>CM028140.1:18970293-19173451 GCA_016403345.1 Corylus heterophylla
TTAAGTAATAGAACCCATGTGAACATAAAGAAATTGATTCCTTCTTGGGTTGTGAATTCTAGTTTTATATGAATATTTACCTAAGTTTAAATTGAGCTTATCTCAATAAATTCATAATTTTACTGTATCCAATAACTAATTTTAAGGAGTTTGATGAAGATCGAGTAGCCCAAATGTACCATTTATAATCATTTTATTTTTCATATATAGTGAAATACAAATATCATTCTTGCAGCCTCGTGAATATAGACAATCTCCCAAAACAGATTCGATTCTCTGTGATTTAATAATTCATATTTTGTGTACCTCTATTTTCTTCTATATATATGTGCTGATATTAAAAGAGAAGTATAGTACAAATCAGTTGACAAAATGAAATTTCTTACTAATGGGTAGCTTGACTATAAGCAACCCACTATGGATTTATAGAGAAAATTACAATGCAAAATAAAAATAAAAATAATGGTAGCTCTAATCAATGAAGATCTTGATGGAAATTAATTAGAAGAACATCAATTCATAATCTTTCCTTGCTCCATTGTTTCTACAGTCTTCCTTGTTTTTGTTTAACTTACACTTCAAATTTTGATCACCTGCCCAATCAAAATCTTCTATCAAAAAAGCCTACGTTTATGTGGCTGGAAGAGAAACCTGGACTGGTATGTTGAGCGAGAAATATCTGCCCAAAGTTGATAATGTAGCCTAACAAATATGGTAACTGGAACACTGGCCGAAACAATTATAGCAATGGGAAGCCATGCCATTTCCCTGTAATAAACCAAAAAGTAAGTTGCACTAAAAGCTACAACCATGCTAACTATCGAGATGAAGAGTGTTGTAAGTCCAAACAACAACCTAGCAGGTTATGACGCAAGGAAATTCTCTACTGCATAACGCGAAGTGAGAATTGACAAAAATATTAGTATTGGAGTCGAAGAGGAAAGTAGTGCCTGATAGATCTATCAGGATCTATCAGGTATGAGGATAAAGTTGCAGATATGTCATTAGAGCAGATATGTCAAAATGAGGATAAGGTAGCTATGTAAATAGTAGCCTCCTACCACTCCTTTTATGCACCACCTTTAAACTTTACTTGTAGCTATATTTACTACATATGAGACACATGATATAAATGTGGTAGAGATCCCCATATGATTCAAGTCATCCCCATATAAACATGTTGAGAGATTAATCAGATGATACTTTGAGGATTAAACCAAAATTAAGTTACAAACTAAAATAATTAATCAGGTGTCCCTATTGTACAACAACCTCTTGGGAATAAAAAAACGATTAAAGAACTTAAAGAGAAGGAAAGTCAATTAATAGAATCTCACTATTGTAAGCCTAGCTAGCTCCTAAAGATGGCAAAAATGATTGAAAAGATTAAAGAGATCCAAAATATTGACATGAGAGGGTTTGACTAAGGGTGGAACTAGAATTTTTTGCGTGAAAAAAACAATACTCAAAAGGAATTGTTTGTGAAGTAAAAAATTAGTTTGGGCCACTTCATAGAAAACATTATATTTTTTTAAAGGACTTCATAAGAAATTAGTCATAGTACTAGTATGAGTATTAATAAGTAAGACTTATTATTACTTTGCATATATATCTTGAATCTTGTACTTAAAAGCTTTCGTGAGTGACTTATAAATCTGAAAAATTTGATAATTGTGACAGAAAATTAAAACTTCTCTAAACACGCCTGTGATTAAATGTAGGTAAGGAGTAACTTGTGATAGTGAATAGAGATGGATAAGAGTTGGATGCAAGAACCTACTCGATGTTCCGATCGATATCTAAAAGGTGTTGAAGAATTCCTTAGAATGGCGCGCCAATGTGTGGATGTAAATGGTATTATGAGGTGTCCATGTCGTGATTGTGCAAATCGATATTTTCGTCATATTGAGTTGGTGGAGAGTCACTTGTATGAACATGGAATTGATCGCACATACACTCTATGGATATTCCATGGCAAAGAAGATCCGTGTGGTATAAACGTGACTGCCAACTTATACACTGATACAAATGTGAGGATAGAGGAGGTTGATGAGATCGAAGAATTGTTAGGCGATGTTCAAATGGGGACATTTTTTGAAGCCAACATAGGTGAACCCTCTACTACTCCAGGTTTGACAACTAATAGTCACGAATATAGAACCCCTTTCGGTCGATTATGGGAAGATGGCATAGGTGGACTTTATCCAGGCTGTAATAAATTTACAAAAGTAGCTTTCATTTTGAAGATGCTTCATATAAAGACAATTTGCAACATGAGTAATAAGGCATTCGATATGATAATTAAATTGATAAAGGAGGCCCTTCCTGATGGAGACACATTGCCACGCTCGTACCGAGAAGCAAAGCGATTTTGCCGAGACTTGAGTTTTGGTTATGAGTCGATACATGCATGCAAGAATGATTGTGTGCTTTTCTGGAAGGAACATGTTGATAAAGTAAAGTGCCCAACATGCAACACTTCAAGATGGAGTTGTGTTAAGGGTAGTGGCAAGAAAATTCCTCAAAAGGTCTTGCGGTATTTCCCAATAAAACCGAGGTTGCAACGATTGTTTATGTCAAAAGATATGGCCAAACATATGAGGTGGCACAAAGATGAACGAAAAGATGACAGCAACACTCTAAGACACCCAGCCGATGGTCTTGCGTGGAAAGAGTTTGATAAAGAACATGAATGGTTTGCTCGTGATTCCCGCAACGTGCGACTTGGTTTGGCAAGTGATGGTTTCAACCCATTTGGTAATATGAGTACCATATATAGCATATGGCCAATAGTAGTAATGCCGTACAATTTACCTCCATGGATGAGTATGAAGGATCCAAATATGATATTGTCATTAATTATCCCTGGTCGTACATCACCTGGAAACGACATTGATGTGTCTTTGCAGCCTCTAGTTGATGATTTGCATGAAATATGGAATGAAGGTGTAACCACTTATGATTCTTCGACTAAAGAGACATTTCAGTTGCATGCAGCATTACTATGGACCATAAATGATTTTCCTGCGTATGGGAACTTGTCTGGGTATTCTACAAAGGGAAAGCTGGCATGTCCGATATGTAACAAGGATACAATGTCTTATAGGTTGAAGTATGGGTCTAAAGAGTGTTACATGTGTCATCGTAGGTGGCTTCCTCGAGACCATGAGTGGCGCCAAGAAAGAGAATTGTTCGATGGTACGGAGGAGCATAGATTGGAACCTGAAGAAATGTCTAGAGATCAACTGTTGCAACAACTAATACATGTTGAAAATGTGCAGTTTGGGAAACATAGTGGGAACAAAAGAAAGCGTCGCACAAGTGGTGTTGATCTAAATGTGTCGAATTGGAGGAAGAAAAGTATTTTCTTTAAGTTGCCTTACTGGTCAACATTGAAACTACGACACAATTTAGATGTTATGCATATTGAGAAGGACATATGTGATAGTATCTTGGGTACATTGATGAATATTCCTGGAAAGACAAAGGACACAGCCAATGCGCGAAGAGATTTGCGTGAGATGGGTATACGTAAAGAATTGCACTTGCAGACAAATGGTGCTACAACCACGATGCCACTTGCGGCGTATACTTTGACAAGAGATGAGAAGAACCAGTTATGTGAGTGGCTGAAATGTGTGAAATTTCCTGACGGGTATGCGTCTATCATTGGTCGATGTGTGAACAAGCAACCTGGCAGGATATCAGGAATGAAAAGCCACGATTGTCATGTCTTTTTACAGCACTTACTTCCTGTCGCAATCCGTGAAAAATTAACGCCTGAAATAGAAACAACATTGATTGAGATGGGTAATTTTTTTAAGCAGTTGTGTGCACGTACATTAAAAGTAGATATTTTGAAGCAAATGAAGGTTGACACTGTCGTCATTCTATTCAAGATGGAACAAATATTTCTACCAGCATTTTTCGATGTTATGGTCCATCTAGCGGTTCATTTACCTCAAGAGGCTGAGCTTGGGGGACCAGTACAAAACCGTTGGATGTATCCAATGGAAAGGACACTTGGTAAACATAAGAGTGTGCGGAACAAAGCGCGACCGGAGGGTTCAATTGCTGAGGCTTATTTAGTTGATGAGTGTTTGACGTTTTGCTCAATGTATCTTCGTGGTATTGAGAAGAGATGGAATCGTGAAGAGCGAAATGTTGATGGCTGTCTGGAAGAAACGGAACAAGGCCTTGATGTGTTCTCTCAGCGAGTTCGACCGTTGGGTGCGGCAAAATATGTGACACTTAATGAGAACATTTTTGCAAGGGCTCGATGGTATGTGCTTAGCAACTATAATGAAACGGCTTCATACTTGCAGTAAGTGTATAATTGTGGGTTCCTTACGTTATGTTCATTCATGACACTAGATGATTACTAACAACATACACTTTTATATGCAGTGAACACTATCAGATAATTGAAAGGGAAGGCGGCCATGACATTGAGAAGAAGCATGAGGCCGCATTTGAGCGTTGGTTTCGAGATAATATATATAGTGGTGGGCGTAATGCAGAAAATGTCCCAGAACAATTATATCATCTTTCACTTGGGCCTGATCGTCAAGTTAGATCGTATAGGGGTTGCATTGTGCATAGGGTTAGGTTCCACACAAAAGAATGTGCAGAAACTCGTACTACCCAGAACAGTGGAATTGTTGTTAAAGGTGGGTACAACACGTCAGATGATGAGTACTATGGTGAGTTGAAGAATATTTTTGAATAATGTTACCCGGGCCGAAATTTGGTGTATCTATTTGAGTGCGATTGGTGGGACACTGGGAGTAATACGCGGGGAATAAGAAAGGAACAAGGTTTTACAATTGTGAATACTTCTCGTAAATGGTATGAATCCGATCCGTTCATATTAGCATGCCAAGCTGCGCAAGTGTTTTACTTGAATGATCCTAAATTGGGTGGTAGTTGGAAAGTAGCGCAGGTGTTGACCAATAGAAACACATACTATAATCCAACAGTGGTAGGGGAAGATAGTGACAATGATGACCAAAGAACCAACAATGAGGTATACCAAGAAAATGAATGTGCTGGGGGTAATATTGCCATTGTTGAAAACTCTACTATGTTACGTAGAGATGATTCAACAATACCTATTGATGAATTATATGTGCAACTTGATGCAAGGATGTTCATTAACGATAACCCTTTGATTGAGGAGCATAATACTAACTCCGATAATGAAGAAGAGTTAAGTAGCAACTATGATACAGATTCTGAACACACAGAGAACTTTGAACATGAACAATCATCCTCAAGCAACAATGATACAGACTATGAGACAGAATGACCAAGTACGAATTGGATTAACATATTGTATGAAGCTTTGCACTTATATTTTATTTTTGGTTTTTCTTTTTCTAAAAATTGCCCACTTATTTGCAATTAACTAAATTAAGTATATGAACAATTTTTTTTGTCCAAACCGTTTAACATGCAATATTATGGTTATATGATTGATCCGCATTTGTTTTGTGTTGTTTTCAGATCTATCATAGCAACTAGAAATGGTGATAGGCCAAAGTCAAGGTCATGGCCGAGTTCGAGGCCAAGGTCAAGCAAGGCCTGTGTCATGTCGAGGATCGTGAAATGCCGACTCTAGTTGATGCAGTGGACGATATGGACATGCTATCAATGGTGCCCCTTGACTCGGCGGAGGCCCATCCTTCCGAAGAGCCTTTTGATCACATATACTCATCAGGAGTTGCACCCACCGCAGACTGTAAGTGAATATACGGTCTTTTTCTTATTACTTTGTTGCTTACACTTTGCAAACTACTTCACTAGATACAACTAACTACGTTTCCATATTTTGATTAATAGCTAGCACATCCGTTAGACAGCCAAGGGGTAAAAACAAGAATTTGAGGTTCAATGCTATGATAAATAAGGATGGTCCGCTTACTTTGGAATTCGATCCTAAGTATCGGGTACCTGTGGGTAGGGCTAGCAAAACGGGTAATCGGGTAGACCCGATTAGGACCCGCGACCCGATTACCCGAAACACGAACACGACCCGTTTAGCTAACCGGGTTAACGAGTCTAACACGATTATAACACGAAAAATATCCGGGTAACCCGACACGACCCGCTTAACCCGTTTAGCATAACCGGGTCATATCGGGTAGACCTGACCCGTTTAAAAAAAAAAAAACCTTAATCAAAATTGGAAAAAATAATTTAATAAAGGGATCTCTTAGGCCAAAGAACTAGTCAAATTTATCCTAACCATCCAAGAAGAATAAAAAATTTTAAAAGAGAATGTTTTAATATATAAATAATGATTTAAAAGATAATGTTTTAATATATAGACCCACATAGAAAAAGTAATGGAAAAACAAGGAATAGGCCAGTGAAGTGAAAACTGTGAAGTCGTGAAGTGAAGAGTGAAATGAAGCCGTGAGTGAGTCAGTAAGTGTTAGGGTTAACTTAGTTAGAACTTAGACATAGGTTTTTTTTATTAAAAATTGACCCGCCAGACCCGGTTGACTTGCCAGACCCGATTGACCCGCCAGACCCGATTGACTCGACTGACCCGCTATACCCATTTATTAAACGACCCGCCAGACACGAATTTAATCGTGTCTTAATCGGGTAGACCTGATTAAGACCCGAACCCGAGAAGCCCAAACCCAATACCTGTTAACTTCGTGTCGTGTTCGTGTCGGGTTCACGGGTTGTGTCAAAGTTGCCAGCCCTACCTGTGGGTGAAAATGCGGCATCGTGGTCAAGGATAATTTCTATGATTGTGTGGGATCATTGCGACCTCCATTATGATTGTTGGAGCAAGGTCCCGAATGTAATGGTGAAGAACTTGGAAGAACGTGTGAAGGTATAAATCTGATTGTGTATGTGTATTATGTCGCTACAAATAATGTGATAAACGTTTGACCATTATTTTCGTAATTACTATGTCTCAGGGTAAGTTTGCTTTGGATATGGAGCTAAAGAAGCACAGGGATTGACTTTTTTTATTTTTATTTTTTTAATTTTCTTATATCATTAGCGGCAACTTTATGTCGCCGCTAATGACATACAAATAGTGGCAACATAAAGGTTGCCGCTAATGATATACAATAGCGGCAACCTTAGAACCATTTTGAACCGTTTTTTCCGGCAAAAAAAAAAAGTATTAGCGGCAACTCTAAGTCGCCGCTAATGACATACAAATAGCGGCAACTTTGAAAGTCGTCGGTATTTAGCTTCACCGTCCACTTACTACCAACCACCAAATAGCGGCCGCGAGTCGCCGGTATTTGTGAATAGCGGCAACTTTTTCCTTATTAGCGGCAACTTGGAGTCGCCGCTAATGACCATAATTTTTGTAGTGTATATAATGCCTTGAGCATTCCCTTGTAATATTCATTGAGAAATACAAAGAATTATTCTCAGATCTTTTCAGTGCCATTGCATCTAATATGAAGAATACTAGAAACCACGTACTTCTCAAAAAAATAGGTGTTCCTATTTCTTGATTGTTGCCACCTGGTAGTGGTAATCAATGCAGCTACAAGCATGCAATAGTTTGCTGTGTCTTTCAACCACTTTTCACCATATTCTTTTAACTTTTCATGTTCCTTTGTGAATAATTCCCAAGGTGTATGCCCAGGCTTACGTTCTTAATCTTTATACTTTGGTTGATCTGTTTCATTTGTAGGTGTATCTAGGGCTGAAATAGCGGTTGCGGTTAGCGGTTAGTGGCTAAAACCACTAACCGCAACTGCCTAGGCGGTTATTAATTTTTACTAACTGCCTCCACTAACTGGATAGCGGTTAAGGCGGTTAACCGCTTTGTGATAACCGTTTTTTCCTAACCGCATTTTTTGGGCTTTTTTTTTTTGGACCGATTTTGGGCTGATTTTGAACCGGTTTTGGGCCCACTTTAATTTTTTTTTTTTTTTTGCTCATTTTGAACGTTTTTTTTTTTTTTTTTTTCCTTTTCCGGTTTTCAGGCTATGAGATATAGGCATGCTTGGTGTTTCGATATGATCCTCCAAATGAATGAGACAAATCTTTTTTTATTTGGCACATTTTGTCAACATTTTTTAAGGTTAATACTATAATCCATGTGAACCACAATATATATGAGACTGCATTCAATGATGAAGTTTTCTTTCTCTCCGTTATAGCTTAAAACCTCTTTTCACGAAACTCCTAAGAAACAGAGAAACTCATAATCTTCTACAAGAAGAAATCAATAATAAATAATTATAAAGAAAATTCTCTAAATCCAAAAGAACCCCATTGTATGATCAAAACAAAAATAATGATCTAAATATTTCCCAGGTCATATGAATATGTACAAAAGGAAGAAAAAAAAAAAAAAAAACAATCATGGATTTTTTTGTTTACCTATGCTGCAACGCATGGTGTCAATATGGAGGAAGAGAGAAAGAAATCTGGTGAAAATTTTTCTTTCTGAGCTTTTGGCTTGAGAGTTGAGAGCAAAGCCGCAGATGCAAGGATGGAGGCTGAGTGTCTGAAAAGTGAGAAATAGGTTTAGGGTTAGAAAAGAGAGGAATATATAGAAGTGCTAAACGACGTCGTACTTCTATATAATAAAAATAATAAAACTGAAGTTTGGCCGTTCGGGGGAATCGAACCTCGGAAATGTTGGTGAAAATTTCGCGCATGTACCACTACACTACAGTGCCTCATTATGATTTATTATATGATATATATATATAATATAAATATATATTATATATTTTTTTAAAAAGGCAGTTAGCGGATTTCCAAAACCCACTAACCGCTAACCGCAACCGCCTAGGCGGTTAGCAATTTTTACTAACCGCTTTCAAAGTGGTTAGGCGGTTAGACGGTTTGCGGTTAGCGGTTATAACGGTTAGAGGTTACCGGTTTCGGTTAGACGATTTTAAATTTCAGCCCTAGGTATATCCACATGTTTACCCTCTAGATATATATTCTTCATCTTCTTGTATGAAGGTGGAACAATTTTTTCTATCTCCTACAATGATGGAGATATAAATAATTGACAAGTGAAAGTGCAACCAATAAATATGCAATTAAAATAAAAATAAATTCAATTCATATAATATTATCACTCACCTTAAACGACAATAACTCTCGTTGCATTTGAAGGGTTACTCCTGATATGATATTTAGTCGATCTAAAGGAGCCAATCGTCCAGCTAAGTGTAGCATATTGTGTTCATTTTTGTTAGTATATTTTGCAATGATACCCTTGATAGTGCCTAACTCATATATTAGATTGAACACGCTCCCTTGCCGATGTTTAACAGCAATATGAAATAATATAGTTCAATTTTTCTTGTCCACTTTCCATATGAGATCAGGATAGGTTCCTATAAGTATAATTAGATATTCAGCATTCCCGAATTCTGCAGCTTTAAAAAGTAAACTCAAATGCTTGTCCAATAGATCGTTGAACTTCTCTTGTGGCAATAGTAGAATCTCTCTCCAGAGGCTTGCAACTAATTAATTGATGAGCAAGTGTCTGCATCAAAACTTTGTTAAACATCCCTTTGAAACCTAGAATTACGAAAACAAATCAATAAAGATTGGAACCTTGGTAATTATTTTAACAATATTCATAGAAATAAATTCTATTTAAACTTAGGAAAATTATATATGTCACCACCTGTACGTTTGTCTTTTTAACATTGAGAGATGAGAGATCAGTTTGAATTTGATAAATTTAAGACATGTTTAGAATTATATATGTCACCATCCGTACGTTTGTCTTTTTAACATCGAGAGATCAATTTGAATTTGATAAATTTGAGACATGTAATACGAACATCTGTAAATCAAGACCTCTGTTGACTTTCCCACCCAATAGATAACCAAAATGGGTGTAAAGAAGAGTTGACCATGGAGATCGATCAATAGTACTTGTGGGTCTCGTCTCCACCAATGAACGACCATTAGACCCAACCCTCCATCAGAGGTGGAAGTGACCGGGGCCTGTGACCACCATGAGAGGTGGTTCGCAGAGGAGCGACCTCTACAAGGGGGGTGTGGAGGTCCTATGACCAACCCGTCACAGTTGTGGAGGGTGACCTCTGAGAGGAAGATGTACGGCCTCCATTACCCACCCCTCATGAAAGTCGTGGAGAGGTCTAGCTATTCTAATTGTGAATTTGTTGGATATATTTTGTCCAGAACACTTTAATCCTTATATCTTTTGATGCATATCAAATGCCGCAAGCTCCATGACAATCTAATGAGCTACCATCTCACCTTTTGAGAATTATGTCATTCTTATTACAAGAGTCAAAAATCATAATTAAATTTCAAAGCTTAAATGACAATGAAGGCCTCAAATTTAGGAGCTTTTGGTATAGATGTCCGGCTGATTGGATGACTACGCTATTATAAAATGAAAAAAAAAAAAAAATGAAGAAGAAGAAAAGAACGAATAAGACCGGGAAGAGTTACAAATAATTTTGTTGGAATTTCCCATCGCATAGGAGGTAAATATTACCGAAAGATTTGTTGTGATCAGGTAATACTACTCTCGTTCAAAGTTTATTCGAGTAAAATTGTCCCAATGTGATTAGTGCAACAAAAACAACTAGTGGGAAATGTTATATATATATATATATGAAAGTAAAGAAAGTTGTGTTGAGGCAAACTAACAAGACATTAAGCATCTTTCCCATATTGATAGTTGACTTCTGCTGCCGATTGCAAAAGGTTTTCTAGCCAACTCTTGCAATGGTATCAGGCCTCCCACAGCTATTCTCCATAGTTGCTAAAGATGGATACTTTTTCAGAATTGTCAACGCTATATCTGTCCATAAAACAACGCATTTGATTTGATTATTTTCAAAAGGTTAGTTCAAAAATCATTGTATGGTCAGTATATTGCAATAGAAACCCCTCTGTCCAAAAAAAAAAAAAAAAACTTTCTAAAAGTCATTGCCAAAGTTATGAAACAACATGATCAGTTTTGTAAAATTCTCATGATAGACATTTTACGTTCAATTGAAACTTCAATAAGTAGATCACATTGAAAATTAATTACTCAAACACCCAATTACATTTTAGTGAGATGTAGGACATACCATACATATCAGTAGAAATAGTGGCAACAAGGATATCAATGCGTTCTAAAGGTATCAAATCTCCAAAATGAGTCACTTCGTATAGATACGACACCATCTTTCTACGTCCGTTCAAAGCTGCCACGTGAAGTGGTGTCCTTTCACCACTACCACGGATTAATAGCAGTTTCTTGTTAATTTTCACCATCTCCTTCGCAGTTGACACGATTCCAAATTCAGCAACAAGCATAAGGGCTGTGTTTCCATTGTAGTCTGGCAATGCTATGTCATTCGCAGACATACATTTGGGCATTTCTTTTACAAAAGCTGTGTGTTCTGATGGGATTGCCATGTGAAGATGTATCTCATTCCCTTCTGTTATGGGACGACGAAAGACATATGAATATTTCTCATATAGAGCCTTAGCAACTTTCTAATTACCTTTTAAGGTAGCTTGATAGAGGCGAACGGTAGTGTCAAGGTAGTAAAATCTTTTTTCCCCTGGACATTTTGAAGCAACAAACATATGAATTATAGGATTTTGGTGATAAATCATGCCATTTAGATACTAATTAAGAAGAAGGAAGATAAAATATCTAATAACGCAACAAATGAAAATTTTCTTCTTCTTTTGTGTGTGTACTGTTTCAGTGTGCGTCATTCTTTCTATTTCTTTTAGGGGTCTCTCTCGGCCTATGTTGGGAATTGGGCCAGTAGGGAGGTCTAGCCCACTAAGATCCATAGCCCATCTCGAACCAAAAAGCCCAAAGCCGAACAAAACCCACGCTCGGGTCCAGCAACTTGAGCATACTGCGCCGCAATCAGCGAGCTCGCCATATTTGGGATCCGATCATCCGATCATGCACGAATCCTGAAAGACTCGGGGATCAAATCAGATAGGATCTTTCAGGAACGTATTCCCACACCAAATCGTCGATCCCATGATTAAAGGAGCCTGGGGATCAAGATTCCAACGACTACATTTAGCCTCGATAAAATTATATATGGCACGCCTATTTATAATTTTTTGGAAATATCTCACTCCTTGCGGTCACCTTTGACTTCTGTCTTCTTTCTTGAGGCTCTTTACTTGACTCTTGACAGCACCCGCTTGGACTTTTTCTCTTCTTTTGTAAGAAATAAAACAGACAGAAAAGAAATCATCAATACATAGTTAATATGGTTTTGTGTATATGTATAGAATATTTAAATAGATGAGCAGAGGAAGAGTGACTTCAAAAACTAAGTGTCATCTTTAGTAACATAAATAAGTTGTTTCATTTGGAAATAACTTAAGATTATGGTTGTGTTAAAATATCAAAGATCTCCAAAATTGAAGGCCCATGTGCTTGGTGTTTGAATTAGAGAGATATATATTTATAACAACAAAAGTATTTATATTTGTAGGAAAAATTGACATACGAACACCTTGAGATATGTTATGTATTGATTCACTAGTTAATTACAGACCAGAGAGAGAGAGAGAGGAATGATTTTGAATAAAGATACTGCATAACTTTTTCATTTTTCTTGCTTATTATGCTTATCAAATTTCCTTCCACAATTTACACAATGTAAACTGATCAGAGATAATGAAGATCCCAGTTGTAGTTACTTAGTAGGTGATTTTCTGCATGATTTGTTAGCGAATTTAGCAGGACATTCGCACTGCACTAATTAGCCATCCCTCACAACAAATCATCAATTTTTTTTTTTTTTTTTCGGATTAATCAAATTATATTTCTTTTTTCATAAAGTTTCATTAATGAAATTTGTGAAGAAGTAAATTAGTATATATGAAGTAGGAAGCAGCACAAACAGAAACACCAACCTTATATATATATATACATTATGAATTGGAAAAAAAAAAAAGTCACGAGTAAGAGAAATTGCTATTGGGGAGGAGCTATAAGGGGGTTCGATTTGCCCCCTCTCAACCCCCTAAAATGTTTTTTCTTTTTAACTTAGGTAGATCTGTCCCTATGCCCTCGTTGCCTACCATCGCTGTCGACGTTACCACCATGGCCTTCTGCTGCCTATCCGTCATTGTTTTTTCTTTTTAACTTAGGTAGATCTGTCCCTATGCCCTCGTTGCCTACCATCGCTGTCGACGTTACCACCATGGCCTTCTGCTGCCTATCCGTCATTGACCTAAAATGACGGAGTCTTTGATTCTAACCTCATTGGAGCGTTTGAATACGAAGTCCACCACCAGATTTATAAAGCAATGTTCACCATTATATCTTGATCAGCACAAATGAATACAACAAAAAATTAAAAAGTTAGTCCACTAAATAATTTCGTTTAATACTAAAAGCAAATTGCAAGAGCTCCACTTGACCATATAAGGCAAACGATATTCTTTTGCGTGAGATTGACGTCACTAATATTGATAAAGTCATGTCAAACTCTAAAATTTTGTAATGTATCAATGCATGCGACCCTCTAATATTTTAAGTTTAGTTTAACAACCCAAATAATGTCTTCAAGCCAGTTGTAAGCTGATGTAGATCCAGAACCTAAAATGAGCTAGGTTTCTGGAATTGGTGTCAGGACAGGAGTTCCACGTGTCCGGACATGGGCTACGATCTTGGAGTTTCGAGAAATCCTGTCCGGACATGGCCTCTAGCCTTCTGGACAGGGCTGCGACCAGCTTTATTATAAAATCATAACTCGAATTTTGGACATTGGATTGGAGCGATCTTGGTGGCGTTGGAAAGATAATTCAAAGATCTACGAAATCATGTTTCATGAGATTTAGCTAATTCCGATGTTTACTAGGTCAAAACGAGCTGCAATTGGACAACTGAAAAGCAGGATGGAAATAAAGGCAAGAATCCAACAAGGAAATACTTGATTGCTCTATTGGAGACTTTAATGAAGATTCTATGTCAGCAATCCAGCAATCATATATATTTTATTATTTACGTTATTTAAATTAGGATTTTATTTAATTGTAATTTTCCCTTTATTATTCTAGAACTTTTCCATAATAGGTTTAGGTTTACTTTTGCTCTAAGTTTGCTTAGTGTTATTAATACAGCAGACCTAATATGTAAGATGTAGATTTGAATTATTATTGAGTTTGTTAAATAAGAATACTCAGAATTGAGTTTCTTTTGTGTTTTTTCCTTAAACCTTAGATAGCATATATTGTTTTAAGAAAATTAATTTCTTTGATTACTTGATGATCTCAAGATCTAGAAATATATATCCGCTGCTTATTGATGTTGTTCGCTGCAGGCTACCAAGTCACACTGCATCATAAGCATTACAAGCTTCTCTGAAAATTATAGCCCAACGACTTCTAACATCTAGATGGGGTTTGAATAGGTGTAAATAAAAATAAATGTGAAATTTAAAATTTCATCACCATACAATCAACCATTAAATATTATAAAAACAATAAATGATTCAACACAAAAAAATTTGATGAAGAATTGGAAACCCTTTTAAGTACCTTAAATATTAAACGACTCTGACAACGCCAACCTAAAAAATCAATTTGTAATATTATAGAAGAATGAGAAATTATAATATGCATGTTTATACTTACAAAACATCTGTAAAATGCACACGCTTGAATGTACTAATGACGTCTTTTAACCCTAAGGGTGAAATTTTCGTCGTTTTGTACTATAAGACGTAAAATGGTTTGCGTCATTTACAAAACCCAAGGAAATGACACCATAAAAAGGACGCTAAAAAAACACTAATTACTGTTATTATATATTTAATTATTATATACATATGGTTACAAGAATTTTCTTTGGATAATAATACGCAAGCAATGCTTTAGTGGGAAGTTGATGTCACGTAATTATGAATTATTATAAAGTACGTGCATGCATGTTGCGTTGACAATTTTCTTTTTTCTTTCTAAAATTTTGAAACGTATGAATGCAAGTGATGCCCTAATATTTTAAGATTAGTTTACCCATGCTTTCGTGTGAGGTTGTTGTCACTTATATATTATGATCAGGTAGACAATATTTCTGTTTTCCAACAACATTTTGTAATCATGTATGCATGCATTAATGTGGCGCACTAATATTTTAAGATTAGCCCAAATTATATCTGCAAAGCCAGTTGTAAGCATTTCAAGTTTCTAGAATCAACATAAATTCACAACAAATTAAGTCAATAAGTTCAGAACTACTAGCCCTCCATATATAATTATATATGATGTTTTGACTTCTTTTTTTTTTAATATAACGTTCTGATATATAACTTGTCTATAAATAACCAACTCCTATCTAAAAACGTCCAGATCACTAAATTAATAAATAAAAGGTCTATAGTTTGAGTAAAGAGTGGGAGACAAATAAATATAACCACTAGACATCATTTGACTTTTTGACATTTTGTAGGTACGAGACAGATTTAAAACTGGAGTAGTTGCCCAACTCATTTAGAAATCTGTTATTTGCAATCATTTTTATTTGAATATAACGTGTGTCAGAAGTAACGGAACTATTAATAGACAAAGGGGCTATGGCTTTCCTAGTTTTTCAAATTTTCTTTTAATTTGTTTCATAAAGTTGTATTTTGACCCTTAAAAATTAGGCTTAGCCCTTATTAAAAATAGGCATGACCCCTCATCACATCATCACCATGCTCTTTCGACCTTTATGAAAAATAATAAATTAGACTCCAACAATAATTAAGAGGCTCGGGTTGAATAGGTGTTCACAAGATAATGCATATATAATTAAAAAAGAAAAATGTTTGATTATCATCTTTTGCCCATATCATGTTCGTCTCTATACAACAGATTATCTAATTTTTTATTCTATTTCCCTTCTCTCAACCTCCTCTCTTTGGGAGGTTAGAAAATTCACAGAAGTGCAAAGTTCAGTGCCCATCATGTGGCATATTGAGGTACAGCAAAAGTTATCTCAGATTGCATTCCCACCTATTTTCCCCCTCTCCTTCCCTATTTGTAGTGGCAAAGATCGACCTCCCTCTCTTCCCTCCTAGTGGGGGCTGTTATGTTTGTTAGTTTTGTTCTCTATGAAGCAGTTTGTTGCAACAAAAAAATAAAAAATAAAAAAATAAAAGAGAGAGATGGGCCTACCCTTGAATTTGTGGGACTTAGGTCTCACAAATTTAACAGTATATTTGGAAAAAAGATGGACAATATATGAGAAAAAGATTGATTTGTAACACCTCTCATTTAAAAATTATCAACCATATCAACACTCAATTATGCATCATAATAGAGAATTAAAATTCTTCAGCTGTGAAATAAAGACAAATCATAAAACTTCAATCACCACACAATCAATACAGGGATTTTGGTGACAAAGTGAAAACTTTTTGAAAACTTTTCAAAAGTAAAACTATTCCAAGCAGCCAAAGCCAAGAAATCAATCCACTATAAAAGAATGAAAATTACAAGTTGTTCACATTTACATGACTTATTGTAGTTGGACACACCCATAGACAAGTCACTCCCTTGCCCACTACGGCAATAGTTCTCCTAGAACCTTTAGAAAATTCTGCTATCTTCTTTACTGGAACTCCGATAAAATTCTATGGTTGTTGATGAATGGTAGTAGTTCACAGCAAATGCTCCAAGAGTAGCAATTGAAAGCACAAAAATCTTAACTTTCTCACTTTGCACAGGAAGGAAAATGCTCTTTGTTCTCTAAAAATATTGCCTCCAATCTCTTAAAAAACGTGCTCTAAAAAGCCCTTAAATGAACTTCGGAAAACTTGATCTTTAAGAAAGATTTCATATTCTAGAATTATGCAGAAATCTGACTTCGATTTGAACTGATAAATGGCACGTCCAAATGGAACTAAGTTAAAACTTGGAAACAAGGTTTTCTCGAGCGGTGTTAGCGTTTTGCAATTGTTCTTGTTATTTGCTGCTTTTGTGTTGTTTGGGTTACTGTCTTCTGGCTCTTTAATTGTTTGATCTTTATGCAAAGACTTTTATAACCAGATCTGTGTTGGTGCCTCTCTATTCTATCATCGCTGCATCGGACTTTGACAATGCTTTTATCGTTTCAGCCTCCTTTTCGTGGCAATTGTTGTAGTTTCCAAGTGGGAGTTCAGATAAGTTTGCTTTAATTTGTTCCCTTTTTGCTTCTGTTACCAGTTTATATGGCCAATTTCAGAGGACCGGGACACTTGTTTGCCCCATTTCCTACCGTTTGTTCTTATTTCCGCACTATATTGTTTATTTTGGGTCTATTGCTGGAAGCCCACCCCTTTTTCGGTTTACGTTTGTATTTTCTTAGGATCGGTTATTCTCTCTTCCTTTCGGATCAAGAATGGCAAGGATCCTTCTTTGCAACCATTTTCCCCAATCGATTAGCAAATGTTTCCTTGTTCGGTTTTGAATTATATTCTAGTTTCACTTGAATTTTACCTCGGTGTAAATTCGTAGTTTTATTGTATACCAAAACTAATTTTAAGGGGTTTGATGAAGAGTAGCCCAAATGTACCATTTATAAATGATCATTTTTTTTTAATCTTACTAATGAAATAGAAGTATGTTTTTTTTGTTTTTTTTGTTTTTTATTCTATTCATAGAAGTATCATTCTTGCTGCCTCATAGATGTAGACAGTCGTCCATGATATATTTTTTTTAACAATAGGGATTCAGTTCTCTGTGAATTTAATTATTGATATTTTTTACATTTTTATTTTCTTCAATCTATATACATGCTGATATCAAAAGAGAAGTATAGTACGAATCAGTTGAATTTAAATTTGAATGTAGTCTTCGAAAAGAACTTTCAAAATTGGAAAATTAATAGTACGTTCAGCTAGAAAAAAACTTTCTTAATACAATTAAGCCTTGACAACAATAAGCAGCACCACTAAAGAAAAAACTATTAATTGATGCACTAAAAAGAATAGCATTACCTCCCTAATAACCAAAATTTAAAATTTAATTAGTTTTAGGGTTACTAACATTGTTAAATAGGCCAAAACTTTCTAACAGTCTCACAATTGGGTGCATATACGTTTAATAGCAGGGAAACGATTTCACTAACAATGGTTAATAAATATTAGGTTAAACAATAAAAAAAATTTAATATATAAAATTATTATTATTTTTTTGTAACAAACGAACATCCTTTAAAGTAGAGAAAAGTTACAGGACAGACACATAAAGCTAACAAGCTTAGACACATTAACCCAATCCAGACAGACTACAAACTCCTCAAAGCAGGTGAAGATGGATAGCATCTGCGAATGCAGCCCGAGAAAACTCCTACCGCGGCGCAATTTGATGGATACTACCATCAAGAGTACGAATACCCCATTCCAACATCGAAACAGTCTTCCGAAAAGGCCATGGCGATTTAGATGAAAAGTAACCATGAAAAAAAAAAAAGGTTTCCAAAAAGAAACCAAAAAGAAAATGAAAAAACAAATCCACTTCACTTACAAAAAATCTAAAACCTAACCGGATAGAGTTAAACAAAAAATACAACAACAAAACGAAACGAAAAAAACAAGATATAAAGCAGAAAAAAATGTCCAAACAACAGCAATGTCGGAGGTGCCGGAGACACACGGGGCGACAAAGACCAGCGAAGGTGATGGGTGGTGATGGAGTAGCGGGGAAGAGGTCTCATACGCCGGCGCGTGGGGGACACGAGCCTGCGAGTAAGATCTACTCGCAGGCACGTGTTGAACACGCTCCAGCTTGTGGTGGCCGGATGGGGGAGACGCTAGTGGCAGATGAAGGCGGAGACGGCCAGGAACCCAGTGGAATGGCGCATGTGCTTCAGAGACATCCTGAAAATCATAGATCTGATTTTGAAGAAAAACAGATCTAGAAATTTTAAGAAAAGTGCGAAACCCATACATGGAGCGACTGATGATGGTGGTGGTTGGAGGTTTTGGGATGGAGGATGGGGCGTTGTAATTATTGGACAGAGATGAAACGCCTAAAGCGTTAGATAAGGCCTCCGAGGAGACAGATAGGATCTCCAAAGAAACATTTTTGGCCTCTGTAGAGGCAAGAAAAGAAGGGGGAGGAGGAAAATGGAAATATAAGGAAAAATGGGAGGAGGAGGAAGCAGAGCTCCATGGCTGTCGAGGGAAGGCTTGGGGGATTTCTAGACGAGAGAGAAGAGAGCGAAATGCTCTCTGGGTATTCCTTCGTGGTCAGTGCACTACAAGAAACTGACTCATCAGGGGCGACTTTATAGTCGCCCCTAATACTCAACTATTAGGGGCGACTTTTGAAAGTCGTCCCTAATAGTTATGTATTAGCGTCCACATCCAAGTGGACGCTAATAGCAGACCCAAAAGATGAATTATAGTGTCCACTCTACAGTGGACGCTAATAACTCGACCCTAATATTCTCGCGGGAAATATTCAAAAGGCGGGAAAAAGATCATTAGTGTCGACTTTCCAAGTCGACGCAAATGATTACTTATTAGGGTCGACTTAAAGAGTGTGTGGAGGAATTAAAAAAAAAAATAATAATAATAATTTTATTCACTAATAGCGTCCACTCAAAGTGGACGCTGAAGAGTGATCATTAGGGTCGACTCTAAAGTCGACCCTAATGCCTAAGTATTAGGGTCGACTTTATCGACCCTAAAGAGTATGTGGAGGAATTAAAAAAAAAATAATAATAATAATTTTATTCACCAATAGCGTCCACTCAAAGTGGAGGAATTAAAAAAAGTGTGTGGAGGAATTAAAAAAAAAAAAAATATTAATATTAATTACCAATAGCGTCTACTAAAAGTGGACGCTGAAGAGTGATCATTAGGGTCGACTTTCAAAGTCGACCCTAATGCCTAAGTATTAGGGTCGACAAAGTCCACCCTAAAGAGTGTGTGGAAGAATTAAAAAAATTAAAAAAAAAAAAATATTAATCACCAATAGCGTCCACTAAAAGTGGACGCTGAAGAGTGATCATTAGGGTCGACTTTAGAGTCGACCCTAATGCCTAAGTATTAGGGTCGACAAAGTCGACCCTAAAGAGTATGTGTAGGAATTAAAAAATAAAAAATAAATAATAATTTTATTCACCAATAGCGTCCACTCAAAGTGGACGCTGAAGAGTGATCATTAGGGTCGACTTTAGAGTCGACCCTAATGCCTAAGTATTTTGTCGACCCTAAAGAGTGTGTGGAGGAATTAAAAAAAATAAAAAAAAATTAATATTAATCACCAATAGCGTCCACTAAAAGTGGACGCTGAAGAGTGATCATTAGGGTCGACTTTCAAAGTCGACCCTAATGCCTAAGTATTAGGTCGACAAAGTCGACCCTAAAGAGTGTGTGGTGGAATTAAAAAAATTAAAAAAAAAAAATTTTATTCACCAATCGCGTCCACTCAAAGTGGACGCTGAAGAGTGATCATTAGGGTCGACTTTAGAGTCGACCCTAATGCCTATATTAGGTTACACAAAGTCGACCCTAAAGAGTGTGTGGAGGAATTAAAAAAATTAAAAAAATTAATATTAATCACCAATAGCGCCCACTAAAAGTGACGCTGAAGAGTGATCATTAGGTCGACTTTCAAAGTCGACCTAATGTTTATATTAGTAAATGACAAAGTCGACCCTAAAGAGTGTGTAGTGGAATTAAAAAAATTAAAAAAATATTAATCACCAATAGCGTCCACTAAAAGTGGTCGCTGAAGAGTGATTATTAGGGTCGACTTTGAAAGTCGACCCTAATGCCTAAGTATTAGGGTCGACTTTGTCGACCCTAAAGAGTGTGTGGAGGAATTAAAAAAAATAAAAAAAACATAATATTAATCACCAATAGCGTCCACTAAAAGTGGACGCTGAAGAGTGATCATTAGGGTCGACTTTGTCGACCCTAAAGAGTGTGTGGAGGAATTAAAAAAAAAAAATAATAATAATAATATTAATCACCAATAGCGTCCACTAAAAGTGGACGCTGAAGAGTGATCATTAGGGTCGACTTCTAATGCCTAAGTAATAGGGTCGACAAAAAGAGTAGGTAGGAAAATAAAAAAAAAATTAAAAAAAAAAAATTTTGATGCCCAATAGCATCCACTAAAATTGTGTATATATCACTGCATTGTTTAAAATTTTCAAATAAAGTGACACAATATGCATCGTTAAATATAACAAAATAAAATTTTAACCGTAAAAGTAAAGCTCTCCCTTTCACTTAATATTCCATATGTACAGTTGTTTCAATATATATATATGTTTTTTTTTTTTAAAAAAAAGGAAACATTCTTCTATTTCAATTCCATCCTCCTAAAGAAAGATTTTAATTTGTATATATTTGCCATTTGGTTAGGAGTTTCATTTGGAGGATAAAGTTTCCATTCAGACTAATTTGAAGACTTCAGTTTTAAGTGGATTCCCCAAATGACTTCTAACCAAATGGGATTTAATTCCCCGAATGAAAACTTAATTCTTAATTCCCATTTCATAATTCATATTAAATTTTACATATCTAATAGTGTATATATATGATATGATGAATATATTGAAACAAAACTAAAGACAAATAAAAAGAAATAAAACTAAAGACAAATAAAAAGATTGAAACAATTGAAAATGAAGTTGAATTAATTCGATTGATCGTGATAGGATCAAATGATCGATCAAACATCCGATCGATCCTAATGAATTAGTTCGATTGATCGTGATAAGATCAAATGTTTGATCGAACATCCGATCGATCCTAGTGAATTAGTTCGATTTATTGTGATAGGATCAATTGATCGATCAAACATCTGATCTATCATAGTGAATTAGTTCGATTAATCGTGATAAGATCAAACATTCGATCAAAAATCCGATCGATCATAGTGAATTAGTTCGATTGATCGTAATGGAATCAATTGATCGATCAAATATCTGATTGATCCTAATGAATTAGTTAGATTGATAGTGATAAGATCAATTGATCGATCAAACTGAATACAATTGAAGGTTCAATCGAACATTCAATTGAACTATAAGCTTTTTATATTATCTTAGTGCATTAGTTATATTGATCTTATATTATCTTTGGATTTTGTATTGATCTTAGAATTAATTATAAGATAAATATCAACTTAATGATCTTTATTAAACGAAAATTATTAGTTAATATTATAATAATAAAAACATATTACAGGAGAAAATAAAGAAAAACAAAAATAAATAAAATAAATAAAAATTAAAAATTATAAGTATAATTTTTTTTTTTTTAAAAAAAAATTTGAGGCTCATTAGGGGCGACCTTGTTAAAAAAAAAATTTTGAGGCTCATTAGGGGCGACTAAGCTCGCCCCTATTGAGTGCGAAAAATAAGCGCCATCCAGTGGCGGGATATCTGAAATTGGCGCTAATATTCTAAAATTTTCAGACCATTTTTTATGTTTTCTGAAAAGTTCAGACCATATTTGTTTGATCCAAATCCCTAACCCCAAAGTCCCAACCCCTTCATCACTCTCTCTCTCTCTCTCTCGATCTCTCTCACTCAGCGCACGTTTCTCTCTCTGGCAGCTCTCTCTCCGGCCCTCCTATCACTCTCCGGCGCACTCAATTCTCTCCGGTAGCTATCTCTCCGGTGTAACTCTCTCCGGTATGAACCCTGATTTGGTTTCTTGTTAATATACTTTCTAGTAGTTTGATCTATCAATTGAGTTGAGTATATTTTCTTGAGTTGAGTATTTAAGATGCCTCTCTGGTTTCATTGTTAAGAGATTCAAGGACTAGTTGCTGTTCGCGTTCTCGTGGTAAGAGATTCTGTAAGTTTTGTGGAAGTCCTGGAAGTTCAAAGCGATTCTGGAAGTTCTGTATTTTTTTGAAATCTTTGGGAAATGTTTATTTAAGCATTTGGTGTCGAATTATTGTTGAATATTCACTGCTAGAAAAACGGGGTTCCAATCTTTATTATGCATCTGAATTGGAAAGGTGGGAGTGGACTTGATCTTGCATGAGACCCACCACCCAAAGAGAGTTGTTTGGCTGCGCCATTTTCAGTAGTAGTTTTGCTGCTTCCAGTATTATTATGTATTGTTCTTTGAGCCAGGGATGATGCATGATTGTAGTGGAAGTGATCACATTATAAGGGTGGGCATATTTGAGTTATTCATCATGACCCTTTCTGCGCAGAAAGGCTTAGCAATTATAACACTTGTGATTAAGATGAAGGGCAAGAAAGTGGTATGCTATAACGAAAAGTTTGTCTCTTAGGTTGTTCTTGGAGAAGAAATAGACCATGTGAGGTTGATCACCTTAAACCGGCCTCGTCAATTGAATGTCATCTCTTCTGCAGTGGTATGTTCAATAAATTTGACCCACATCGACTTCTTTCAGTTCTTGGAATCCTTTTTTGTTTATAAGTAGTTTTTTCTTTTAGCAACCAGGCTTCTCTGAGTGTTTTTTCTTTTGCTGCAAACAGGTTTCTCTGCTAGCAGAATACTTGGAAAAGTGGGAGAAGGACGATAAAGCAGAGCTTGTAATACTCAAGGTTAATTCTAATTCCTCCTGAATTTTTGACCCATCATGGGTAATATTGGTGTTTTTACTTAGAATGAGCTATTTGATTAAATCACTTATATACAGATGTGATTATACACTTAATTTTGGACTCTTTATCTCCATGAACTGTTGATTTTCCTTCACTAAAGCTTGTTAAGTTGGTCGTCTTGTATCTTACTCAGGGTGCTGGCCGAGCATTTTCTGCTGGTGGGGATTTGAAAATGTTCTATGATGGAAGAAATACGAGTAAATGCGCTACCCCTAAAATAGTTTTACTGCTTCTTTGTTTCCTTTATGGTTCTTTATGCCACAACATGCAGCATCAAGTTAATTAGGATTTATGAATTTCATTTTGGCAGAGGACTCTTGCCTTGAAGTGGTCTATAGAATGTATTGGCTCTGTTATCACATTCATACCTATAAGAAAACTCAGGTACTGTTTTGAAATTGTAATCCCATACAATGATTGTGTAAAGGAAATAAATGTGCCCTATAGCTTTTCCTAGTCTATGGCCGGGATGTGCTACTCAAGTTTTGATGCTATCAACAGGCTTAGCAATTTTCAATTCAGATCTCTCATTAGCAATTATAACCAGTTTTCGTGTGTGTACATATATATATCTTTACACATTCATAATTTGTAGGCTTTTTGACTTTGTCACACAGTTGCGATGTATGTAGAGCTGTTGTTCTGCTGAGGACAGCTACATGTAGCTCAATTATAGGACAAGTCATCTTCTTAACTGTACAGATCTCCAGGTGTCTTTTTTTTGATTGCTTATAGCTAGCAGCAACTGTCATCAAGTCGCTTGTATATATGCTTTGCTCTTCAATTTTTTTTTTTTTTTGAACTTCACTTTCTTCCAAACTGTACAAAGGTTTTGAAATTGCAATTTAATGTTGTTCTTATCGTTAGGATTTTGTATTAATTATCAAATCGTTAATAAGTGAAATATCTCTTATATTCATGTATACTCTTAAAACCTTTTTGAAAAAAAAATGGATGGTATGTTAGGTGAAGAGAAGTTGCTGTCAGTATTCTTATTCTTAGGACACCTTAGGAAAATACTCGACTCAAGAAAATGTATCTTAAATATTTTGGACCCTTTGGCTGCCACTGATTCTGCTGGTTGCCATCGCGACTCCATTCTATCTCTGGCTTCTGTCAAGTTGAACCAGTTACTGACTCCATTCTCAATCAATTTATGTATGCTGCGACATGCTTACAGCTGGTAGAAATATTAATCAATAAAGTTGAGACATCAGTGAGATTTCCTCCTACTTTGAGGGCATTTACATGCTCTGTTTCTGCATGGCTTAAGGTATGTATTTAATACCAATCGCTGGATTACTTATATGATTTCTATAATCTACGATCTTTATCACTGTCATGAAGACTAAGTTTACCTGTTTTTAGAGCAGAGGTTGAGGGATATTGCTCTCAAGGAGGAAATGAAGATACATGATGCTGACATTTGAACCACTCTGACCATATTAGGGTTGACCAGTTCTTTATCAAGGTTTGTACTTGTAAAACCTCATCAGAGTTAGCAATGTGGTAATTGTTGCAGCTTGGGTTATCCTATTGGTGACTAATACTATCCATAGTTTCTCAACTTCGTGTTAAGATCTTCTTGTATCATTTTTATCTTTAAAGTTTTTATTCTCTGGGTCCAGGAGCTTACTGAATAAGAGCAATTAAAAAGAAAAAGAAAAAAGAGGAGGAATATAAACTGAAAATGGTTCAATCTTTCCAATTTGCACCACCATCTCATCTTATCCCTTGTAAGGGCAGCCCTAAAACATCATAAATTTGTGTGTTAGACACATCATCATGTATAAGCATTTTGACTCTGTCTATAGGTCCAACATGCTTGTCACATTTCATTTTGTTTTGGGTCACTGCATTAGATATCTTGCATTTTGAGTTACATGTGACACTAATCTCAGAGTCCTTGTTATATATTTTTCCCTGCTCTATAAGGTATTTATCAAAAATAATAATTCATTATGTAATCACATTTATGCATATGTAAGTAATTTGGTTCCCTGGGTCTGCTTGGAGTGCGATCGATGGCAAATTATTGAAAGCCCACTGGTACTGCGATCGATCGCATTCCACGTGCGATCGATCACAAAATGTCAAACACCTTCTGGTACTGTGATTGATCGCACTCCACGTGCGATCGATCGCAAAATCTGAAAAACCTTCTGGTACTGCGATCGATCACACACGATTGTGCGATCGATCGCAGATTATTTTTTTAAAATTTTTAGGACCATTAGCGTCCACAAAGTGGACGCTAATGGTTAACTATCAGCGTCCACTTTGAGTGGACGCTAATTGTTAACCATTAGCGTCGACTATGGCTTCCGTTTACATCACCTTTAGGGTCAAAAAATTTTGACTTTTAGGGTCGATAAAGTGGACGCTAAAAGTTATCATTAGGGTCGACTTTAAGTGGACGCTGATAGTTAATTTTTTAAAAATTTTTAGGACCATTAGGGTTCACTTTGTGGACCCTAATGGTTAACTATCAGCGTCCACTTTGATTTGGACGCTGATAGTGAATTTTTATTTTCTATTTTTTTAGGACCATTAGGGTCCATTTTGTGGACGCTAATGGTTAACCATTAGCGTCCACTTTAAGTCGACGCTAATGGTTAACCATTAGCGTCGACTATGGCTTCCGTTTACATTACCTTTAGGGTCAAAAAATTGTGACTTTTAGGGTCGATAAAGTGGACGCTAAAAGTTATCATTAGGGTCGACTTTAAGTGGACGCTGATAATCACACATTTGATCATTAGGGTCGGACTATTAGCGTCGACACCTTTAGGGTCCAAAAGTCGATGCTGTTGTCAACAGCGTCCACTTTAGGACTTTTAGGGTCGACTCAAAGTCGCCCCTAAAGACCTAAATTCTTGTAGTGGTGTTGGGTTGGATTATATACAAAATTATTTTAAGGTAGCTACATCTTTTCCAATTATCGTTTTTTAGTGTTGGTTTAATTCAGTCCACTCAACTATAACTATAGGGCATAAATCAATTGAATGAATTTAATAAATTCCTTTATAACGTTTCTTTTCTTTCTTTTTTCATTATTATTAATTATATTGTTTGCTATTCTTTTCTAAGACTTTTTTGTAAAATTATTTTTTGAAATTCAATTATAATGTTGTCATTGAAACTTAGGGTGAGAATTGAAAAATGAATAGTTAAGAAGCTAAAAGAACGTACATAAGCCACACTAATCCAATAACAATAATAAGCATTGTGCAAAATAATAGTATTACCTCCCCAGTAACCAAAATTTAACATTTTAAATAGGCCAAAAATTTCGAGAAGCTTCGTATTTGGTATATACGTTCAATATTATTCAAACATTTCACTAATAATCGTTAATAAAAAGTATGTTGAATAAAAGAACCAAATTTAATATATAAAATGGTTTTAGGGTGACCAAATCTATTACAATTAGTATTTTAGGACTATTTTTTCTTGTTTAACGTTGGTTTAATTCAATCCACCTAACCATCACTATAGGGCAGAAATCAAGAGTTTGAATTTAATAAATTCGTCTATAACCATTGTTTTATTTTTTATTTTTTTATTTTTTTATTTTTTTCTTTTTCATTGTCATTATTTATATTTGTTGTTATTCTTTTCTGCAACACCCGACATGAAAAATATATGGAGTTTCTTCGAGACGCTACTACATGATATAACATCATAAATATTGTACTGGAAATAATTATGAATAATTATTCTTGAGCACACAGCTTTATAAAAAAAATTCTAGAACCATGCAGCGTGGGAGGGCCCTATTTGAGGATGAATGATAAATTCTAGGTCCTATTTTTTTCTGGGGGGAGGGGCCTTCTTAGAGGTTTCACTTGGAAAGATTCTATTATTGTGATAATGAACTAAACCGCATCTTTAACTCCAATTTTTATGTATTTTCATACCTAATTATGCTTAGTTAGATGTTATTTACACTCTTACAGTTTCTTTCAAATTTTACAAAACATCACAAGTGCACCTACTATCCATTGTGTGATTTATCACTCCGTCTCTTCCAATCCAACCAAGAGACTTCCAAGTTAATTTGAGTAAGATTGTCATCAAGTTATGATGAATGTAATAAAAGAACTTCTTAGAAAATGTCGTATATATCTTTTCAATTAAAGAAGTTTGGGTTGGAGGAAAACTAAAATGAATATTAATTTTAAGAGACTTTTCCAGAATGATAGCTCTCTTTCGCTGCCAATTGAGAATGGTTTCTTGGCCAATGTTTCCAACGCTTCCCGCCACCAACATTCATTGTCGGCATTTGCTATGTTTGGATCCATTTCCAGAATTTTGAATGCTATATCTGTCCATATATAGAAACAGCACATTAACTTGATGATTGTCCAA
The DNA here is from genome assembly GCA_016403345.1 of Corylus heterophylla. Taxonomy (NCBI): domain Eukaryota; kingdom Viridiplantae; phylum Streptophyta; class Magnoliopsida; order Fagales; family Betulaceae; genus Corylus; species Corylus heterophylla. Next base: position 18,998,204 of record CM028140.1, read on the forward strand.
AGGTGGGTTAAGAAATAATGCTTACAGTATATGGTCGCTAATATTGCAATAAAAGTGGTAACTCCATCCAACTTGTGTAACTACATCAAATGTATCAAACGAAGTTATAGTTAGTTGTAGGGCTTACCATACATATCATTGCGGATAGTATAATATTAAAGGAGCTCAATGCGTTTTGTATCATATAACTGTTCAAGAGGAGTACTACTCAGATAGAATAGATACAAGACCATGTTTGTATGTCCAAGATAAGCTGCAAGAATGAGTGGTGCGTCTCCGTTGTTATTAGAGACCGCTACCGCCTTATTGTGGATTTTCACCGGCAGCTCAGCAATTTTGACGTTTCCTACTTGGGCAGCAAAGTGAAGTGCCGTAAATGCATAATTGGTTTGCAATTCCAAGTCCTCCGGTCTCATCAATTTCAACAATTTCTTTATAAAACTGGTGTGTTGGTGAGCCACCGCAATGTGAAGTGCTCTCGTTTCATTTATCGTTATGGAATCTCGAACATACGTTGGGAATTTCTAAAGAAAAGCCTCAGCAGCCGGCCAATCACCTACTAATTAAGCAAGCTTGAACGAGAGGACCATACATGGCGCATTCATCTAGTGTGTATATATATATATATATATATTCCCCAAGATTTTTAAAAAACAAAAAATGTATTAGTTACAAATTTTGGTGAAAAAGCATGACACTTGGATGCTCGCAAAGATGTTGGATGAACTACTTCATCTCTTAACCTTAAATATTTGCAGCAAGTGTGTTAGGTTTTTAAAGCAAGAAAATCTAAAGCAAGGCATCCTTGACTTGACACCTCATTAAGCGAGGAAGAAATTAAGCTAGTTACATGTTCAAATCCCTTTTGCTCATCAACTAGTGTGTCCATGAGATTCCATATCTCTATTAGTGTCCATCCATGACCTTGCAGCTACAGTAAAACAATATTCTTAAGAGAAAGAAGGCTTTTGAGAAAACTTATGAATTAATTAATGTAATACAACACCCTATTTAATTTTCAAGTTCACCCTTAAACATAAAGTCTCAAGGCACAGGATCTTAGCCCTAATTATGCACAGGGAGAGAGGGAGAGCGAGATTCATCGTTAAGTCACCTTCTGTAGCCTTCGCTGTTTCTCTTGCTTTAGTGAGTGGACCACACCCGTTAATCTAGCAAGAGTGTCATTACTGATAGTCAATTACCTGAGGGATCACTTAAGCTTGGATGCACTTCATTTAGTGTCTTAGAAAATTCAATCGACATTACAGCTGACAGCTCATTGATGCAGCGGCGGATAGTAATGAACAAGAAAACAGCAAGCAAAAGGGATAATTATTCCTAAGATTGTGAGACTATTACAATAATCAAAGAAACCTTCTCAAATCAATAGATGTTATCTATGAATTTAAGAAAAAATAATGAAGAAACTTAACTCTGAGTATTCTTATTGAGAAAACCAAATAAGAATCATAAAACTTCATTTGCTAGAGGTTATAAGCATGTATTTATAGCCTCTAATACTCCTAATACTACTAAAATACGGAATAGGGACTTTCAAAACCCTAATCCCAACAAAGGAAGGAAAGAAAGTCGTTTTATAGCGAAATAAATGCAGAAAAGTAACATAGGCGCCCCGAGTGCGCTCGATCGCAGGTAAACTTGCGATCGATCGCATTTCCAGAGACGAGATGCGCTCAATCATGTGATCGATCGCCGAAACAGGGGCCACGGTCGCAGTTCCAGGAACTCCATTCTCCAAAACAAGGGAACTGCACTCGATCGCGATCAGGGTGCGATCGATCGTAGTTCCAGGGACTACTTCTTTTGCTGCGCGAGTCTGGGATCGTGTCACCATCTTCTGGGACGTCTTCACACACTTATCCATTCCCGTCTTCTTCATGAAGTCCCATACACTTCGGTCTACATCACTCATGGACAGTATTAATATGGCCAACAAATAACATTCAAGATAATATATCTATTGACCAATGGTATGTCACTACAAAAAAATTAATGTTTTTTGACGTGTCTAAGCAGGCACGTCAAAAAAAATATTGTTGACGTGTCTTATTTTGACACGTCAAAGGTTTTTGACACGTCAAAAGTTTTTGACGTGTCAACATGACACGTCAAAAGTTTTTGACGTGTCAAAATGACACGTCAAAAGTTTTTGACTTGTTAATTTAACACGTCAAAAACTTTTGACGTCTCAAATTGACACGTCAAAAATTTTATTAAAATAGTTTAAATAAGATTTAAATAAATAAAATTTTATTAAAATTTTTTAAATAAGATAATATATATATGGGTAAAGATAGGCGAACGCGGTGTGCATGGCACACCACGTTCAAAAATTTTTTGAAGAAAAAAAAAATTTTTTTTGCAGGCGTGCACATACGCGTCGTGAGTCGTGAATCTCTCTCTCTCTCTCTCTCTCTCTCTATATATATATATATATATATATATATAAGTTTTGACGTACACACATGGCACGTCAAAATGTTTTGACGTGTCATGCATGGCACGTCAAAAAAATATTAATTATATATATATATATATATATATATATATATATGTATATATATATATATCAAAACTAATTTTAATTTTGATATAAAAAAATATGTAATAAACAACACTTAATGTTAATTGGCATAAAAAACTAATTTTGATTGGATAGGAAAATTATAGTTTATCATATTAGTATAAATTACTTGGTATATATATATATCATGCATGCATAAATTGATCAGTCTAGTAATTAATATTAATATGATAGCTAGCCATATTATTTCTGTAAAAATATATAAAACATACTTGATACATTTATTTTATAAGACCCGCAAACCTCATATGAACTCGACGAACACAACATATGTGGTCGGTTAGTTGATACATCTAATTATCTATACATCTAGAATATTAATTTATTTATTCTCTAATTAATTTTAATTGGACAGAGGAAATATATGATAGAGTAAATACTATTTTAATAAAATTTAAATAAATAAAACTTAATTAAAATTTTTTGAATAAGATAATATATATATATATATATATATATATATATATAATAAGTTTTTGACGTGCCACACATGGCATGTCAAAAACTTTGACGTGTCATGCATGGCACGTCAAAATGTTTTGACGTGTCAAGCATGACACATCAAAAACATATTAATTATATATATATATATATATATATATATATATATATCAAAACTAATTTTAATTTTGATATAAAAAAATATGTAATAAACAACACTTAATGTTAATTGGCATAGAAAACTAATTTTAATTGGATAGGAAAATTATCGTTTATCATATTAGTATAAATTACTAGGTATATATATATATCATGCATGCATAAATTGATCAGTCTAGTAATTAATATTAATATGATAGCTAGCCATATTATTTCTGTAAAAATATATAAAACATACTTGATACATTTATTTTATAAGACCCGCAAACCTCATATGAACTCGACGAACACAACATATGTGGTCGGTTAGTTGATACATCTAATTATCTATACATCTAGAATATTAATTTATTTATTCTCTAATTAATTTTAATTGTGTTGTATGGATAATGTGTTATATAAGAGGAAAAATTATATAATAGAATAATAGGAAAAATTATATAATAGAATATTAATTTTAATAGGAATATAATTCAATATATAATGTTAATAAAATTAAAATAAATATAAATTAGTATATTTATATATACTAATTAGTATATATAAATTATAAATTTAGGAAATTTTCAACCTATATAAAAATTTAGGTTGTTGGCGTGCCACATGGCACGTCAGCAGCTCTGACGTGCCATGTGGCACGTCAACAAACATCTTGGCGTGCCACGTGGCACGTCAAGGCGTGTTCTCGGAAGCGCGCACGCGCCTTCCCTTGCTTTTTCAGTTTTTCCTGCTGCGCCTTCAATTCATGCACGCCTTCACAGAGTTTTTTTTTCTTTTTTTCTTTCTTCTTTTTTCCTGCACGTTTGTATTTCCTAACGGGAGGCTGCCGTTAGGAAATACAACGCCGATGACTTGAATGTCTTGTTGGCGAAATGGTGCGACCCCGAAAAATCAGGTAGGTCCGGAGTGTTTTCAGAATTCTTTCTTAACTTGATTGGTTTGCTTTGTTCATATAATTATGATGATCGATCTCCCGTTGTTGATTATTGTCCATGTTTGGGTGTTAGCTTAAAAAAATTTAGCTTTTTTATTTTTTCCATTTTCGTGATTCATGATGCATTTATGCATTGTTTAGTTTCATTAATTGTAATTGGGTTATGCCTGACATTTTAAGAGTGATATGCATGTAGGAGGCTGCTGCGAAGATGAAGGAATTGCGAGCAAGAAACAATACGCCTCACTGCACCGGGTCGATGAGCTTCGCTAGAGCGACATATCAAGAGGTATTTATATATCTTTACTGCATATATATAAGGTTGTTTAAGTTGATTATTTTCTTAATTTTTTTTGTTTTTTTGTTGTTGTATTGATATATTTTCTATGCAGACCGTAGCCGCGGGAGGCACTCCTCCAACTCGAGCGAAAAGTTACGTCAAGACTCACACATACAAAGAAGGTGGCTATCCGAATGACGTGGTCAAGGACAGATGTGTAAGTACTCAAGCATATATATTTTGATAAATTATTTATGATTAACGTTCTTTATATGAGATACTAACTTCTTTTTAATGTATAGGAGAGGATGATGGAATTGATGCCCACTGACCCCGCAAATACTTCGACCGTGACGGAAGGGACGGTACGGTGGACACCTGATGACGCGTATGCTCAGGCACATGGAAATAAGCCTGAGTATGCTGGCAGGGTGTTGTGCAAATTTATTTAACTCGCAAGTGCACGAATTAATTGTAGTTTAATGGATTGCAAGTGCGAGGTCGATCCCACAGAGAATTGTATTTTTGAAAGAGCAATTTATATCTAAACTAATTAAATCCTAATCTAGTTCCAAAAGGGTTTTGATTTTTGAGTTTTGAAAATTAAAGGATAAACATAAACTAAATAAAATAAGTAAATCTAAGGATAAAGGTACTAAGGTTTGGGAATTCACACTCACCAAATCATAACAACATACTTTATGTTCATCAATATTAATCCGAAGTTCTCATAAATTAAATCATAGATATGTTTTACTATCCTTCAAAGAATTAATCAAAACCATCCAATGTATCCATTCATTGACCAAATCACAAAAGGAATCCAAATTCAATTGAAACACCAGATGTATCCGTAGAACAAATCACAAGGGATATCCAATTTTTATGAGTTAAAAGCCAAGCAATCAATCATATGAAATTATCTCAAATCATCACATGTATCCTTGAATCACAAGGGATATCCAAGAATCACTCCATACAATTGATTAAAAGTAAAACAATTGAAATATAAAACCCAATAAAATCAGAATAATAAAAACTTACATAAAAGTGATGTTGTTCTTCATCAGTGAGGCTTCATCCCCAACCTTAGTTGGGAATTTAGCTCCACATAAAAATAAAATCTAAACCTAAACCTAAACCTAAAGAAAAACTAAACAAAAGAATTTTGCTCTTTGGGATTGTGTCTTTTCTTGAATGCAAAGAAGTCTATTTATAGGCTTAGGAAAGTCCTAAAAGCCCAAGTAAACCTAGATAATTCGGAGGTCTGTCTCCCAGTCAAAATAGAAGTCTGAAATCGGAATAAGATTCGTCCAGATTTGTATCCTATAATTGCGGGGCGATTTTGGCATAGAAACCGTCCGAATTAGGAAAATCCTATTTCATAACAAATTGTATTATTTTGAGCTAGCTTTCCAATGCCGTTTGAATCACTTCAATCCGATATTTGAGAAGAAAGTTACAGTCAAAATACTGAGACGTGTACAAAATCTGAATTTGAATCTGATCCGAAATCTTATCCAATCTGATCTTTAATCTGATTTAACCTTTTCCTTGGATTTGGTTGAACTTAACCACATCATCTAGGTCTTCTCAAAATATGCTTTCTTCCAAACTTTGCATTTTTCCCTTTAAAGCTGTAGTTTTTCTTTAATGACCTACAAAACACTAAAAACACAAAACTAACACAAAATATTAAATAACGACACAGCTAAAGGATTAACTAATGTAAATAAAGGGGTCCAAATATGCAATATTTGGCACTTATCACAGGGTCCGCCAGCTGGGTCCGAATGTGCTGCCGGTTCGGGGCAGCATACATTCATACTATACACCGTCCCAGACACGGTCTCAAAATGTATCTCAATCCTCGTTCTCACAGATGACAGATAGAATTAGAAAACTTGAAGAGGAGCGGGCAACAACAAGAAGTGCAATGGATGCGATGGCGAGACAGATTGAAGCACAACAAGCCCAGATAGCAGAGAAAGATGCTATGATTGATGCTCGTTTTCGCCAGATCGAGGCAATGTTCGGGTCGACGTCGGGATCTGCGCCCCCCAGAGGTAATTATATATTTTATTTTGTTTTTATAACAATTGTTAATTGTTAAAAATAACTGTTAGAAACCCCTAGTTACAGCGGTCCATTTTAGAACGTACGTATATTTGCATCATATTATAGAGTACATAATCATTTTTGTATTGATTATTATTGGTTCACAACTCATTTGCAGGTAATTGAGTTGGGGAATGATTGTGTTGAGTTGGGCGCCACAGGGCTGGTCATCACTGTTTGTGAAGTTGTGTTGTATATAGGTAGATCAAACTATATGTTTGTTGAGACAAATTTAAACTTATTGCTAGTAGATAAGTCCAGAAATGTTTTATTGCTTATTTGTTTTTCAATGTATATATATGTTTTGTTATGTGCTGTGTTGAAATGTAGTATGTGTGTTGGAATTTTGTTTAATGAAGTATGTGTTGGATATTAGATATATATTATTAATGAAGTTGTGTTGTGTTGGATATATATTATTGGATATCATGCATATATTATTACTGAAGTTGTGTTGTGTTGGATATTGGATATATATTATTGGATATTTGATATATAGTATTGGATTATGTATGTGGATTATGGATGTGTGTTCTGGATTGGATTGGATTGGATTGGCTTATGGATTGGATTGGATTGGATTATGAATTGGATTGGATTATGGATTATGGATATGTATTGGATTGTATTATGGATGTGTATGGATTATGAATTATGGATTATGGATTATGTATGTGTTGGATTATGATTTAGATTATGGATTGTGGATTGGATTTGATTGGATTATGTATGATTATATTATGGATGTGTATTGGATTGGATTATGGATTATGGATTATGGATTGTGGATTGTGTACGTAGATTGGATTGTAGATTATGTATGTGGATTGGATTGGATTGGATTGGATTGTAGATTATGTACGTGGATTGGATTGGATTGTAGATTATGTATGTGGACTGGATTGTAGATTATGTAGATTATGTATGTGGATTATAGATCGTGTATGTGGATTTATGGATTGTAGATTATGTATGTGAATTATGGATCGTGTATGTGGATTTATAGATTGTGTATGTGGATTATAGATTACAAATATTTGAAATATATGTGGATATACGTGGATTATGTATTTGAAATATTTGAATTATTGTATTGGAATATCAGGAATATGTGAATATTGGATTAAAAATATTTAAATATTTTTTTTTTAAAAAAAAGGTTTTTGACGTGTCAATCTGCGTGAGACGTCAAAAAGAACACGTTCATATTTTTGACGTGGCATTTTAACACGTAAAAAAAATTTTTTTTGACGTGGTATTTCCAACACGTCAAAAGTTTTTGACGTGTCACTGTGAACACGTCAAAAGTTTTTTGACACCTACCCTTTCGACCGTTGATGAACATCAAAAACGACGCGTCAAAAGAGGTTTTTGATGTGTCAATACCATTGACACGTCAAAAACCTCTGGTCAAAAAGTAAACCCATTTTTGTAGTGTGTGTAGAAAGATCGAAAGAAAGCATGCAGCAGCTACTAAGGTCATCAGGGGCAGACGTATGTTGATGAGTGGGGGGACGAATAGTTTTCAGAAATATTATATTAGCATGTGAAATTTTATATATATCCCCAAATTTCAAAATTTGTCCCCCCAAATTACTGAAGATGTCCCCCCAAAACTCTCTCACCAAAAAATTCTTCAACGAATTGTCCCATCAAATTTTTTTTATTCTTTTTATCTTCAGCACTCTCTCTCTCACAGAAAAATTCTTAAATTGTCCCCAAAATAATTTTTTATTCCTTTTTAGCCGCTTTGGCTGAATCCCCATTTTTACCAAAACAAGAAGGAAAGTCTACCTCAAATCACTGAAGGTGAAGTCAAGCACCCATCACCCAAATGCTTCAAAATCAGCTTCACAGCGCATCAACTTGATCTGGGTATCTGGTTTTTGAAGCCCGCACTTGAATATGAGCAAGAGAGAGAGAAGACTCAGATTTCTTCACTGGCAAAGTCCCTGCCAAGTCCAAGATTACTCAAAAGAAAAATCGGCTTATAAATAATAAAGAAAGAAGAGGAAGAATGGGTAATAAAGAGAGAGAGAGAGAGAGAGAGACAGCAGCTTGCTAAGTCACATGGTGGGGAAATACAAAGAAACGGCAATTACTGGGTATTTGTTTAGGGTAGTTGCTGGATTTGGGTATTTCCAGATTCACACATGGAGAGAGAGAGAGCCCTTGCATGAGTGGATTTGGCTTGGCTCAAACTCTCATATTTTCTTTTTTTCTTCTAGATAATTTTCACGGCTTTTTTTTTAATTTTTTTTTTTTTATGAATAATTTTCATGGCTTAGTTGTTAAAGATTAAAATTAACATTTTGACTTATCTAATTTGAGATTTCATAGGATTAAAATTTGGGTTATCTTAATTATTGCTGGCTGTAGCATTGTTTTGGCTTGTCTCATACTCTCATGCTCAACATTATTGTAGTTGGGAGCCTCATGGCATTTTGTTAGGAGAAACAATTCATGCTCAAAGGTAAATTTTTTCTTGAATGATATAGATTGTGCTTAGTTTATATTGCTAATAATTTATGCTAATGTGTGTTTGTAATGCCATAAGATTAAGATTTTGAATAAGTATTTACTATATTTTGATGTCATACAAGTTTTGTTTTTAACTTTCATTGTTGGTTAATTTGATGGGTTTTAATTCATTAATTTATTTGTCATTCTTTCACTTGTTAGTGGTAATAAAAATTATAATAAAATTCTAATAAAAATGACTTGTGATTTACTATGAAATTATATAAGTTCGGTAGGTGCTACTATGGTCACGCCCATGTAAGATAGTCACAATTGATATTTCCGGCCTACCCTTTTAATTAGAAAAAAAAAAAAAAAAAAAAAAATCGTCCCCCCACACTCAAAATCCTAGTTCCGCCCCTGAAGGTCATCAATTGTCAGCATACAAAAACTCAATCCAGAAATGCATTAATTCTTCTGCATATCAATATGAGCAACAAGAACATAATTGTGTAATAGTAGCAAACCCGGTATCATAAACTCTAAGCTGAATATTAGAGTCCTGGATCTATTCTATCTTATCAAAGTGATCACACGTTATCATCAATCAATCTTCTTGTTCTTATGGATAATGATGATTTATAATGGTAATTGTGTTCAAACACTGAAGATCTACCCCATATGAAGCATATTGACACATGAACATATCGATCTTGATATACGTTTTATGAATTGAGAGATGGAGCAATTACAGCTCCAATCAGTAGTGCTTGGCTCCTCTGACACTATCTGCTCCGGTTCTTTTGTGATGTCTTTGCATGTTAGCTAGTTTCTTTGGATTGGTCAAATTTTGGCCCCGGTAAAGACCTAGATGCGTCCCAGTTACCCAAATCTTGTAGAAGAGAGCTTAAAGAAGGCTGAATTTTAACGAAAAGCGGCCATAAAGCCTGAAGGCTAGCATCTCCGGCATTAGCTACTTGTCTGTTGATAGCTTCGCCTTCCATTTTTTTTCCTTATTTTGCAAGAAGGTAAATCAGATAGAAACTAAATAAACGAATTAATAAATGATTATTATGATATTATATATTTGTACGTTGAATATAGAAGGAAAATAACAATACCCATTCCAAACCTTCGTCAGTCAACGAAATTACGAGTCCTTATCTGAAAGCCCTGATCTATAAATCGCACCACAACACTCTCATCAACCAAATTTATACAAAACCAAACTAGGGTGAGTGATAAGAAAAGAAAAGGCAATGGCATCCTTAACAGTGCCCCTATAACAAAGTGAAAGAAAAGAAGAGCAATAATGATGCAGCGTGACTTAGTAGGCTCACTACAAAAAATTAAATTTTTTCTGACGGACGTTTTCTGACGTGTCCGGTAGTCTGACATGTCAGAAAATGTCCCTGACGAGGCCTTTCTAACGTGTTTCACGCGTGAACATTATAGGTGTCAGAAATGAAAAATTTCTGACGTGTCAAGTTTTAACCCGTCAGAAATTATTTTCTGACGTTTTAAATTTGACACGTCAGAAATTTCTGACGGGTCAAATTTTTGACGTGTCAAATTTGACACGTCAGAAATTTCCAGACGTGTCAAAGAAATTTAAAAAATTAATTAAAAAAAATATTTTTTTTAAAAAAATTTTCTGGATTTTTTTTTTTCAATTAAAAAATTTATTATTTTATTTGAAATCTCTGCAGATATGCAGAGAAAAGAAAAGATCATTTTCTCCTTTTTTTTCTCTTCAATTTGTTTCTGCAGATCTGCTAATTGGATCATATCTCCATGCTCTCCATTTTCTCAGTACTGTCTCTCTCTTCTTTTCTCTATTTACAAAAACCCAAACCGAAAAAGACTTTAAAAAATCAAAAGTCAAAAATCCAAGTCAAAAAATCAAAAACCCAAACCTCAAAACCCAACAAATTTTCAAAAACCCAAAAAATCATCTTATCTTCTTCTTCTTCTTCTTCTTCTCTTCTCCTTTTATTTTTCTTTCTTCTGCTTCTGTTCTTCTTTCCTTTTTCTTCTTCTTCTTTTGCTTTTTTTCAATCTGCTGCTTCTCTTCTTTTTATTTTCACCTTTGCTTTTTTCTTCTTCCTCTAGAGAGGAGCTTCGTACCAGATCAGAGAGATTGAGAGAGGAGAGAAAGAGTGTGGGGAATTTCAAAACAAGAAGAGAGAAGAAATATAAAGAGAAAAAAAGTTGGGGAAATAAGAAGGGCCAGGCGGGAGAGAAAAAAAAAAAGAAAAAAAAAAAGGAGAAAACCAAAAAAAAAGTAATGGAGGCGTGGGCGATGGGACGGCCAGCAGGCGCTGGCCTTCCCAAGGCCACGCCTGACGTGCCAAGCTTGGCACGTCAGATTTATATATATATATATATATATATATATATATATATTATAAGTTATATTTATAAATATAATATCCTATAGGAAAATAAAGCTGGCGTGTCGGTTTGACACGTCGAGAAATTTCGACGTGTCAAACCGACACGTCGAATTTTCTGGCGTGTGAAAATGACACATTAGAAGTTTCTGACGTGTCGAACGTTAACACGTCAGAAATTTTTAAATTTTAATATTATTTAAATAAATTGTTTAAAAATTAAATTTGATTAAATTTTACTGACGTGTCAAAAGTTGACACGTCAATAAATCCTGACGTGTTACTTTTGACATGTCAGTAAAATATTTGTTGACGTGCCAGTTTTTGCACGTCAGCATTTACTGACGTGGCAAAAAATAGACACTGTTTGCCACGTCAGAAAATGACCTGTTTTTTGTAGTGGCTGCAGCGAAAAACATCAATAAGTAGCAGATAAATACTTATAGATCTTTGAAAATTCTAAAAACGACTCAAAACGACACATATTCAAATGTCTAGGTGTTTCACAAAAATTATGCAGAATAAGATCTAACCTAACAGTTAAAATTCAACCAAATACAGATATGAAATAAACATTCAAGAACACAGATATTTGGTTACGAAGAGGAAACCATTTAGAGAACTCTCTAAATGTAAAACCTCTTCGGGGCAGCCAAACCCAGAAAATCAATAAACTATAAGAAGAATAAGGAATACAAGAAGGATTACAAAACCTTTGCAATTGACACTTCCTTGCACATGATAAGCGACCCACTTGACTTCTACCACAGTAGCCCTTTTCAGAACATCTGGCACAATTCTTCTATATGATTTCCTTTTACCGGAACTCCGATAGACTTCTCAACCGTAGATTTATCAAAGGAATAATTAACACTCTAAGAGATTCAATTTAACGCTCACCACATATGATCTCTCTTAGTACAACCTTCGACGAACTCTCTGGAGGTAAAAATTCGTGCATCTCTCTTCTATAATGATATATATATATATATATATATATATATATATCAGTACATCAAACCCTAGACCTGGGCCCACTAAAAACATGTTTTTGGGCATAATAGGTACGGGGTGTCCGAACAGGTTAATGGGTTGCCCGGACACAGCCTTGCAGAGCAAAAATAAGGTTTTCGGAATTGCAGTCCTTCATGACACATGAATCTACATTATGAACGGTGGAGATTTGATTCTGAGCATTGTACATCAGTGTTTGAGCCCGTGAACAGTAGCTTCTGCATTTTGAAACTGAATTAAGCTAACACAAGAACTAACAAACTCCCCCTTTGGCAATTCAGTGACAAAACCAAAATGCCGAGCCAATCCCATCATCTCCCCATATTTACTCCCCCTTTTTGTCACAGAATGAAAAAAGGTCTTCATATTTCTTGAAACACTTCTCAAAATACATCAAGGCATATGTGGAACAAGAATACAGAAATAAAACTCATGATAAAAAAAAATGACGTAGAATGCAAGATTATGAACACACATCAGCAAAACTCCCCCTCAACATATGACTCAATAATCAACAAGAAGCTAAAAAAGCAAAACATGTTTCTCCCCCTCAAAAGTCAAATGAACACACATGATACACACATCAATGACTCATGTATTGCACAATGAATATCCCAAACATGCTCCAAATATGCAAAATATACATGAGATTAGAAATGACAAGAAACTCATATTGCTTAACCCAAGCAAAAAAGAATGTTCCATTCAATCCATACTTGTGTGGTGTGTGTGTAAGCCATCCAAAGAAAAAAAATTTCAACTTACAAAACGAGGAGAAAGTTTCACCACCATGAAGTTTTGACAAGTATATCAAATCAAAAGTCAAACTTTATCATATATGATAAGGTTTGACTAGGCCCTAGTATATACTAGGGCCTAGTCACTCTCATCCTATACATTTCTTTTTGTAAAACATTTTGCACAAGTTTGACACAGTGAAATAAATTCCTTTTGGAATGTGATCTTTTAATTTTATTTGTTTCACTATTTTGTTTATTTTCCTCTTTGAAAAAATGTCCTTAAACTTTTGGTGCTTATCACAAAAGAGAAAGTAGGAATTTTTAAGCCCTAGGTTCAACTAGCATATGGTCAATTTGAAAAATATGACTAGTCAAAAACCTCATATGGTTACCTAACAAACCTCACAAATAAAGTGAAACAAAACCTCAATTTAAGCTTAAATGTGCACAAGAGATAAAGTGATAAAGTATAGGCAAAATGTACCACATAAGCTCAGGCTTTAGGTAACCACAAAAACAAGTCCATTGACAAAAATTTCATCTCATGCATATTAAGAACATTCTAAGACACAAGGAATTAAATCCATGAAAGAAACATGAGAAATTAATGGACTATCTAGGTGCATAAAACCAAAGAAAAAAAAAAAAAAAAAAACAACCAAATTGAAACAAAACACAAACAACAAAAAATTTAAACCAAAAAAAAAAAAACAAACACCCAACAAACTATGACACTAGGACACAAATATATATATATAAAAGCAAAGTCTGTCCTAGGCATGCAATGTGCCCACCTAAACTAGGTGAATCCAATACCACTCCTCCTCAATGGGTGAACGGTATCAACTTTCTTAACCCAAACTTTCTTCATTTTGGGAACAGAAGTGCGACTCTTGTCCAAGTCATTTAACTGGGTGATAACACCCCTTAGCATGTTGAATAATTCCTCATGACTATCTCGAAAATGAAAATAGTCTCTTTTTAGCTCATGATTATTCAACTGAAAATAATTAGGGGTGAATATGCCCAATCTTAGCACAATGATGACACGTAGGAATGAACCTTTGAGAAGGTTGGTTCCTTGCAAAGTAAACAATGTTGGAGTTGCTTATAGGTAAAAAGTTCTCAGCACAATGGTACTTACCTTTCTTACCCTTCTTATCTCTTGAGGTGGCAGTGGCTGTTTTTTTCTCTTTCTTTAAGACTTCTTTTCCTCTTCTTCTTGAGGAGTGAAGAACAATTAGCTTATCTTTTTCCAATGGCTCTTCCAAGTTTTCTGTTTCAACAAAAACTTTCTTGGAAGAAGAAGCAAGGTTAGAGGAAGGAGCAATAATCTTGTCAAAATCAATCTCAGGTTTATCACAAGTTGATTTTTGGGTATGCAAAATTTTGTCAAGATTATCATTGGAGAATTTTTTTCAATAGAGTTTTGGACTCTTTTAATTCATTCTCTAATGACTCAACTTTATTAGCAAGATCATGATTTTTAGATTTCAATATTTTACACAAATCAAGAGAATCACTCAATTCACCATTTAGCTCATCTTTATCATGTTCAGCCTCTCTGAGTTTCTTTAGATTCTTGGAATTAATAACTTGTAGCTCAGAGAATTTCACAAACAACAAATTATAAGTCTCCTGAAGATCAATTTCATTATCAGAATCATAATCAGAATAATATTGTTTATCAGAAGACATAATAGTTTCACAAAAATTATTATCAACAATTTCGAAACAATAAAGAATTTGGGACATCTAGAAAGTATATAGGATCACACTCAGGAATTTAATCCTTTGACAGAGTGAACCAGCTCTGATACCAATTGAAAATTCTAAAAATGACTCAAAACGACACATATTCAAATGTCTAGGTGTTTCACAAAAATTATGCAGAATAAGATCTAACCTAACAGTTAAAATTCAACCAAATATAGATATGAAATAAACATTCAAGAACACAGATATTTGGTTACGAAGAGAAAACCATTTAGAGAACTCTCTAAATGTAAAACCTCTTCAGGGCAGCCAAACCCAGGAAATCAATCCACTATAAGAAGAATAAGGAATACAAGAAGGATTACAAAACCTTTGCAATTGACACTTCCTTGCACACGACAAGTGACCCACTTGACTTTTACTATAGTAGCCATTTCCAGAACATCTGGCACAATTCTTATATATGATTTCCTTTTACCGGAACTCCGATAGACTTCTCAACCGTAGATTTTTCAAAGGAATAATTAAAACTTTAAAAGATTCAATTTAACGTTTACCACGTATGATCTCTCTTAGCACAGCCTCCGACAAACTCTCTGGGGGTAAAAATTCGTGCCTCTATCTTCTATAATGATGTATATATATCAGTACATCAAACCCTAGACTTGGGCCCACTAAAAACATGTTTTTGGGCATAATAGGTATGGGGTATCGGAACAGGTTAATGGGCTGTCCGGACACGGCCTTACGGAGCAAAAATAAGGTTTCTAGAATTGCGGTCCGGACACGGGGAAGGCCGGTCCGGACCCGGCATGCAATGAGTGAAACAGCATTCTGAAAATGCTGTCTAGTCTTGATCAACAACTCCGATCGATGACGTTTGTGGTCTGATTGAGCTGAAATTTTGTAGAGACGTTCATAACACATGAATCTACATTATGAACGGTGGAGATTTGATTCTGAGCATTCTATATCAGTCTTTGAGCCTGTAAACAGTAACCTCTACATTTTGAAACTGAATTAAGCTAACACAAGAACTAACAATCTTGATTCTATCAATGATCTAATAAATCTTCTTGACAAAACTAGATACTCTCTAGGATTTTAGGGAAAATAGAGGAATAAACTCAACTCTGAATAATTCTCAATAATAAAAATCAATAATCAATATAAACTGATTTCCTATGGAGGCTATAAGCATATATTTATAGCCTAAAATCCTAAACCTAATAAAATATGACATAAATACCCCTAAAACCTTAAATCTAATAAAATAACGAAATAAAGACTCACAAAACCTTAACCCTAATAAAGTAATAACATAGAGTCGGGTTAAGATAATAAAAAACGTAGAAAATTAACATAATGCTCCGTGTGCCATCGATCGCAGGCATAAGGGCGATTGATCGCACAACCAGAGGCCTGGTGCGCATAAGTGTCTGGAAGTGTGCTCGATCGCAAGCATGCGGGCGCTCGGTCGCACTTCCAAGGACTTCGGCGATCAGCATCAACTAAGCATGGCATCCCACATCTAAACCATCCTATTTTACGATTTCGTGATCTCTTGTGACTTTTGTGACTTTCCCATTTTTCTTATGAAGTAATGTTGATTCTTATTTTGAGAGGCCTGCCGCTTTAAGACCTTTTGCTTTCATTCTTTTTATACACCCTATAAAATTTATTATGTGGTTCCGCCATTACTTTTTGCAAATATTTTATATTGAACGTTTGATGGTCACTGTATCAACAGTACTAGATATAGGTCTTCATGTTTTTTGATCAGGACTATGTAAAAGATTGCTCAAAGAGGAGGAGGGTGGGGGAAGGCGAACAATGTGGCCCTCAAAATCTAGCTCTATTAATCATAAATCTAGAAATAGAGGGAACTATTTAATAACAAGTCCACCATCACTATCAATATGTATCTTTAGTCTTCTAATTAATTAATATACACATTCTATTACGTATTCTTGCTTCTAAGTTTATGTACACCTCATAAAATATTAGGTCTAAGTTTTGACCTTCTTTTAATGCAAACAATTTTTCGGGGTCACACCGGCCGGCATGGAGGGGAATGCTTTGCATGGTGTCTTGGCACAAACTAATTATTGGGGAGATAAAGCCCCGGATACCCCAATTAGAAAAACAAAATAAATGTGGAAGAAAATTATCAACACCCGAAAGAAAATCACTGAAGCAACACTAGTTTTTCTTTTATATTCACTTTATTAATAATGCCTTTTTTGTTTCTTGATGAGTTTCGCCAATCTTCCATGTTTTTTTTAATATTATTGATATGGTTCGCTGGTTGCATTGAAGCTCTTTAGTTCATCGATGGGGCGAGTTGTCATAATATTTAACAGTTAAGACATCGTGATTATTTGAAAAAAAAAAAAAAAAAAACAGAAACAAAAACAAAAGACGACGTACGTGATTATTTTTAAAATTCCGGTATTAATTATTTTAATTTTAAATGAAGTTGTATTAAAATACAATCAACCGAAGGCACAACATTTTGTACTTTTATCATTCATTCATTTTTCTCTTTCAAATTTTATACTACAGAATAAGCAATTTGCTTGGTACGTAGCTTTGCAGGCTTGCAGCCACAATAATTTAAACTTGGCCAGCTCTTTCGATTATGTGTATCATCAGCAGCGGAACAAAGAATTTTTATTTTAGGGGGGGTGCCCAAATATTGTTGCAATGAGTAGAAGAAGGGAGGAGATTTGGGAGACGTACGTACAACTTGAAAGTTGAGGAGAATAAAGACAGTAAAGGGAGTAAACGAAGTTGGGGGAATAATATTGAAGGAGTCACATGTTGAAAACAAGAATCTTTCTATATATTTTTTTATTTAAATATTTAAAAAAAAAAATTTAAAGATTATATTTCATATGTTTTAGGAAAGAAAATGTGGAGTTTACACCCAAAAAATACCAAATATATTCTTTTCAAATTTTCTAGAAAGGTCAAGGTTTTTTTTTTTGTTTTTCTAATTTGGATCCACTTAGGTATATTAATTATTCTTTGTTCTTCATATTTATATTTTTCCAATGTGTGACTTAACACTGACAAGTGTATTTACAACAATCTCTCATTCCCTAATTGTGAGTCTCCTCCATATTGGCTTAATTCCCCCTCTCGTTATAATTATTTTTACATTTTCAAAAATGTCACGCATACAAGAGTTGTGCAAGAGGGCTATAAAACTCAACTCCAAACGAGACCCGTCCAGTCACTCATCCCAAGAAGTTAACCATGGTTCCGATACCACTTGTTGGGGAGATAAACAGTTAAGTGGTTTTATCAAGAGTATATTAATATACATATTTAAACATCGCTCTCAAAAGTCTAAGCTTGTGGACTCGGGTCCACTTAGATATATTAACTACTTCCTTTTTTATTTTTTTTATTTTTTATGATTTCTCAATATGAGACTCAACACTTACAAATGCACTCACAACAAATATAGTGTCATTCACAATCACTTGATAAATCAAAGTCTATACTAAATGGCAGCTTGACTACTACCAACACAATTTAAATAAACGACATGTCAGCTAGTCTTGAAGGAAAGAGTTAAGATGAACATCAATCAAAGTCTTGATTTGCTCAATTCTTTCCTATGCCTAGTCTAACGTCCCTTGATTACCTCTGACAATTTCCTTCCTTTTCGTATGACTTGAATTTCATATCTTCCAACAATCAATTTCCCAATCGGCATTAGAGAAGTCTACGTTTATGTCCTAAAATGTGGCCTTCCTTGGATATGTTTTGTCTTTGTCTACCTTTTGAGTTTTGGTAATGCCATGCTGATTTAGATTTCATTAACAGATATATAAACTTTTATGTTCAGTTCTTATATTGGATGATCTTTTGGCATCAAAATAATACCAATTTTTTTTTTTTTTGTCAAGTTCTTTTAATTTTTGCAGGTAGAGTCCAATAAAAGTTTTATACTTTTTAATGGAATCTATGTTAATTATATCACAGTTGGCATGAATGACATGATTTTTTCCTCAATTAGCATTTGATAATGGCTCTAAATTTGGAAAGATATTAATTAACAAGAGTCAAAATAACAATGCATTTTTTTTTTCTTAATGTTTTGTTTTGTGTAAAATATTTAAAATAATGGTATTCAATTCAATAACCTAATGAAAAAAAAAAAAAAAATCTTCAAACGGCAAAATAAAGCTAACAAGAGAGTCTGTACGGAAGAGTCATCCATTAGTACGAGTGAATCACTTGATAAATCGATACAACATGTTTGAAGTTGTGGGTTCACAAAGCAAGAAACAATGCGAATATGTATACACCACTGCAAGTCTTGATGGAATACGAAGAACATCAAAGGCTTTATTTGCTCAATTCTTTCCTTGGCCTTCCTTGTTCAACATCCCTGGAACCTTCAACGACTTTCCTTCCTTTTCATTTGACTTTGCATTTCATATTTTCTACTGAGCCATCCCCCAAATAGGCATCTTCTGGTAGAAAAATAGTCTACATTTATATAGCAGAGAACGCAACATGTACATGGTTATTTGTCTCGATTCCTTCAAAAGATCAAAGCGTAGCAGTAAAACAAAAGTAACCGAGGTACTAGCCAAAGTGATTGCAAGAACGGGAGCCCAGGGCCTTGCACTTCTATAAATCAAAAAACAAGCTGCGCAAAAGACTACCATCATGCTCACAATGGAAGTAAAGAGTGTTGTGAGTCCAATTAAAAAGATTGAAGGTATTGTCTCAAAGAAATCCTTTTCCGGGTAACGTGACATGAACATTGACAAGAGAACGAGTATGGAAGTTGAAGAGGCTACCATTGCTATTACATCTGCTATGAAGAATACCGTAAACCAGTTACTTTTCAAAAATATAGGAGTGCCTGTTTCTTGATCGTTGCCACCTGGTACAGTGAAGGCTGCAGCAAAAACTACAGCGGCAATCAATGTTGACACAACCATAGAATTTTGTGTTGTCTCCTTTATCCATTTTTCACGGTCTTTCCTAAAACTTTTCTGTGTCGAATTTAGCAACTCGTTAGGTGTTATGCCCTCTAAATTCTTCATCCTCGAGTAGGGTAGTGGGACAATCCTTTTTATTTCCTACAGTTGACCAGCCATATATAAATTGACAAGTAACAATTGAACCATTATCTAGGGAGAATATATATATATATATATATATATATATTATCTCTCACCTGAAACCACATCAACTCCCGTTGCATACCAAAACCTCCTAATACGATAGTTTGCCCATCCGAAGGCGCCGGTCTTGCAGCTAAGTGGAGCATGTTGTCCTCTTTTCCCAAAGTAATCAAGGATGCAAGGCGATGCTTGTGAGTACCTATCTTATATATTAGATTGAACACATTCTCTTGACGGTATAAAATAGCAATGTAAAATAAACTCATGTTATCTTCGTCTAATTGCCATATAAGATCAAGATAATAGTGTATCAATATAATTAGAAACCCAGCATTTCCAACTTTGGCCGCCTCAAAAATTAAAGTCTTCCGATATTTTGCCAAGTTTAATGAGAATTGTCTGTCTTGAGTTCTAACCATTTTCCAAAGGTCTTCAATTAATTAAAGGTTTTTGTCTTGATCAAAACTTTGTTACAAATCCCTGTGAACCCTATGGTTGACAAAAAGAATAAAAAATCAGATATGGTTTGGTAATAAAAAAATATTAAATCTATATAACTATTTTACCAGTATCCATGATAAGAAATGGTATTATTATTATTATTATTATTTTTTGACATGTCTATACAAGGGAAGAGGGAGGGGAGATTCAAACTAGAAACCTCCGCTTCATGAGGCATGATTCATAGCCGATTGAGCTATCCCTTGGAGACGATAAGAAATGGCATTATAAAGCTAATAAAATGAAAATGTGATGAAGATAACTAAAGCATTAAATGCGGCTACTTGTGACCTAATTATTTTCTTAAAAACTACCTCCCATGTTGTTGTTGTGTGTGAAAGAAACGGTTACAAGTGTTAGAATAGATTGAGACATTTCAAATAGAAAATAACTCAGATAATAGAATTTTCCATAGTTTATAAGTAGATATTATCTAAAGATTTTGATGAAATCAAATAAGAGCATTTTCTCATGCCAAGATGATTTTAGTAAAATTGTCATCAAGTTGTGATTAATGTAATAAAGGCCTAGGAACTAGTTGGGAAATTAAAGAAGTTTGGGTTGGAGGTAAACAAACAGGAATTTGAGTGACTTTGTTGGAGTGATAGCCGACTTGGGCAGTAAATTGCCAAAGGTTTTCCTGCCAGCACTTCCAAAGCTCTCCAGTACCCACATGCAGTGTCGGCTGTTGCTATGTTTGAATCTATTTTCAGAATTTTCAATGCTATATCTGTCCATAAAAAATGCACATTAATTAATTGCAATAGAAGTCGTAACTAATCCATATATCCAACTTGTAATCAAACTGTTAAATTACTAGTTTTCCTAAAAGCTTAAGCTGATAGGAAGAAGTAAATTTAATCACTTAAACATTACTTTAGCATTCCCCCTCACATGTGGGCTCAAACTCTCTTGTAATAGGTGAGGCCCAACACGTGGAATATTTAATTAAAATAGGAGGTAAATGACGAAGTCAAGATTCGAACTCATGATCTCCGGCTTTGATACCATGTTAAATCACCAGTTTTTCACAAAGTTTAAACTGATAAAAAGAGGTACATTTGATCACTTAATCATTACTTTAATACAAGCAAATTTATAGTCAAATGTAGGCTTACCATACGTATCATTGCGAATAGTATCAAGCAGGAGCTTAGTGCGATCATCAGCAGTCAACTTATCAAAAGGAGTCACAGAGATTAGATACCAGATCATGTTTCGATGTCCTTGGTAATTAACTGCAATGTGGAGTGGAATGTTTCCACAGGAGTCACGCATCAATAGCGGCTCATCGTTGATTTTGACCAATTGCTTAGCAATTATCACCATTTTTGTTTGAGCTGCAAAGTGAAGGGCCGTAGCTCCTTTTGTGGTAGTCAATTTCAAGTCCTCCAGAGTCATCAATTCCAACAATTCTTTTATAACAGTTGTGTCTTCTGCAATCACCGCACCGTGGAGTGTCGTCTCTTGATCTTTCGATATGGGGCCTCGAACACAGCGTGGGTCTTCCTCAAGAAAAGCCTTAACAGTCGCCCAATCACCTCTTAACACAGCTTGAAAGACGGGATCACGCCTCGGATGGTATTCATCATATCTTATTTCCCCTGGATTTTTTTTTTTTTTTTTTTAAATAAAAAAATAAAACCAGACCTATTAATTACAAGTTGTGGTGAGAAATCATGACACTTGGATGCATGCTAAGATGTTGGAAGAACTTCCTTATTACCTTTATTTTCAAAATCTTCCCTTGATGAGCTTGGTCTCTCTGACACTATCTCCTCCAGTTCTTCTGGAGGCTGGTTGAAAGCACCTTCTTTCATTTTTTCTTTGTTTCTTTGGAAACAAAATGAGATAGACAATAAATTCCTAATTAGGTGATTAGATGAAGACTGCTACAAGAAGTTGGTATATCTATACATGCGAACATCAACAAATTCTTTATTAATTTGGAATAATTTAAGTTCATGGATAATGATGATTTATAATGAAGACCTCCCAACATAATGAAGTTATTATAATGTTAAATTCAATAATCAGTTTACATGCAAAAGTAAGTAAATACAACTAGACTACTTTAGTTAATTGTTAATTATTCTTCTATTGATTGATAAACACTAGTTATTTAGTGTTAGATTATTTATTTTAGAAGCAAGATAAGTTTTAAATGTTAGAATTTTATTACAAAGTTTTCAAAGTACGTACATATACCCTAGGGAGATGAAAAGTTAAGATAAAGAGAAAGGGTGTAAGTACTTAGACAACCAAGAATAGATCAGAGATAGCACGGCACCCGAACTCAAAGCATGGAGCATACAACTAGCTACTATTTATCAAAACAAATATTCACCAAAATATGAACAATCACACACAAAGATTTTGGTGACGAAGAGGAAACCTTTTAGAAACCGATCTAAAAGTAAAACCTTTCCGGGGCAGCCAAACCCAGGAAATCACTATCAAAAGATTATCCAGAGATTACAGACACTAGGAACACTTACAACCCTTTGCAAGACCTTGACTCTGTAAGATCGACAAGCCTCCAACTTGTCTCCTCGCTCACAATCTTCTTTAACGTGATTCTCCTTTATCGGACCCTTCCTATAGACTTCAATTAAGCACACAATCAATACTAACAAAAATCCTCTAAGAGGAATCAATTTGGCTCACAACAAAATAATCACTCAAGCACAGCCTCACACGAACTCTCTGGGGGTGAAAATTCGTGCTTCTCTCTTCTATAATGATGTATATATACCCCCGACAAAACCCTAGACCTAACCCACTTAAAATCATGTTTTTGGGCCTAAAACTTACGGGGTGTCCGGACATGTTAATGGGTGGTCCGGACACGGCTTCACGGAGCAAGATTTTAGTTTCTGGAAATGAGGTCCGGACCCGGGGAATTGCGGTCCGGACCCGGTCTGTCCAGTCTTGATCAACAGCTCCGATCGATGGGCGTTTGTGGTCCGATTGAGCTGAAATTTTGCAGGGACGTTCATAACACATGAATCTACATTATGAACGGTGAAGATTGGATTCTGAGCATTTTATATCAGTGTTTGAGCCGTGACAGTAGCATCTGCATTTTGGAACTGAATTAAGCCAACACAAGAACTAACAAACTCCCCCTTTGGCAATTCAGTGACAAAACCAAAATGTCGAGCCAATCCCATCATCTCCCTATATTTACTCCCCCTTTTTGTCACAGAATGACAAAAGGTCTTCATGTTTCCTGAAACACTTCACAAAATACATCAAGACATATGTGGAACAAGAAGACATAAATAAAACTCATGATAAAAAAAATGACGTAGAATGCGTGATTATAAAGAAACATCAGCAAAACTCCCCCTCAATGTATGACTCAATTAACAACAGGAAACTGGAAATGCAAAGCATGTTTCTCCCCCTTAAAAGTTAAATGAACACACATGATAACACATCAATGACTCATGTATTGCACAATGAATATCCAAACATGCTCCAAATATGCAAAATATACATGAGACTAGAAATGGCTAGAAACTCATATTGCTTAACCCAAGCCAAGAAAATGTTTCATTCAACCTATGCTTGTGTGGTGTGTGGGTAAGCCATCCAAAGAGAAAAATTTTCAATTTACAAAATGAGGAGAAAGTTTCACCACCATGAAGTTTTGACAAGTATATCAAATCAAAAGTCAAACCTTATCATACTAGGGCCTAGCCATTCTCATCCTATACAATTCTCTTTGTAAAATATTTTGCACAAGTTTGACACAGTGAAATAAATTCCTTTTGGAATATGATATTTTGATTTTATTTGTTTCACTATTTTGTTTATTTTTCTCTTTGAGAAAGTGTCCTTAAACTTTTGGTGCTTATCACAACAGAGAAAGCAGGAATTTTTAAGCCCTAGGTTCAACTAGCATATGGTCAATTTGAAAAATATGACTAGTCAAAAACCTCATATGGCTACCTAACAGACCTCACAAATAAAGTGAAACAAAACCTCAATTTAAGCTTAACTGTGCACAAGAAATAAAGCATAGGCAAAAGTACCACATAAGCTCAGCTTTAGGTAACCACAAAAACAAGTCCATTGACACAAATTTTCATCTCATGCATATTAAGAACATTCCAAGACGTAAGGAATTAAATTCATAAAAAGCAACATGAGAAATTAATGAACTATCTAGGTGCATAAGACAAAATAAAGAAAGAAAGAAAAAAACAACCAAAGTAAAATATTTTTGTCTTTTTGTTATTTTTCACAAAAGAAATGCACACAAACAAAATATAATTTCAAAACAAAATAAAACAAAAATGCAATGAAAAACGAAAAACAACATGCTCTAGGATATGCAAAGATATGCAAGAAAAACAATCCTAGACATGTGGGTGACTCACCTAACATAAGGTGAGATCATCACCACTCCCCCTCAAGGGGTGAATGGTATCATCCTTCCTAACCCAAACTTGAGAAATCTTAGGTCTAGACTTATGACTTTGCTTAAACTTATCTAGCCTAGATATCACTTATCTCATCATTATGACCAAACCCTCACTTTCTTTCCTAGAATAGGAATTTTTATTTATATGCACATGAGGTTTCAATTTAAAACAGTGAGGTCGAATGTGACCCACTTTGCCACAGTGATGACATGTAGGGACAAACCTTTGTGAAGGTAATTTCCTAGGAGGATGCACGACTCTAGGTGTAGGGCAAGATGCTTGAGGCTCAATGTAGATTTTCTTACCTTTATTACCTTGAGGAGTCGGAGCAACTACTTGCTTTTCTTCACTTGAAGATTCTTCTACTTTCACTGGTTTAACAAAAACAGTCTTTGAAGTAGAAGCACGGTTAGAAGACAAAGAAGCAGTTTTATCAAATCCTAAGCCAGATCTGTCGCTAGATTGCTTTTGAATATGCAACATTTTATCAAGCTTTTCACTAGAGAATTTACTCAAGTGATTTCTAGATGCAATCAGATCAATTTTAAGGGATTTATTTTTAGCAATTAACACATGATTTTCAGATTTGAGAGTATTGCAAACAACATGTGAATCACTCAAAGATTTCAACAAATTATCCATTTCAAGCTCAAGATTCTTAAAATCCTTAACAATTTTCAAGTTAGTATTTCTAAGCATAGAAAACTTTTCCATTAAATTGTTAAAGGAGTTTTGAAGATCATTAACCCTATTTGATTCATTATCAGGGGCAGACTGAACATCTGATTGATTAGAATCATCAGAATCATAAGATGCACCAAAAGCCATATAATTAGGAGTTTCTTCCTCATCAGTGTCACTCAATGTAATATTGAAAGCTTTTTGACCTTTTGGCTTATTACTCTTGAGGTTAGCACAATCCTTTTGCACATGACCATAGCCAGAACACTCATAACATTTTGGACCACGTGGGTCTCTTTCATTTCTACCCTGAGTACTCTTTTTTTGTTTTCCAAATTTCTTGAAAATTCTATGTTCATTCCTAAAATACCTTCTAGCTATCAATGCAAGTTCCTCATCATCTGGTGAATCCTCATCAGATAACTCATCAGAGTTCTTCCTAAGAGTTCTAAGGGCAATATCCTTATTTTTCCTAGATTGAGGCAAGGAAAACTCATAAGTTTGAAGAGCACCAACTAACTCTTCTATCCTCATGGTATTAAGATCAGTGCATGACTCAATAGCAGTTACCTTCATTCTGAATCTTTCAGGGAGGGAGCTCATAACTTTTCTAATAAGCTTAGTGTCAGAAACTTTCTTTCCTAGATTTATCATGGAATTTCTAATTTCACTAAGTTTACCAAAAAATTCATTGAATGTCTCATCCTCTAACATTTTAATATCCTCAAACTGAGAAACTAACATTTGAAGTTTTAAAGCTTTAACAAGATTAGTTCTTTCATACGTAGTTTCTAGGATCTCCCACGCATCCTTGGCACTATCACAATTTGACATTCTGGAGAATTCAGTTTGTGAAATTGCCAAGCATAGAGCATTCATAGCTTTGTCATTCGCCATACGAGTTTGTTTTTCAACATTAGACCATTCAGCTGTCGGCTTATCTTGAGCTTTAAATCCAGATTCAATGACATGCCAAACGTCTATAGATTTTAAGAAAAATCTCATACGGGATTTCCAATAGCCATAATTTGATCCATCAAAATTAGGCACAATGTTAAGGGTTTGAGACATCTTAAACAAGAAACAAAGATCACACTCAGGAATTTAATCCTTCACGGAGTGAACCCGCTCTGATACCAATTGAAAAATTCTAAACAGATAAATATCACAATTTTATGCGGAATTAACAGATATTTATCAAAACAAACATTCACCAAAATATGAACAATCACACACAAAGATTTTGGTGACGAAGAGGAAACCTTTTAGAAACCGATCTAAAAGTAAAACCTCTCCGGGGCAGCCAAACCCAGGAAATCACTATCAAAAGATTATCCAGAGATTACAGACACTAGGAACACTTACAACCCTTTGCAAGACCTTGACTCTGTAAGATCGACAAGCCTCCAACTTGTCTCCTCGCTCACAATCTTCTTCAACGTGATTCTCCTTTATCGGACCCTTCCGATAGACTTCAATTAAGCACACAATCAATACTAACAAAAATCCTCTAAGAGGAATCAATTTGGCTCACAACAAAATAATCACTCAAGCACAGCCTCACACGAACTCTCTGGGGGTGAAAATTCGTGCTTCTCTCTTCTATAATGATGTATATATACCCCCGAAAAAACCCTAGACCTAACCCACTTAAAATCATGTTTTTGGGCCTAAAACTTACGGGGTGTCCGGACATGTTAATGGGCGGTCCGGACACGGCTTCACGGAGCAAGATTTTAGTTTCTGGAAATGAGGTCCGGACCCGGGGAATTGCGGTCCGGACCCGGCCTGTCCAGTCTTGATCAACAGCTCCGATCGATGGGCGTTTGTGGTCCGATTGAGCTGAAATTTTGCAGGGACGTTCATAACACATGAATCTACATTATGAACGGTGGAGATTGGATTCTGAGCATTTTATATCAGTGTTTGAGCCGTGACAGTAGCATCTGCATTTTGGAACTGAATTAAGCCAACACAAGAACTAACAACGTATGTGCTTTCGTGGGAGCTTGACATCATCAAGTCATGCATATCTGAAATTAAGGTTGTGTATATGAGTGATTTAGAGCTCCTACAATTCACAATATTCAGAAGACGACAATGAAACGATAACCACTGGGCCCTCCCCTCCATGTTATCCTGGCCTGTTGATGATTATGTGATAGAAGAATGCACAATGAAAACTGACTCTCCATGTTATCCTGTTGATGATTCTGTGTGTGGATCGCATCATTGCAATAGAAGAATGTACAATAAAACCATAATTACTGGCCCTTCATATTATCTCTAACTCTTAACTCTAATTTGAATGACTTTGGCCAAACTCATTATTGAATTACAAAATAATTAACTTAAAACTTTGGGTCTGTTGGTGTATGACTTGAATGGGGCCCATCCGTGGGACTACTTATCCTAATAGGAGAAGTAGCTGACTTACTTCTCTTGTTTCAATAGGTTTTGTTTTGTCCTTCTACTTCTCAACTAAGGAGAAGTTGTTTGGCCGGCTATTCACCTTATATAATGAGCAGGCTGCTGCACAGCAAATTGGGAGAAAAAATTAGAAGCCACATATCTTATTAGGGTTTTCTTACTTTGTTGTGCCTTATGACACTTAGAGGAGAAGAGAGTTTTCTTTGTCATTTTTTTTCTCTTTTGTATGAGAGTGAGATTTTGGTGTATTGGAGCTTTGAGTTTTGAGTGATTTTTTCTCCATTATCTTTGTAGTTCATCTTTTGTTAGTGAATTTCTTTCAGATTGTGGATGTAGGATTGTTAAACCAAACTACTTAAATCTTGGTATTGTGTGTGATTAATCTATTTTCTATTATGCTATTTTCTGCTTTTTTGGGATCCTAAATTTTAATTCCGTGCACAACATTGTTGGGGAGAGAAACTACAAAAGGGAATCAAACAAGAGTAAATTAATATACATATTAGGACACAATTTCCAGGCCAAAAGCTTAAGCTAATGGGCTTAGGGTCCACTTAGGTATATTAACCACTCTTATTCTTTATACTTTTTCAACGTGGGACACAAACCTCACAAGTGCATGTACAGCAAATCTCTCCTCACTTGCGAGTCTCTACCACATTGACTAAACTCCGTTATACACAAGAGTATCACGCGCACGAGCTCTGATACTAATTGTCGGGGAGAGAAACACCAAGATGGACTCAAACAAGAATAAATTAATATACATATTAGGACACTACTTCTAACCCAAAAGCTTAAGTTAATGGGCTTGAGTTCACTTAGGTATATTAACCACTTTTATTCTTTATACTTTTTCAATGTGAGACGCAAATTTCACAAGTGCATGTACAACAGGGTCAAACCCATTATTAAATCACAAATAAAACTGACAACCTAAATAAAACTAAAATTCCAGATTCTTTATTAATTTTTCATCATGCATCATCATACAGCTAGCTAATGAAATTTTCGGTTAATCACTACTACGTACGTAGTGTGTGAACATATTTTTCTGACCATTGTGGACCTCGAAACAAGAGATCCAACTAGGAGGGAGAATGTCAGTTTCATGATCATCACCATCTCAGTATGAGCAAAAGTTTGAATTTTATGACATTTACAAATATTATTTCTTAAAACAAAAATAAAAGTGAATTTTCATCCTGAACCACCATATAGCTCATTCCCATTGCTTTTCTCATGATTTCTTTTAGTTTTTGTGATTTGGATTGAGTATGGTAAACTATCAATTGTTGTGCACCTCTAAAACTAGCTAGTACAATCTATATGCCATCCGTTATTTCTCATACTCGAATTAATTTATCAAGGGTCTCCAATACGTAAGGTTCAATTTATCTTTCTATTCTTCATGATTTGATTATCCTATCATACATATCTTTCTATACAGCTATTTGTTTGTCTCATATTAACTGATCAGTCTATTCTTGATTTATTATCCTGTCATACATATCTTTCTATACAGCTATTTGTTTGTTTCATATTTGTTTATAGATAAGTTCTATAAATAGAGCAATTAGTATTGCAAACTTATCAATAGACCGGACCACATAAAATTTTATGTCTCTTCTATTATTCCACTATTATCATTTCTTTCAAACTTATGAGTCTATTGTTGATTAATTATCCTCTCATACATCGCTCTCTAAATAGGTATTTGTCCCTCTCACATTAACTTATAAGTCTATAGCTGATTTATTTGTTATACATCGCTAACTGAGTTTTCTATCGAGGTATATTAAGTAGAAAATACACCATGAAAATCAATCAAAATAATTTAATATACATATTAGTAAACAATAATCCATTACAAAAAGGAATTTAGTATGCAAACAGTCATGTGTGCATGTCCGACGATAATAACACCTCAACCAAAAAGTGATGCAACATAATAAATGTACCGTTGAGTCTGTGTGTGGACCGCAAGAGAAGATTGAACAATGCAAGCAGCCAGGTCAGACGATAATAACACCCTCTCAACAATTCCAATATTATATATTTGAATTTTTGTTTTAATACTGATTTTGGGGTAAGTGGAGTGATAAAATTTAAAATGATACTCAAAGTGAAAGGAAAATAGAAGAAGAAAGAAAACATGCAGGAAATTAATATGATTCATCCTTAATGGTCCGCCTCTACATACAGAAAAAAATCTCATTTACGTCAATTAATAACGCATTAATTTATACGTTTAACCAAATTTACACAAATTGAAAGTAGAAAATTAATTAACTTAATATATTGCATGTCATATTGTGATTTAGTTTTTTTGCTGAGAATCAATCCCACCATATATAATAAACATTATAAATTTCTTGACGAGTGAATACACTTTCTTTTCTTCTGACCCGACAGTTGTTAATTGTATAATGGAGGAGATAGTCAGGTAACTAACCCTTCGGCTACTTACAATTGAGTATTGAATGAATAATTTGAAGATTTATTTTCCTAAATAATATTTATCCGTAACTCTGGACGTTTGAAACATGGCATGCATCCTTAATTGATAAAAAATAGGACTTCTTCTCTCTCACTAACACAGTTGGATACCTTCTTCTTCTTTTTTATTTTATTTTTTAATTATATATATTTTACCAACAACAATTAAATAAATAAACGTACAATAAACTTTCTTCCACCTACAATACGTAAGAATTGAAGTGCTTTCGTTGGAGAATGACGTCACGTATCAAGTCATGCATGATCTGGAAGGATGTATGTATGTATGTATGATTGATTAAGTGCCAGGTGTCATATGATCAGAAGCATGTACCTACTAAATTAATGAATGGAGTATGCATACAGATAAAAACGCCTCAACGACCCAAACTGGCCCTTCATATGATCACAATATATGCAAACAGTCAAGTCAGTTCAAAATTATAACAACACCTCTTAACAACCCGAAATTATAATTTTTCCCCCCCAAAAAAAAACCATAAATTATATGGGTACTGCCCTCTATGTGATCCAGTTGATCAGTCTGTGTGTACTTGGATAACAAAGCAAAATGTCTATAGTTTGAGGACCAGAGGGAGAGGAAAAAATAAATATATAACTGGCCAATTAGTGGTCCTCGTTTCACATTTTAAGATTAAGTAAACTGTACAAATCAAATATTGTCTAAAGGTTAGATATAAGTATTTGGGGATTTCTAAAATCCAAACAAAGTGGAGCAAAGTAAAAAAGGCCGAGTAAAATAGATGTAAGTTCATGGTTTAAGAGCATTCAAATTGGTTGATGTATATTTTTATGAAAAATGACTAATCAAAACTTACTTTGTCTAGCTTTACTAATGAGTTTTAAAAGACATCATACATCTGATTATCCTTTTTTTTTTTTTTATATAGCATTTAATTTTTTTTTTTTTTTTATAAGGATTGTATTTTTTATAAAGATCCTATTTTTCAACTTTTTGGGAAGAAAAAGAGATGTAGAGAGAGAAATAGTATGAGCAAATTTTAGGAAAAAAGAGACATGGAAGAGTAATAGTAGGCGAAAATTTTGGGAAAATAGAGATGTAGAGAGAGAAATAGTATATTAATGAGATGAATGTGTGAATAGTGTGCGCTACATGTAGTTGTGAATGCAACAAAAATGTATTTTGCATTTGAGATGCAAGGGTTTTTTTAATGTTTTGCTTGTTTATTTTAGATAAAAGTAAGAAATGGCTAAGAAGATAGCTTGGTGGGATCAATTTCTTGACCTACTGTGAGACACCTTTTTTTTATTCTGACCCGTCAATTTTTGTGTGGACCATAAAACAAGGGACCTTAGTTGTTAGTGCAATGGAAGAGATAGATACTAAACCTAGGGCTAATTACGTGCATGGACACAAAACTAAACATCCATTGCCTTTCGTATGATTCCTTTTAGTTTAAGTGATTTAGATTAAGTATAGTCAAATAATAATTGTTGTACACCTCTGAAAGCTAGGAATGTACTATAAATGCATTTGTAGCGAAGATAAAAAAGCTAGAAAATTATTGTCTATTTGAGAAAGTTGTGATGGATCGAGCAGTGGCCAAAGACATGATTCATCGAAATATGCTGCAAATCTAGAAACTAATTGGAATAGTGACATTCAAAGAGTTAAACAAAGTATAGCTCAAATTTTGACGGAATAAGTTTCTCATTATATTTATGATATTCTGTCAAAGCAACATGCTTTATTTTTTAAGACAGAAATTTCTTTCAAACTGATTTGCAGGAAATATTCTCCAACTCATTTAAAATAGTGCCAAGTATCTATAAATATTTAAAACGTTAGTCTAAGTTAGTAAACTGCAATTAATACTTAAGAATTTAATGTGCGTTTTAAATGTTTATAGACGCTTGGCACTGTTTTAAATTGGTTGGAGGATATTTCCTCTAGACTGGTTTGAAGAAAATTTATGTCCTTATTTTTATGAGATGAATAAATGGAGAAGCATTGTTATTAAAAATAAATAAATAAAACATGCCATCAATTTCTCGTATTGAATTGATTTATTAAGGGCCTCCAATACGGGACAAATTATCTTTCTATTCTAAATTTGATTATCCTATGATACATATCTTTCTATACAGGTATTTGTTTCTCTCATATTAACTGATGAGTCCATTGTTGATTTATTAACCTATCATACATATCTTTCTATACAGCTAACTGTTTGCCTCCTATTAACTGGTCAGTCTATTGTTGATTTATTATCATATGATACATATCTTTCTATAGAGTTAATTGTTTGTCGTCTCATATTAATTGATCAGTCTATTGTCGATTTTATTTCTTCTTTTTTTATTGTATTTTTCCATTTCATGTTAACTTATTAGTCTGTTGGTTCATCATCTTGTCGTATGTACATCACTCTTTATGCAGGTATTTGTTCGATTTTATTTCAGGATTGGTTGTAATTGATTATAATAAAATCAAATCAGATTTGTGCTGCAACTAAAAAACCTTATTTTTATACACCAAATGTTGCAGGATGAGAGGGAGATAATTAAAACGTTGGAGTATGGAATTACTCCATGTGATGAGATAAAAGTTTAATTTATAGCAATACTCTTAAAATTATCCTCTCTTAAGGTCACTCATGATTTAAGGTCTCTACCCAATGTTGATGGAAACTAAGATTATTTCTTCTGAACTTATTTGAGAAAAATTATGATCAAGTTCATGACTTATTAATAAATTATCTCTTCATTGATATAACAATTAAATTGGGCAAAATGTTCAGTACAATGCCAAAATACATACAAAATAACATCTCAGGCTATTATAAGACAATATCTATGAAAAGTCACCGTCCCTATTAGTTTCAAATCTACAGCAAATTTCAACGAATCACGTCTCTATCCATGGCTAGGTCATTGACTTCTTAGCTTTTATTTTATTTTATTTTATTTTTTATTTTTGCTACTAGTACTTTATCAATCGCAATCCTCTTTGCTGCTTAGATACATTCAATCATTATCAATGCAAACAATCAAGTAATTAAGACGATAACAACAGGACCTCCACGGCTCCACGTGATCATGCTGAGCCTATTTATGGATCACAATAATAGAATGTAGGTATCCTTATCTCATTTAGCAATGCCATTAATTAGAATAGTCGTTATCCAAAAAAAATAAAAAATAAAAAATTCAGACTTATCAATTGCAGGTAAATTGTGAAAATAATGTTGAAACTTAAAATTCTTTTTATAATATTATTTTGAATGATTAATTATTTCAAAAGATTACAATAATAAAATATAATAAATTTTGGTTACGTCCTATAGAATTCACTTTGTGAAGAGGAAAAAGTCGTGTCTCGTGGCAGCTGTCATAAGATCAGGAGCTTGTACCAAAATAATAATACATTCAACCATTATCAATGCAAACAATCAAGTAATTATACCCAAAAAAAAAGAAGTAATTAAGACGATAACTACGGCCGTACACTGAGAGAGAGGCGTGAGATTTGAGAACCCACCATGCATGGAGGAGAGAGCAAACCCTCACTTATACTCCATTCTTCCTTTTTCTCTCTCTCTCCCGTTTTTGTCTCTTTTTGTCGGCCTCTTTTGAGGCTCTGTCTTACATATCAAACTCTTCACTACTTAAAATACTCATTTCACGTACTAAATGCATCCTTAATCTTTTGATTAATATTTTACAAAGCTTGATCCGTAAGTCGTTATGAGAGGAAAGAGATTGTTAACGAAAATTTGGGTTCATTGTTAACGAAAAAAATCTCTATAAATATATTGGATTGTTTTAGACTAATTTCTCTGAAATTTTGGTGTATCTCAAATTTGTTTTACCTTGAACGAGATCTAGCTAACCATGGCGCATTAGGTTTGAGAAGGTTTATTTTTAGGAAAATATAAGTATCACCGACTTAATTGGGGAGGCTTATCCATGCACAACTTTGGTTCAATGAAATCAAATGCCGATGTCTATTGAAATAGTTGAAAAAAGAAGGAAGGGTTCTGAATAATCCTTATCTAATCCAAGCAAGCTGGAGAATGTCGATCTAGTGGCCAGGGTGACTAGATCAAAAGAAAATATGTTTATAAGATTCTACTTCGGAGTGATTGAGGTGTTAATCAAGATTGTCTTCTTGGAAACGGTAATAACTTCCCATATTTTATTGCATAGTCAAAAGTTTTTCATGCTATCTACCAGATAAGCAATTTAAGGCTCTTTTTGTTTGGACGTAAAATACTTTTTGGAAAATGCTTTTTTTCTTTTTTGGTGTTTGGTACGACCAAAAAATTATAATCAAACTGAAAATAGTTTTTTTGGTTGACTAAAATATATAACTTATTTAATTTCCGTAAAATGAGTTCTCTTTTATAAAACCGTAAACAATTTTTTGAGATTAAGCTTCTTGTTCTTGCAAACACATATGCTCTCTTAGCTTTCTCACACACACACACATAATAGGGGTATAATCAACCTAGATGCTCAAAACCACAAGCTTCTCATTTTCGTTCTCCTTCATTTTGACAATCAAATCTAGCTTCGAACGTTAACTCAGGTAGAAAATCTAAAGAAAAAAACAAGACTCCTCTTCAACCATTGGAATCATTCCTAACACATTCTACTAATAAGAGTGAACTAATTAGCTTCATTAAAGATTGGGGTATTACAAAACATATTGTTGATGTTGGGTGAACTAAGCATTTTTGGATGATCGATTGCGTTAAATAGAGTTTCACTGGTCAACAATGAAATTTTGACACAGTCTCACCAACAAGAAAACATGAGTCACACCTTAAATAGAGAAACCACATCCCAAGATTATATTAGCATAAGACTTTAATACTTTCATTGATCCAAATATATATATAGGAACCAATCTCTAATTTGATAAACTAATATAACCACAACTAAAATGATAACTATTACTATAACATAAATGATACACACTGGTACTTTAGTATAGTAGCTGATCACACATCAACTATGTTTATTGTTCAATGAAAAGATAAACAACTCCTTTTTCTGGCCGTTGTGGGACTCTACATAAGGAAATCCTTGTAAATGATAGATTGACTATAATCAACACACTATGGGCTTAAATAGAAAATTACGAAGCAAAATAAAAATGGTGGTAGTTCTAAGCAATGAAGATCAAGTTGAGGTCTTGATGGAAATGATTCATAAGAACCTCAATTGAAAGTCCTCTTTTTCTCAATTCTTTCTTCAGCTAGCCTTCCTTGTTTAAAAACTCTTGACCGCCTTTAACAAATTTGTCTTCCTCTTTGTTTCACTTGCATTTCAGATTACTAATCACTTGCCCAATGATCAACATCTTATGCTAAAATAGCCTATGTTTATGTGGCCGAAAAAGAAACTTGGACGAGTATGTTGATCGCAAAATATCAGCCCAAAGTTGATAATGTAGTAGAACAAATAAAGTAACTGGCCGGGACACTAGCAGAAGCAATTAGAATAATTGGAACCCATGCCACTTCACTGTAATAGACCAAAAAGCAAGTTGCACTAAAAGCTACAACCATGCTTGCTATAGAGACGAATAGTGTTGTAAATCCAACCAACAACTTTGTAGGTAATGACATGAGAAAATCTTCTTCCGCATAACATGAAGTCAGAATTGATAAAAATAGTAGTATCAAAGTTGAAGACGAGAGTAGTGCCAGTGCATCTGAAATGAAAAACACCATAAACCACTTACTTTTTAAAAAAATGGGTGTTCCTATTTCTTGATTGTTGCCACCGCACAAGAAAAGCTGCAGCAAAGACCACTGTGGCAATCAATGTGGCCACAAGCATGCAATAGTTTGCGGTGTCTTTCATCCACTTTTCACCTTGTTCTTTTAACTCTTTATGTTCGTCTATGAATAATTCCCAAGGTGTATCACCGTCTTGATCTTTAACCTTAGGTTGACATTTTTTATTTGTATTTCCCGTCTTCGTGTCTGGAGGTGTATTAGAAGCTTCACTGTCTTGAGCTTTATCCCCAACTTGACCTTTTTGACATGTATTCACCATACATCTGCAAATACATGTATCCACATGTCTACTCTTTTGATCTATATTCTTCTGCTTCTTGTATAAAGGCGGCACAATCTTTTCTATTTCCTACAATGATGGAGGTATAAATAATAGATAAAGTGAAAGTGCAACCAATAAATATGCAATCAAAAGAAAGAATTAATTCAAATCATATAATTACTACCCACCTTAAACCACAATAACTCCCGTTGCATTTGAAAGGGTGCTCCAGATATGATATTAAGTCGATCTAAAGGAGCCAATCGTCCAGCTAAGTGTAGCATGTTGTTTTTGTTGTTTGTGTCAATATATTTTGCAATCATACCCTTAATAGCGCCTATCTCATATAGTAGATTGAACACCCTCTCTTGCCGATGTTTAACAGCAATGTGAAATATAGTTCAGTCTTTCTTGTCTACTTTCCATAGGAGATCGGGATAAGAGCGTATTAGAATAATTAAATATTCAACATTCCCTAATTCTGCAGCTTTAAAAAGAAAAGTTGAATGCTTGTCAAATAGGTCTACGAACTCGTCTTCTGGCAATACTAGAACCTCTCTCCAAAGGAGTTGAACTAATTCATGAGCCGGTATCTGGATCAAAGCTTTGTTACACATCCCTGTAGACCCTAGGATTATTAAAAAAAAAAACAATCTACTCAAATATTGTTTGATAACAAACAAATATTAAATTTATCATGAATAAATATGGGAACAACGGTAACTATCTCAGCAAGATTCATAAGAAGATATGATACTTAAACTTGGGAAAATTATTTTGTGCTTATGACATTGAGACATCAATTTTCAATTTTATAAATTTGAGACATGTACTAGAGTCTTTTTTTTTTAATCGAGACCTCAACTAACTTTCTCAGCTAGTAAGATAACTGAAATAACTTTAACATTATAATTAAAACCCCATTATATTAAAAAAAAAAATTGGATAAATTGCTTTTAGAGTTGACTATGGAGGCCCCCAATGACCGTTGGTCTCCTCCCTAACTATGAATGACCATATGAAAATATATATATATATATATATATATATATATATGTACCCACCCCTCCATGTGGATTAGAGTTCATAAAGGCCGGCTCTGTGGCTCCGCCACAAAGGCCTCCTCCACGACCTTTGTGAGGGGTGGACCTCAACAAAGGGATTGCAGAGGTCACATGATCCATCTCTCACATGGAGGCGACCTCATAAGTCAGCATGATTAACAAAATACTTCTATTTTTTAATAAAAATAAATAAATAAATAAAATAATTGCAAACATTGGGCTTTGAATTGGTCACAATTTAACAGAATTTGCAAAAATACATATACATGAATATTTGTTATTTTTTATTTTATTAAAAAAAAATAGGGGTATTTTAAAAATTTTAAAAATATTTAATGGAAAATCTTAATGGAGGGAGACATTAAAAAAAATAGAGATGTAGAGATGTAGAGAGAGAAATAGTATATTAATGAGATGAATGTGTGAATAGTGTGCGCTACATGTAGTTGTGAATGCAACAAAAATGTATTTTGCATTTGAATGGAAGGGTTTTTTTTAATGTTTTGCTTGTTTATTTTAGATAAAAGTAAGAAATGGCTAAGAAGATAGCTTGGTGGGATCAATTTCTTGAACTACTGTGAGACACCTTTTTTTTATTCTGACCCGTCAATTTTTGTGTGGACCATAAAACAAGGGACCTTAGTTGTTAGTGCAATGGAAGAGATAGATACTAAACCTAGGGCTAATTACGTGCATGGACACAAAACTAAACATCCATTGCCTTTCGTATGATTCCTTTTAGTTTAAGTGATTTAGATTAAGTATAGTCAAATAATAATTGTTATACACCTCTAAAAGCTAGGAATGTACTATAAATGCATTTGTAGCGAAGATAAAAAAAGCTAGAAAATTATTGTCTATTTGAGAAAGTTGTGATGGATCTAGCAGTGGCCAAAGACATGATTCATCGAAATATGCTACAAATCTAGAAACTAATTGGAATAGTGACATTCAAAGAGTTAAACAAAGTATAGCTCAAATTTTGACGGAATAAGTTTCTCATTATATTTATGATATTCTTGTCAAAGCAACATGCTTTATTTTTTAAGACAGAAATTTTTTTCAAACTGATTTGCAGGAAATATTCCCCAACTCATTTAAAATAGTGCCAAGTATCTATAAATATTTAAAACGTTAGTCTAAGTTAGTAAACTGCAATTAATACTAAAGAATTTAATGTGCGTTTTAAATGTTTATAGACACTTGACACTGTTTTAAATTGGTTGGAGGATATTTCTTCTAGACTGGTTTGAAGAAAATTTATGTCCTTATTTTTATGAGATGAATAAATGAAGAAGCATTGTTATTAAAAATAAATAAATAAAACATGCCATCAATTTCTCGTATTGAATTGATTTATTAAGGGCCTCCAATACGGGACAAATTATCTTTCTATTCTAAATTTGATTATCCTATGATACATATCTTTCTATACAGGTATTTGTTTCTCTCATATTAACTGATGAGTCCATTGTTGATTTATTATCCTATCATACATATCTTTCTATATAGCTAACTGTTTGCCTCCTATTAACTGGTCAGTCTACTGTTGATTTATTATCATATGATACATATCTTTCTATAGAGTTAATTGTTTGTCGTCTCATATTAATTGATCAGTCTATTGTCGATTTTATTTCTTCTTTTTTTATTGTATTTTTCCATTTCATGTTAACTTATTAGTCTGTTGGTTCATCATCTTGTCGTATGTACATTACTCTTTATGCAGGTATTTGTTCGATTTTATTTCAGGATTGGTTGTAATTGATTATAATAAAATCAAATCAGATTTGTGCTGGAACTAAAAAACCTTATTTTTATACACCAAATGTTGCAGGATGAAAGGTAGATAATTAAAACGTTGGAGTATGGAATTACTCCATGTGATGAGATAAAAGTTTAATTTATAGCAATACTCTTAAAATTATCCTCTCTTAAGGTCACTCACGATTTAAGGTCTCTACCCAATGTTGATGGAAACTAAGATTATTTCTTCTGAACTTATTTGAGAAAAATTATGATCAAGTTCATGACTTATTAATAAATTATCTCTTCATTGATATAACAATTAAATTGAGCAAAATGTTCAGTACAATGCCCAAAAACATACAAAATAACATCTCAGGCTATTATAAGACAATATCTATGAAAAGTCACCGTCCAGATTAGTTTCAAATCTACAGCAAATTTCAACGAATCACGTCTCTATCCACGGCTAGGTCATTGACTTCTTATCTTTTATTTTATTTTATTTTATTTTTTATTTTTGCTACTAGTACTTTATCAATCGCAATCCCCTTTGCTGCTTAGATACATTCAATCATTATCAATGCAAACAATCAAGTAATTAAGACGATAACAACAGGACCTCCACGGCTCCACGTGATCCTGCTGAGCCTATTTATGGATCACAATAATAGAATGTAGGTATCCTTATCTCATTTAGCAATGCCATTAATTAGAATAGTCGTTATCCAAAAAAAATAGAAAATAAAAAATTCAGACTTATCAATTGCAGGTAAATTGTGAAAATAATGTTGAAACTTAAAATTCTTTTTATAATATTATTTTGAATGATTAATTATTTCAAAAGATTACAATAATAAAATATAATAAATTTTGGTTACGTCCTATAGAATTCACTTTGTGAAGAGGAAAAAGTCGTGTCTCGTGGCAGCTGTCATAAGATCAGGAGCTTGTACCAAAATAATAATGCATTCAACCATTATCAATGCAAACAATCAAGTAATTATGTCCAAAAAAAAAAAGTAATTAAGACGATAACTGCGGCCGTACACTGAGAGAGAGGCGTGAGATTTGAGACACCCACCATGCATGGAGGAGAGAGCAAACCCTCACTTATACTCCATTCTTCCTTTTTCTCTCTCTCTCTCTCCCATTTTTGTCTCTTTTTGTCGGCCTCTTTTGAGGCTCTGTCTTACATATCAAACTCTTCACCACTTAAAATACTCATTTCACGTACTAAATGCATCCTTAATCTTTTGATTAATATTTTACAAAGCTTGATCCGTAAGTCGTTATGAGAGGGAAGAGATTTTTAACGAAAATTTGGGTTCATTGTTAACGAAAAAATCTCTATAAATATATTGGATTGTTTTAGACTAATTTCTCTGAAATTTTGGTGTATCTCAAATTTGTTTCACCTTGAACGAGATCTAGCTAACCATGGCGCATTAGGTTTGAGAAGGTTTATTTTTAGGAAAATATAAGTATCACCGACTTAGTTGGGGAGGCTTATCCATGCACAACTTTGGTCCAATGAAATCAAATGCCGACGTCTATTGAAATAGTTGAAAAAAGAAGGAAGGGTTCTGAATAATCCTTATCTAATCCAAGCAAGCTGGAGAATGTCGATCTAGTGGCCAGGGTGACTAGATCAAAAGAAAATATGTTTATAAGATTCTACTTCGGAGTGATTGAGGTGTTAATCAAGATTGTCTTCTTGGAAACGGTAATAACTTATATTTTATTGCATAGACAGTTTTTCATGCTATCTACCAGATAAGTAATTTAAGGCACTTTTTGTTTCGACGTAAAATACTTTTTTGAAAACATTTTTTTTCTTTTTTCGTGTTTGGTATGACGGAAAAATTATGATCAAATTGAAAATAGGTTTTTGGGTTGACTAAAAAAACTTATTTAATTTCCATAAAATGGGTTCTCTTTTATAAAACCGTAAGCAATTTATTGAGATTAAGCTTCTTATTCTTGCACACGCATATGCTCTCTTAGCTTTCACACACACAAACGCATAATAGGGGTACGTATAATCAACCTAGATGCTCAAAACCACAAGCTTCTCATTTTTGTTCTCCTTCATTTTGACGATCGAATCTAGCTTCGAACATTCCCTCAGGTAGAAAATTTAAAGAAAAAAACAAGACTCCTCTTCAACCATTGGAATCATTCCTAACACATTCTACTAATAAGAGTGAAACTAATTAGTTTCATTAAAGATTGGGGTATTACAAAACATATTCTTGGGTGAACTAAGCATTTTTGGACGATCGACTGCATTAAATGGAGTCTCACTGGTCAATAATGAAATTTTGACACGGTCTCACCAACAAGAAAACATGAGTCACACCTTAAATAGAGAAACCACATCCCAAGATAATTATCATAAGACTTTAATACTTTCATTGATCCAAATATATATATACATATAGGCACCAATCTCTTATTTGATAAACTAATATAACCACAACTAAAATGATAACTATTACTATAACATAAATGATACACACTGGTACATTAGTATATTAGTTGATCACACATCAACTATCTTTATTGAAATGAAAAGATAAACAACTCCTTTTGCTGGCCGTTGTGGGACTCTACATAAGGAAGTTCTTGTAAATGATAGATTGACTATAATCAACACACTATGGGCTTAAATCGAAAATTACAAAGCAAAATAAAAATGGTGGTAGTGCTAAGCAATGAAGATCAAGTTGAGGTCTTGATGAAAATGATTCATAAGAATCTCAATTGAAAGTCCTCTTTTTCTCAATTCTTTCTTCAGCTAGCCTTCCGTGTTTAAAAACTCTTGACCGCCTTTAACAAATTT
Organism: Corylus heterophylla; assembly: GCA_016403345.1. NCBI lineage: Eukaryota > Viridiplantae > Streptophyta > Magnoliopsida > Fagales > Betulaceae > Corylus > Corylus heterophylla. Next base: position 19,040,470 of record CM028140.1, read on the forward strand.
GTCTTGACCGACTTTAACAAATTTGTCTTTCTCTTTGTTTCTCTTGCATTTCAGATTACTAATCACTTGCCCAATGATCAACATCTTCTGCTAAAATAGCCTATGTTTATGTGGCCGAAAAAGAAATTTGGACGAGTATGTTGATCGGAAAATATCAACCAGAAGTTGATATATAATGTAGCAGAACAAATAAAGTAACTGGACACTAGCAGAAGCAATTAGAATAACTGGAACTCATGCCACTTCACTGCAATAGACCAAAAAGTAAGTCGCACTAAAAGCTACAACCATGCTTGCCATAGAGTCGAAGAGTGTTGTAAATCCAAGCAACAACTTTGTAGGTAATGAAACGAGAAAATCCCCTCCCGCATAACATGAAGTCAGAATTGATAAAAATATTAGTGAAAAATTTAAAAACGACTCCAAACGACACTTATTCAAATGTCTAGGTGATTCACAAATATTAAGCGGAATAAGATCTAACCTAACAATCAATAATCAACCAAATATAGATATGTAATGAAAATCAAGAACACAGATATTTGGTTACGAAGAGGAAACCATTTAGAGAACTCTCTAAATGTAAAACCTCTCTGGGGCAGCCAAACCCAGGAAATCAATCCACTATAAGAAGAATAAGGAATACAAGAAGAATTACAAAACCTTTGCAATTTACTCTTCCTTGTACACGACAAGCGACCCACTTGATTTCTACCGCAGTAGCCATTTCCAGAACATCTGGCACAATTCTTCTATAAGATTTTCTTTCACCGGAACTCCGATTGGCTTCACGTATTTAATCCCTTCTCAAATAAGCTAGAACAATATCTCTCTCTAAGCTCTCTGATTTTGCTCTCCAAAAATACGTACGTATAAATGTAGCAAAATCGTGTTTAAATAGAAAATAAAACAGCCATGTCCTGGACAGACTAACTGGGTCCGGACATGGCTAGGGTTACATATGCGTAACCTAGCGATGTCCGGACCTCCAACACTTGTGTCCGAACATCTCATAAAGATTGAGGCTTTCTGGAAATGGGGTCCGGACCCAGCTTCTGGTGGTCCGGACCTCTTCATCAAAATGCAGTTTCTGAAAATCAGGTCCGGACCCAGCTTCTGGCGGTCCGGACATGCCCTTCAATAGATATTTTCTGGAAATTGGGTCCGGACCTGGCTTCTGGTGGTCCGGACAGGGCCTTCTAGAATCTGCTTCCGGGACATGTTGAGGTGCTCATTTTCAACAACTTACATGCAAACCGAATGTGCCAAAACCTAAACTAACAATTAGTATCGAAGTCGAAGACGAGAGTAATGCCTGTGCATCTGATATGAAAAACACTGTAAACCACTTAACTTTTTTTAAAAAAAATGGGTGTTCCTATTTCTTGATTGTTGCTACCTGGTACAGTAAAAGTTGCCGCAAAGACCACTATGGCAATCAGTGTTAACACCAGCATGCGATAGTTTGTTGTGTCTTTCATCCACTTTTCACCTTGTTCTTTTAACTCTTTATTTCGTCTTTGAATTCTTCGCAAGGTGTATCACCATCTTGATCTTTAACCCTAGGTTGACATTTTTTATTTTTATTTTCCGTCTTCGTGTCTGAAGGTGTATTCGAAGCTTCACTGTCTTGAGCTTTATTCACCATATATACATCCACAGATACATGTATCCGCATGTTTACTCTTTTAATCCATATTCTTCTGCTTCTTGTATAAAGGCGGCACAATCTTTTCTATTTCCTACAATGATGGAGGTATAAATAATAGATAAAGTGAAAGTACAACCAATAAATATACAATCAAAAGAAAGAATTAATTCAAATCATATAATTACTACCCACCTTAAACCACAGTAACCCTCGTTTCATTTGAAACGGTGCTCTAGATATGATATTAAGTCGATCTAAAGGAGCCAATCGTCCAACTAAGTGTAGCATGTTGTTTTTGTTGTTTGTGTCGATATATTTGGCAATCATACCCTTAATAGTGCCTATCACATATAGTAGACTGAACACCCTCTCTTGCCGATGTTTAACAACAACGTGAAATATAGTTTGGTCTTTCTTGTCTACTTTCCATATGAGAACTGGATAAGAGCATATTAGAATAATTAAATATTCAACATTCCCCAATTCTGCAGCTTTAAAAAGAAAAGTTGAATGCTTGTCAAATAGGTTTGCGAACTCGTCTTCTGGCAATACTAGAACCTCTCTCCATAGGAGTTGAACTAATTCATGAGCCAGTGTCTGGATCAAAGCGTTGTTACATATCCCTTTGAACCGTGGGTTTATTAAAAAAAAAAAAAAAAAAATCTACTCAAATATTGTTTGATAAGAAACAAATATTAATTTTTTCATGAATAAATATGGGAACAACGGTAACTATCTGAGCAAGATTCATGGGAAGATATCATGATATTTAAACATGGGAAAATGATTTTGTGTTTATGACATTGAGACTTCAATTTTCAATTTTATAAATTTGAGACATCTACCACAAGCTTTTTTGAATTGAGACCTCAATTAACTTTCTCATCTAGTAGGATATATAATTGAAATAACTACAAAATTATGATTACCACATTATATTAAAAAAATTGGATTCTTTTTTTTTAGAGTTGACTGTATATGGAGGCCCCCAACCGTTGTTCTCGTCCCTAACTCTTAATGACCATGTACACCCACCCCTTCATGTACGTGGAGTAGAGTTCATAAAAGCCTCCTCCATGACCTTTGTGAGGAGTGAACCTCAACAAGGTGATTGCAGAGGTCCCACGATCCATCTCTCACAATCATGGAGGCGAACTAGCTCATAGGTCGCATGGTTAATGAAATATTTTTTTTTTTTTTTTTTAAATAAAAAAATTGCGAAGATTGAGCTTTGGTCATGATTTAACCGAATTTGCAAACATACCAACACTGAATATTTTCAATTTTTATTTTATTTTTTTATTAAAAAAATATTTGTATTTTCGAAATTTTGAAAATATTTAATGGAAAATCATAATAGGAGGGATATTGAAAAAAAAAAAAAAAAAAATTGAAAGTTCGATACCCTAAATTGAAAGTTTTTGAACTTTACGGAATAATTTCAAAACGAGTGAAAGTTCAAGGGGTTTTTTTTAAGTTTTCCCTTAAATAATACTTTTTTTTTTTTTTTTTTTTTTTACTGAGAATTATGATCGATACAATTGAATTAAGTAAAAGATGCTACAAATATTGTCTAAACCAAAAAAAAAAAAAAAAAAAAAAAAAGAGGCTAGTTACAATTCTCTTCTATGTCTCTACAAGAAAGAGCTACAAATATTGTGACAGATTGAGACATCTAAATTATAGAATGATTAGTCTCATTAGAATTTCCCATAGTTATTGAAATAGATTTCAGCTAAAGATTTGGTGTAATCAGGTAAGCTAATTTTCTCATTCCTAGGTGATTTGAGTAACATTGTCATTAGTGTAATTTGTGCAAGCAACGAAAATTGTGTTGTAGACAAACTCACAGGAGTTGAAGCATCTTTCCCATACTGATAGCTGACTTATGCTGTCGAATGCAAGAGGTTTTCTACCCAACTCTAGCAATGATATCCGCTTTTTGCTATTCTCCATAGTTGCTAAAGTTGGATCCTTCTTCATAATTGTCAATACTATATCTGTCCACAAATCAACACATTTGATTTGATCGTTGTCAAAGGTCGGTTAAAAATCATTGTATATATGCTCAATATATTGTGCTACAATATTAATTAAATGATTGAATTTATCATTTTCTAATTACTTTAACTTTTGGGATAAGTGGTATACTTGTCATGATATTAGAGTTAGATGGTATAAATTCGAACATTGACTTCACAATTCATTCCTATCTCAGCTAAATTTTCCATGTTGGGCATCATCCATCTCTGTGGGTTTTAGGCACAAAATTTAAATTTAGTATTCATCTTAATTAATATAATCAGGAGCACATATTAAATATTCTCTCTTCTTCTTTTGGACAAAAATTAGCTCCACTATAAGTAGCCTGTTCACCAAATATGTATTTAGACAGTTTTTCTCAAAATTGGATTGAAGAAAAGGCCCAAGTTTGTGTTGTTAGAGATTTTTCAATGTTAACGCTGTTGTTCTTCTTTCTAAAGCCAGTTTTCAAGTGAGATAGAATGTTAGTCATTATAGGGTGTTAAGTGATGGAACCCATGTGAACATTAAGAAATTAATTCCTTCTAGGGTTGTGAATTCTAGTTTCATATGAATTTTACCTAAGTTTAAATTGAGCTTATCTCAAAAAATTCATAATTTTATTGTATGCAATAACTAATTTAATTTAAGGAGTTTGATGAAGATCGAGTAGCCCAAATATGTACCATTTATAATAATTTTATTTTTCATATATAGTGAAATAGAAATATCATTCTTGCAGCCTCGTAAATGTAGACAATCTCCCAAAACAGATTGGATTCTCTGTGATTTAATTATTCATATTTTGTGTACCTCTATTTTCTTCTATATATATGTGCTGATATTAAAAGAGAAGTATAGTACGAATCAGTTGACAAAATGAAATTTCTTACTAATGGGTAGCTTGACTATAATCAACCCACTATGGATTTATAGAGAAAATTACAATGCAAAATAAAAATAATAATAATGGTAGCTCTAATCAATGAAGATCTTGATGGAAATGATTTAGAAGAACATCAATTCATAATCTTTCCTTGCGCCATTCTTTCTACAGTCTTCCTTGTTTTTGTTTAACTTACACTTCAAATTTTGATCACTCGCCCATCAACATCTTTTGCTAAAAAAGCCTATGTTTACGTGGCCGAAAAAGGAACCTAGACCCGTATGTTGAGTGGATAATATCAGCCCAAAGTTGAAAATGTATACTAACAACTAAAGTAACTGGGACACCAGCCGAAGCGATTATAACAATTAGAATCCATGCCACTTCGCTGTAATAAACCAAAAACCAAGTTGCACTAAAAGCTACAACCATACTTGCTATAGAGATGAAGAGTGTTGTAAGTCCAAAAAACAACCTTGCAGGCAATGACGCTAGGAAATCCCCTTCCGCATAACGCGAAGTGAGAATTGACAAAAATATTAGTATCGAAGTCGAAGAGGAGAGTAGTGCCACTGCATCTGATATGAAGATCGAACACCATAAACTAGTTATTCTTCAAAAAAATTGGTGTTCCTATTTCTTGCTTGTTGCCATCTGGTATAGTAAAGGGTGCAGCAAAGACCACTGTGGCAATCAGTGTTGCCACAAGCATGCAATAGTTTGCTATGTCTTTTATCCACTTTTCACCTTGTTCTTTCAACTTTTTGTGTTCTTTGATGAATAATTCCCAAGGTGTATATATATGCAGGTTTACAGACTTGATCTATACTCTTCATCTTCTTGTATGAAGGCGATACAACCTTTTCTATCTCCTACGATGATTGAGGTATAAATAATTGAGAAGTGAAAGTGCAACCAAAAGATAATTAAGTTTAGATCATATAATTACCACCCACCTTAAACCACGATAACTCCCATTGCATTTGAAGAGCTGCTCCTGATATGATATTTAGTCGATCTAAAGGAGCCAATTGTCCAGTTAAATGTAGCATGTTGTTCTCATTTCTGTAATTAGTATATAGTGCAATGATGCCCTTGATAGCACGTATCTCATAAATTAGACTGAACGCGCTCTATTGCCAATATTTAATAGCAATATGAAATATACTTTGGTTGTTTTTGTCTACTCTCCATATGAGATCAGGATAAGAGCGTATTAGTATAATTAGATATTCAACATTTCCTAATTTTGTAGCTTTAAAAATAAAAGTCGAATGCTTCTTAACTAGATCTTTGAACTTCTCTTCTGGCGATACTAGAACCTCTTTCCGGAGCAGATCAACTAATTCATGAGCTAATGTTTACATCAAAGCTTTGTTACAAATCCCTTTGAACCTTGGGATTATGAAAAAAAGAAAGAAAGAAAAAACTATTTAAATATCATTTAATAAGAAAGAAATGATATTTTAGGTTGGGAAAATTATGTCACCATCCGTTTGTGCTTTCTTGCTTTTCACATTGAGAGACTTGAGTTTTTAATTTTATAAATTTGAGACATGTGCTACAAGCATTTTTAAAACAAGAACTCTATTAACTTTCTCGTCCGGCCAATAGATATTGGAATACACTATAAGGTTATAATTACATCATTTTATTAAAATGTTTTGATAATTTTTTTAAATTAAAAGAGTTGACTAGGGGAAGCCCACAGGCGTGGGGATCCTCTCCATCCATGAACAACCATGTACACCCCCCCTCCCCCAACGGACAGCACAAGGAGGATTGTAGGGCCTTAGCATCCTGCCCATCACGGAGATCATGCAGATGGTGTTGTGGGGCCTCCACTCTCACGATGGGGTGGAGGTTTTCTAGCCAATTCTTGCTATTCTCCATAGAAAACCTCCTACTCTGTGAACGTTGCTATTACGACGTTCACTTCGCTCCCGTCTACTTAGCCTTCCACTAATGTTAATATGAGCCATTAGTTACAACAATAAGAATAACGGCCTCAAAATATAGGAGTTTTGAGGAGATAGATGTCCTGCTATTTGAATGACAAGGCTACTCTAAAAAAAAAAATATATTTTCTAGGCATAAAGATCGATACACTTTAATATATTATGTAAAAAGATGCTCTTCTGTAAAATAATTGTTGAGGTTATCCCACATCGGTTGTTGAAGGGGTTGGTGGTCACTTTATAAGTGTGAGGGAAAACCTTACCTCTTGAGCTAGCTTTTGGGGTTGAGAGAGGCCCAAGACCACCTATCACTTTGCTATGAAGGACTTGGGACCCGCAAAGCAGATCCTTGGTATGAAGATCTCTCGCTATAGGAAGAAAGGAAAATTATGGCTATCACAAGAGAGTTATATTGAGAAGGTATTGGACAGGTTCAACATGAACAAGGCAAAACCGGTAAGCTCTACACTTCCAGGTCATTTGAAGTTGAGTTCAAAGCAAAATCCTACTAGTGAGAAAGAAAAAGATGAAATGAAGAAAGTACCTTACGCATCAGCCGTGGGTAGCTTGATGTACGCCATGGTATGTACGAGGCCTGATATCATTCATGCAGTTGGAGTTGTTAGTCGATTCCTTTCTAATCCTGGCAAAGAACATTGGGCAGCTGTGAAATGGATTCTTAGGTATCTTAAAGGTACTTCGAGAGTATGTTTGTGCTTCAGCAGTGGTCAACAGGTGCTTGATGGGTTCACAGACGCAGATATGGCTGGGGATATTGATTCTAAAAAATCTACTTCAGGGTACCTAATTACTTATTCAGGGGGAGTAGTGTCATCACAATCTAGATTGCAGAAGTGTGTTGCTTTGTCTACCACAAAGGCAGAGTACATTGCTATCACTGAAGTGGCCAATGAATTATTATGGATGAAAAAGTTCTTACAAGAACTGGGTCTACAGCAAGAGAGGTATGTGCTTACTGTGACAGTCAGAGTGCTAGCCATCTCAATAAGAATTCAACTTTCCATTCAACATCGAAACATATCGATGTTAAGTGTCATTGGATTCAAGATGCATTGGAGGATAAGCTGTTACAAATTTAAAAAATCCATATTGATGACAATGGATCAAATATGATGACAAAACCGTTGCCTATGTAAAAGCTTGAAATTTGCAAAAGCGCGACGGGCTTGGTGGAGTCCCCCACATAATCGGGAGGGGGAGATTTGTTGGGGTGGTCCCTCTTTATATGGGGACCAACCCACGTGGCATGAAGAAAGGGTTCTACCCTTTGTGTGCAACATAAAAGGAGTGTTCATGTGAGACTAGGAGACTAAGAGACAAAAAGAAAAAAATAAAGAAGGAGAAGAAAGAAACAGATTGCGGCGCAGGGAGAGAAAGAAAGAAAGAAAAAGAAAAAGAAAAAAAAAAAAAAAAAGGTTACGCCTTTTTCACGTTTGTCAGAGATTTGAAGGTCATTTGTGGTTCGATCTTGATGCAATTTTAGAGTATTGCTCCTCACAACGAGTACTACGTATTGATTGGTGTCGATCGTTGGAATTCCTCTCCAATCACTTGGTTGCTAATACCTACTTGGTGAAATCTTTCTTTATTCTTGTTGGAATCCACTTTAGGATGATGAATTTATGTTTAATCCAAGAATGCATGTATTCTTGATGTGGTGATAACCTCTATATATTTCTCTAGGGAAGACAATTGTAAACTCATTATTGTTGATAGTGGAAGATTTAACTGGACTAGGTCCCGTGGTTTTTACCTTCGCATTGGAGGGTTTTCCACTTAAAAATCTTGGTGTCTTGTTTGTGGGTTTGCTTGATTATTATTTTGCTAATGTGTTACTATTTAATTTGCATAAAGAGGGGTAGATTAATTTCGCTGAGCATCTGAAATTGGTGTTCACCCCTAACACAAAGGACTTACTCAATTCTTTCTTCAGTCTGTCAATTTTACTAGTGTCACGACAAACAATCAACATGTCGTCCACATATAGCAAGAGAATAATAAATTCTCCATCAGAGAATTTCTTCACAAACACACAACGATCTGTTGTAGTTCTCTCATACCCATGATCAACCATAAAAGAATCAAACTTCTTATACGCCTGTCTCGGTGCCTGCTTGAGTCCATACAAACTCTTTTTCAACCGACACACTAGATGTTCTTTCCTTTTAGCTCTGAACCCCTCTGGTTGTTCCATATAAGTTTCCTCCTCCAAGTCACCATGAAGGAAAGTAGTCTTCACATCAAGCTGTTCGATCTCCAAATTCATTTTGGCAGCCAAATTCAAAACAACTCTGATAGAAGACATCTTTACCACGGGTGAGAAAATTTCATCAAAATCAATGTCCTTCTTTTGACCGAACCCCTTTACAACTATTCGCGCCGTGTACCTTGGCTGTGATCTGTTTGGTTCAATCTTGCATCTGAACACCCATTTATTCTTGAGTGCTCTCTTACCTTTAGGCAGTTCTACTAAATCATATGTGTGATTCTCATGCAAGGATTTCATCTCGTCTTACATGGCTTCTGACCTTTAATTTTTCTGGTCATGTAGCATAACCTCTTGATAACTTTCTTACTCTCCCCCATCAGAAAGTAACACATACTCATTAACTGAATACTTTCTGGAAGGCTGTCGATCTCTGGTAGATCTCCTCAACTGAATCTCAGCAGCTAGTTCTAAAGAAGCTTGCACTGGGTGCTCTTCTGACTCTACATTGTTAATTGCAGGCTCACCATTTTCACCAACTGTATCAACCTGTTCTTCTTGTACATCTTCCATGTGTTCATCATGCATCACACAAGGAGGAATAACTGGATCCAAATCAACACGGTATTCACTGAGAGACTCTACCTTTTTCTGATCCAAAGAATACGACATCTCTGCTTCATATGATTTTCTTATTAATTGGATCCCACAATCTGTTACCAAACTCCTCGTGCCCATAACCCATAAAGATACATTGCTTGACTTTGCTATCAAGTTTTGACCTCTCATCTCTAGGAATATGGACGAATGCCCTGCAGCCAAACACTCTCAAGTGCTCAAATGAAACATCTTTCCCTTTCCAAACCCTTTGAGGAATGTCACCATCCAAAGAAACTGAAGGAGAAAGATTTATCAAGTCAATTGCTATCCTCATTGCCTTACCCCAAAAATGTTTAAGCAATTTTGCATGAGAGAGTATATACCTGATTCTCTCATTGATTGTTCTATTCATTCTCTCTGCTACGCCATTATGCTGTGGAGTCTTGGTTATAGTTTTCTCAAGGTTGATGCCATGACTTTTGCAATACTCTTCAAACGGTCCTTTGTATTCATCACCATTGTCTGCACAGACACATTTTAACTGCCTTCCAGTTTCTCTTTCAACCTTCATATGAAAGACTTTGAACACACCCAATACCTGATCTTTGATTTTCAAAGCAAACACCCATACCTTTCTAGAGTGGTCATCAATAAAAGTCACATAATAAAGTGTAACACCTAGAGTTTTAGTGTTCATAGTGCAGACATCAGTGTCAACTAAATTAAGAATATTAGACTTTCTTGATGAAGAGGATTTTTGAAATGAAACTCTTCTTTGTTTTCCAACAAGACAATGAGTACAAGGCGTTAGTGATGTACCTTTATTATTAGGTAGGAGCTATTCCTTGGTGAGAATCTGAAGTCACTTCTCACTTATATGACCAAGCCTCTTATGCCATAGCTCAGTTGAGTTTTTATTCTCAACAACAATCGCATTTCCCTTGACTAGTCTTGCAGCTTTCTTGTAAAGAGTGTTTGTAATACCCCGAAATTTATACCCTAGAATAAAGGTGATATTAACATCAAAGATAAGGAGGATTTGCAATCTTATTAAGATTTATATGGAGTTAGGTAAATAGACTTAATGTGAAAGATGATGAAAAAATTGCTAGTTAGAATTTTAGTGGGTTATTGAAAGAAAAGTCACATTGTTTTAGACGCCAAAAATTATATGAGTGACCTTAAATAAAAATGTTTTAAGACCTTATATAATGATAAGAAAGGAAGATTTTAAAAGTGATTTCATGATTTTTGGACACTTGTAGAAGGAGTATGATTTTTAGAAAATTCAAGTGTCAAAACAGGAATTTCAGTCAAACAGAGGCACAGGATTTCGAGTGCGTTTTGAGGTACCAAAATGTTATGGGTTGCTATGATTTTTGGATATGTTTTGGATCTTTGAATGAGGAAATTTCAAGCCAAATTTCGTGTCAATTGGAGATAAATTGAAAAAGTTATGATTTTCCCAAGTTTAATAGGTCAAGCTGTGGAGTAGTTGAAGTACCTGTGATTTGGGAAATTAATTGGATGGGTTAATGATGTTTGTAAGCCACGATTTTTTGGTATATGTTAGTCAAAAGGTTTAGGTTCATTAAGGATTAATTGTAGATTTTTATAATCACGTTTTAATGTAAATGCATGAGGAGTTTGTTTGACAAGTCATCAAGCTCAAGATGACACATGGCCTTACATGATAAGTTGATTGGTTGACACCTAAAGGTACAGGTGTTATATAGCATGTTGCCCTTGCTTTCTCGGTGAACACCTGGGGTTCTAAGGTGTCATTCTCTTGAGACATTCCTGGACATTTGTCTTTGTTGTAGCTGGAGTGGAGTGCATGTGGGGCAAATGTCCCACACGTGGCAAGCTCACAAGGAGCAATTCTCTCCATTTCTCACACCTGTCTTGTGTGTAGCAGAAGTTGAATGTATGTGGGACAAATGTCCCACATACAGTGGGTATTTAAGGAGAGCAAATCCACTCAATTGCTCACAGCTCAAGTGAGCGTGAGATGAGGGAGAGATCCGGAAGAAGAGAAGAAAGAAAGAGGAAGAAAAGAAAGGACAGAGAAAAGAGAGAAGAAAAGACCAAAAGAAAAGAGAGAAGAAAGGAAAGAGAGAAGAGAAAGAAAGAAAAAGGAGGAAGAAGGAAAAAAAAAAAATTAAAAAAAAAAAAATGAGAATTCTCCAAGGTAATATTTTCATATCTTTTATGGTATTTTTAGTATGTAGCTAAATTCCTAATATTAAGTTGATGCTTATTGGGTTTAGATACTAGTACGTCTTATGATAATTAGAGTGATTGTTGTAAATGTTTCTAAGCTTTTGATATTGGGAGTAAGTTGTTAATTAAATGGCTTAGGAAGATAGCGATATTATGGGTAGATAGACTTCTTAAGCTGTTAATTGTAGTCGGATGATTTTAAAGTAATAAGAATGTTATAACCTTGGTATTTTAGTGTAAAACAATTGGTTAAATTAAGGCCTTAGTGGAGTTGATTATTAGAATTCTATGTGAGGCATATAAATCAAACATGGTAGGGTTGATGTCACTATAATGTTTTTGGCTAAGGATAGACGATGGTAGGATAAAGATTAGAGTTAAGATCCTTAGCAACTAAAGTGATGCATGATTGAGACTTGAAAACGAATTAATGACTAAGGTAATTTTTACCTCCGTTGTAGGAATTGTGAGTTGGATGCGGATTCAAAATAAGGGCATGCAATGCCAGGTAAGGGGACACAACACCAAAAACCCCAACAAATTTTTATTATAAATCTTTTGAAAAATGTTGGGGATTTTATAAAGAATCCACTTACATGATTTTCAATTGCACTTCCTTCCATATTTTAATGACAAGTTTTATTAATTTATTCATATGTCATTGTTTAAGAATTTTGATACAGTTACCATATTTCATGATTTATACATGACTGCAATTATAAATGAAAAGAGTTCTCAAAGTTCATGGCACGGATGAGTTTACCAGATCATATAAAATGTTATATGTGCATTCATGGCATAGCAAATGAGTTTACAGATCATATGAAATGTTATATGTGCATTCATGGCACAATATACAGTTACAGATGAGTTTACAAATCATATGAAATGTTATATGTGCATTCATGATTAAAAATGTTTAACCCAAGACACGATTATAGTGACGATCGGTACCATATAGGGTAGCATGGCAAGCATACCGAAGGACGGTTACGAGAAGGTGTGTGCTACCGGCCAGGTGGCCTTCACCTAGGGAAGTTCCCAACCAGGTAGCTCTCCCCTGTGACGACAGGATGAGCATATAGGTCCTTCGGGACACGCCAACGTGCTCTGCTCACGGTAAAATTGTGGCGTCGGGTCAAAGGGTAAAACAATAATTTTAAAAGAAAAGCAAAATGAATTGCTTGCATATCTCATAACTTACTTGCGATTCTTGTATTCATTGTCAATTACTCATTTTGCAACTATCATGCTTATTTTGTTAATTATGTTATTCTGCCTAAATTGTTATTGTGCATAACTGAGATTTTGACATAGAAATCTGTATAGCATGTTTTATAGCATCTTGGTTTTGTGGCTACTTACTGAGTTGTCGAACTCACCCCTTCACCCTATACATCTTTTTCAGATTGCTCTATATATATATCGTAATATTGAAGACATGGGTACCAGTGGGCCTCTTAGTTGTTAAAGATCCTATCGCTGCTTTATGGACTAGCAAGAGCAGTAGCAGTAGAAGTGTCTGGGACTCCATTCTATAGACTAGACGACTTGGGCTAAGCATAGACGGCGTAATTTTATTGCTTATGAGATTATTGAATACTAGCACATTATGTGTTTGTGATTTTATAAATGAAAAATTATAGTACTCTGGTGACGTTATGATCTTATATTAGGAGAATTATTTTTATTTTGTTTAAATATGAATATGTTACAATTGCTCCCAATCGCTCTACCTCTAGAACTTGGGGTGTTACAGTGTTGGTCTTCTTTCCTCTGGCTAAAATAATAGAACCCTTGCTTAGTTTCCACTGTCCACCTCCAAGGTAATTGTGGTAGCCTTTATCATCAAGTTTCCCAATAGAAATTAAGTTGAAGCGCATTTCAGGAACATGTCTGACATCCTTAAGAATCAATTTGCACCCAATGCTAGTTTCTAACTGTATATCTCCCATGCCCACAACTTTACACTTGGCTTCATTTCTCATCCTAACCCAACAAAAATCGCCATTGGTGTAGGAAGAGAAGAAATCTCAATGTGGAGTAATATGAAAAGATGCTGTTGTATCAACTACTCACATAGATTCATCACATGCAAGATTAGCATAAGCTTCATCAAAAGCAAATACCACATCACCATCAAATGCAACTGCTGCAGTATCTTTTTCTTCTTGACGTTCTTCATCTTTTCCTTTCAATTGTTCCTTCTTAAACTTTCTGCAATCTCTTCTTATATGCTCAGGCTTGCCATAGTGAAAACATTTTATGTCTATTTTTGAATAAGATTTTCCTCTTGACTTGTCACGACTGTCATACCTATGAGGTTTTCTGCTTTTACTTCTCCCCTGTCTTTCTATAACAAGTGCCTCTGAATGAGAATAAATACCTTACTCTTTTCTTCTTGCCTCTTCATTGAACATGCTGTCTTTTACCATACACATAGTTATCACACCATCAGGAGACAAATTACTGAGCGACACCACCAAGGTTTCCCAACTATTTGGCAAAGAACTCAACGCAAGTAATGTTTGCACCTCATCATCTGATGGAAGTTTCATGGTAGACAACTCGTTCAACATTCCCTGAAAATTACTCAGATGCTCCGTAACACTATGCTCATATTTGTACTTCAAATTCACAAACCTTCTTATCACAAAGGCTTTGTTTTGAGCAGTCTTTCGTTCATAAAGACTCTCTAACTTCTGCTAAAGACCATAAGGATCAACTTCTTTAGCTACGTGATGAAAGATACTTTGATCAACCCACTGCCTAATATATCCAACAGCTTTCCTATTCAATTTCCTCCAATCATTGTTGGTTGCAGCAACTAGTTTGACACCTTTTAACTCAATGGGGTCAAACAATTCCTTGCAATATAAAATATCTTCCATCCTAGTCTTCCAAATTGAATAATTGGAAGCTGTGAGTTTAACCATGCTATTAGATGACTCTTCCTTTTAATTCACACAAGAACTCTACACGAATAATGAACAAAAGTCTTTGATACCACTTTGTTAGGGGTGAACACCAATTTCAGATGCTCAGCGGAATTAGTCTATCCCTCTTTGTGCACATTAAATAGTAACACATTAGCAAAATAATAATCAAGCAAACCCACAAACAAGACACCAGGATTTTTACGTGGAAAATACTCCAATGCGAAGATAAAAACCACGGGACTTAGTCCAGTTAAATCTTCTACTATCAACAATAATGAGTTTACAATTGTCTTCCCTAGAGAAATATCTAGAGGTTATCACCACATCAATAATACATGCATTCTTGGATTAAACATAAATTCATCGCCCTAAAGTGGATTCCAACAAGAATAAAGAAAGATCTCACTAAGTAGGTATTAGCAACCAAGTGATTGGAGAAGAATTCCAACGATCGACACCAGTCAATACGTAGCACTCGTCGTCAGGAGCAACACTCTAAAATTACATAAAGATCGAACCACAAACGACCTTCCAATCTCTGACGGATGTGAAAAAGGCGTAACTTTTTTTTTTCTTCTTTTTCTTTTTCTTTCTCTCCCTATACTGCACTCTGTTTCTTTCTTCTCCTTTATTTTTTCTTTTTGTCTCTTAGTCTCGTAGTCTCACATGAACACTCCTTTTATATTGCACACAAAGGATAGAACCCTTTGTGCTTGCCACGTGGGTTGGTCCCCACATAAAGAGGGACCACCCCAACAATAATAATAACAATAATAATAATTCTTTTTTTCTTTTTCTATTCAAATGCCGGGAAAAAGAGAAAGGGGAACAACCAAACAACAAAACAATTAAAAATGAGGCTCTTTACCACAATTAGTTCTTAAAGCAGAAAGGAATGAAGAATTTTCGGGAATGCTTCCAAACATTAAGTGAGAAGCGGCCCATTTTGCAACCAAGTGTACAATGCTCTTCTATGTCTCTAAAAGATAGTGCTAAAAAAATTGTGTTAGGGTTATCCCACATCGGTTATGGAAGGAGTTAGTGGTTAGTTTATAAGTCTGATAGAAAGCTTCAGCTTTTGAGTTACCTTTTAGGGTTGGGAGAGGCCCAAGACCACCCAACACTACCATCCAAACCCAGGTTCAACCAACAAGGAAAAAACAGGTTGTCTCAGCTCCGGCCAAGGGCCCGATGTGTTATCACTACAAAAAACATGCAGTTTATTGATGTGGCAATCGGTAACTTATATTTGCCACGTCAATAAATTTTGACGTGTCAAAGTAGACACGTCAAAAAGTTTTTGACGTGTCAACCTAACACGTCAAAAAGTATTGACGTGTCAGGATGACACATCAAAAATTTTTGACGTGTTATTCTAACATGTCAAAATTTTTTGACATGTTAGCCTAACACGTCAAAATTTTTTGACTTGTTATCCTAACACGTCAAAACTTTGTGACGTGTTAGGTTGACACGTCAAAAACTTTTTGAAATTTTATTAATGTATGCCAATTACACTAAACATAATCATGCTATATATTAATGTATGCCAGGAAATTATCATGCATATATATGATATTAATTATCATATGCATGCATAATCATACTAATATTGTATACCAATTAATTAATATAATCAACCATTTCATTAATATTAATTTGAATATGATATTACTTATTATGCATAAATCAGTCTAGTAATATTAATATCTAGAATATTAAACTATTTATTCTCTAATTAGTTTTAAGTATATTATATAGATAATGCATGTGTTATATAAGATGAAAAAATGATCATATAATAGAATAAATAAATTATATATATTAAAATTTAAAACTTTAAAAATTTAAGTTGGTATTGTTTGACGTGTCACATGTCATTATTAGACACGTCAAAAATTTTAATTAACTATAATTAAAATTAATTAGGTTGTAAAAAATTAAGATTTGAATTGGTATGAAAAATTAATTTTATCATATTAGTATAAATTAATTGGTAATACGTATATATCACATGCATGCCAATTAGCTAGTATTATAATCATATACTATTGTACAATTAATATTATTACATGCATATGAATCAAACATTTCATTCATATATGATATGAAATTATCATGCATAAATTATTCTAGCTAGTTATATTAATTAATTAATTAATTAAACAAATGAATTTTATTATCTGTACATCTAGAATATTAATTCGTTTATTCTATAATTAGTTTTAAGTATATTGTATGGATAATGTGTTATATAAGAGAAAAAAATGATATAATTAAATTAAGTAAATAAATGATATAAATTAAAATTTTAAAGTTTTAAAATTAAAATTAAAAAATGCTCTTGACGTGTCACATGTGGACACGTCAAGAAGTTTTGACGTGCCACATGTGGCACGTCAAGAGTTCTCGATGTGCCATGTGGCACGTCAAGAGTTTTTTACGTGCCACATGTGGCATGTCAAGAGCTTTTTGTAGCACGTCAAAGCTCTCCTCGGGAAGGCGCGCCAGTTGCCTTCCCTTTCTTTTTTTTTTTTTTTTTTTTTTTTTTTTTTTCTTCTTCCTTCTTCCCTCTCTTTCTTTCTCTCCCCCGCGCAACTCAAGCTGCAAACCCATTTTCAAAAGCCTTTTTTTTTTTCTCGATCAGCTCTCTGCAACATTTCTCTCACCCGCGTCCTCTCTCTCAGCCCGGCCGTTCTCCAGGCCTCTTTTCACGTTGTCTCTCTCTCTCTCTCGGTGGTTCTCTCTCTCACCGGCGCCCATCACCACTGCTGCTCCCTACAGCGACCAAGCGTTCTCCGATTGACTCTCAAAAATCAGGTATATATATATAAATATGCAATTTACAGTGTATATTATTATATATTGTTGATGTAGTTATATTAGAAATTCTTTTTACATGTTAGCTAATTAATTTATTTGCTTAAGATATATGTTATGTATTACTTGTTTGACATATATGTTTTTGTACAGGATTTTGCATTTACATTTAGACCCATATTTTGGGTAGGTTTTGCTTTTGCACATTATCGTAACAAAAAAAAAAAAAAAAAAATACACAAATAAGAAATGCATATCTATTTTGGTCGTTAATTTATGATTAGATTTTGTAAATTTATAACAAGTATGTAAATGCTAAGATCGAAAAAAGAAAGTAAGAAACAACTAACATAGGTTGCTGGATTTATTTTATCTACACTTCCCATACAAATGCATAAATGTTATAATAAACGGAAAAAAGAAAACCAACATTTAACCTAGCTAGCTAGCTATATCTAATTTATTTAGGGTCCCCATATATAAAAAAAATTAATTTAGGCCTTACAACTTTAGATTATGTAAATGTCATAAAAAACGAAAACAAAAAAATTGCAGCAAATAAGATAGCCACATATATTTTACCTAGGGTCCCCATGTGGCATGTCAAATGTTTTTAAATTTGGACCTTAATTTTGTTTAGGTTTTGCAAATTTAGATTATGTAGATGTTTTAATTAATACTCAATGTATGTGTTTATTTGTTAAAAATAAACAAAAATTTGAAACAATGTACTTAAAGAAATACACAAAAAATAAAAAATAACATCTAACTAACTAACTTAGATTTATTTATTTTATTCAGTTAGATCCGTATGTGGTTAAAAAAAAATTACTGTAATAATATATATAGTTCACATTATTTGACGTGTTTATTGTTATTTCTTTCTACATTGATTGGTTATTGTGGTGAATATTTTATCTATTCTATACATAATTAATTGAGTATGTTATGTGTTTCCTAGGTTGACATTAGTGCGAGAGGGAAGAGTAGACGACGGGGGTCTCTACATATAGACGACCAGGGGTATAGACCCGTACTTCCTGAGTATGGGGAAGGGTCTCAGCAGGTTCCGTATCACACAGAGGCCTCATATAATGTTGGTACTCCGATACCTACCATGAGCAAGATGAAGCTATATGCACATGGTGAGGTAGAGCGGTTGTTCCCCCCCGAGTTGAACTCAAGTATCCCATACAGTGAGCCATTGCAGTCGGATGACAATGAGATACAATATTATGGGAAGCACGTGGATGATGGCTCAGGTGACTTAGAGCCCGATGATCCTCCAGAAGTGTTGGGCATTCGCCAACTCCGGATAATAAGTAAGTATATATGCTTCAAATACCCATATTGAATATGTATAAAATTTATGTAGTTACTATTAAATTCCAAATAATTAACATTTGCAATTATTAATGTGTTAGGCATCGGGCGAGACGGGAGCACCCAATTTCAGGTGGTGGACATCCCACCATCGAACAAGACATGGGAGGTCCCCCCCGGGCAAAAAGTCGTGTGCGAGTACAATAAGACGTGGCAGCCCGTAGAATTTTGCGGGATGAAATTCAGAAGGTCAACCGGCAATATCATAAGGGCCGGGAATTATATTAGGCTACGGGATGAATGGGCGCATGTACCTCCCCGTGCGAATGAAGATGTATGGGACGCCTTGATGGTATGGTTAAATTCTTTCTCCTATTTTCACACGTGTATTTCAATATTTTAAACGTTGTTAATGTGTGAAATTATACGCCTAATGTTTTCAACCTATGCAGACTGAGTTCTACATGCCGCCTGAGTACGATATTGCGGCGATTAAATGGGACGCATTCAAAGACATGTGCAATAAGCTGAAGAGTTGGGGACACTCTATAAAACGCTCATTAAAAATCATGCCAGGTGATACTCCAGACGAAGTGAAGGCGAGAATGGGTGAGGCTGCCGTTAGGAAATACAACGCCGAGGACTTGAATGTCTTGTTGGCGAAATGGTGTGACCCGAAAAATCAGGTAGGTCCGGAGTATAGTGGAATTAATTGTAATTGTTTAGTTTCATTAATTGTAACAGTGTTAGGCCTGACATTTTAAGAGTGATATACATGTAGAAGTTTGCTGCCAAGATGAAGGCATTGCGAGCAAAAAATAGCACACCTCACTGCACCGGGTCGATGAGCTTCGCTAGGGTGACACATCAAGAGGTATTTATATATCTTTAACGTATATATATATATATATATAATCGGTTGTTTAGGTCTATGTTTTTCCTAATATATATATATTTTTTTTGTATTGATTTTTTTTCTATGCAGACCTTATCCTTGGGCACTGCGCCGACTCGAGCGCAAAGTTACATCATGACTCACACGAAGAAGGGTGGTGGCTATCCAAATGACGTGGTCAGGGAGAGATGCGTAAGTACTCAAGCATATATATTTTGATAAATTATTTATGATTAACGTTTCTTATACGAGATACTAACTTGTTTTTTAATGTACAGGAGAGGATGAGGGAATTGATGCCCACTGACCCGGCAAATACTAAGACTGTGACAGAAGGGACTGTACGGTGGACACTTGATGACGCGTATGCTCAGGCACACGGAAATAAGACTGAGTTTGCTGGCAAGGTCCGCCAGGTGGGTCCGAATGTGCTATCAGTGCGGGCAGCATACATTCGTACTATACACCGTCCCAGATACGGTCTCAAAATTCTTGGAGCTCCTTGTTCTCACAGATGACGGATAGAATTAGAGAACTTGAAGAGGAGCGGGCATAAGAAAAACGTGTGATGGAAGAAGAGCGGGCAGAACAAAGACGTGCAATGGATGCGATGGTGAGACAGATTGAAGAACAAAAAGCCCAGATAGCAGAAAAAGATGCTACGATTGAGGCCCGTTTCCGGTAGATCAAGGCCATGTTCGGGTTGACGTCTGGATCTGCGCCCCACAGAGGTAATGATATATTTTATGTTGTTTTTGTAATAATTGTTAACTGTTAGAAACAACTGTTAGAAACCCCTAGTTACAGCAGTCCATTTAGTACTAACGTATATTTGTATCACTGTATAAACTAATTTTAAATTTTTGTATTGATTATTATTGGTTCACAACTCATTTGCAGGTAATGCAGATTAAGAGTTGGGGGATGACTGTGTTGACTTTGGCGCCATACGTCGTTTATCATCATTGTTTGTTAAGTTCTATATACATACTATTTTTTATTGTTTTGTATATAGTTAGATCAAACTATATGTTTGTTGAGACTAATTGGAACTTATTTATAGTAAATAGTCCATAACAGTTTTATTGTATATTTGTTTTGCCTTGTGTTGGAACGTGTTTTCGATGTATATATATGTTTTGTTATGTGTTGTGTTGGAATGTAGTATGTGTGTTGGAATTTTGTTTAATGAAGTTGTATTGGAATTTCATACGTATTGAATGTATTGAAAATTTGATATGTATTAGATATTGGATATTTATTGGATATTGGATATATATTATTGGATATTGGATATTAATGGATGTTGAATATATATAGTGGATATTGGATATATATTATTGGATATTGGATATATATATTCATCTGCTCTAAGTATTCATCGTATTATGATAAATATGAGAACTTCAGCTCTGATACTAGAATTGACACAGCCGAAAGCAAATATAAGCCAACCAAGAAATATACGATTAACACAAAAGGTTGGCTTCACACCAAGATAGCTACTATACGTGACACCAGCAAAGCAAGAGAATCACACTCAAAACTCAGTTTGCAAAATAATTCTTCGATACCTTCATTGAGTACATGATTACATATAAATAGTGACAACATAGGGGGAAAAAGACTGATAGTCAAACTTGAGATAAAGACTCCTAGAGAAACTTGAGATAACAAAAGGATAAATACTCCTAACAGATAGCTAGTTGCAGACCCAAAAGACTTTCGAGCAAACAAGGACTCTTCATTATCAGTTACTTGAACTGTCTTGAAAAATAAAAATGAACTAGTTGTAGGCATGATAGTAGTAGAACCCTGTACTGCCACTGCGTCACTTCTTTTTCTCAATTCTTTCTTCAACTTGCATTTCGGATTTTCTACTGATCACCTGTCCAATCAATATCTTTTTCTAAAAAAGCCTACGTTTACATGGCCGAAAAAGAAAGCTAGACAAGTATGTTGAGCGGATAATATCAACCCAAAGTTGATAATGTAGCACAACGAATAAGGAAACAGGGACACCAGCCAAAGCAGTTATAGTAATTGGTACCCATGCCATTTTGTTGTTATAAGCCAAAAAGCAAGTTGCACTAAAAGCTATAACCATGCTTGCTATAGAGATGAAGAGTGTTGTAAGTCCAAACAACAACCTCTTAGGTAATGCCTTGAGAAAATTCTCTTCTGCATAACGCGAAGTGAGAATTGACAAAAATATTAGTATTGAAGTCGAAGAGGAGAGCATTGCCATGGCATCTGAAATGAAGAACACCATAAACCAGTTATTTTCCAAAAAAATAGGTGTTCCTGTTTCTTGATTGTTTCCACCTGGAACAGTAAAAGCTGCAGCAAAGACCACCGTGGCAATCAATGTCGCCACAAGCATACAATAGTTTGCTGTGTCTTTCATCCACTTTTCACCTTGTTTTTTTAAATCTTCATGTTCCTCTATGAATAATTCCCAAGGCGTTTTTTTATCTTTATTCTTCATCTTCTCGTAGGAAGGTTTCACAATTTTTTTTATCTCCTACAATGATTGAGGTATAAATAATTGAAAAGTGAAAGTGCAACAAATAAATATGCAATCAAAAGAAAAATAAATTCAAATCATATAATTACCACCCACCTCAAACCAAAGTAACTCTCGTTGCATTTGAAGGGGTGCTCCTGGTATGATATTTCGTCGATCTAAAGGACCCAATTGTCCAGCTAAGTGTAGCATGTTGTTGTTGTTGCCTTCATCGTCGACATATTTTGCAATAATATACTTGATAGTGCCTATCTCATATATTAGATTGAACACGCTCTCTTGGCGGTGTTTAACAGCAATGTGAAATATACTTTGTTTTTTCTTGTTTACTTTCCATATGAGATCAGGATAAGAGCGTAGTAGTATAATTAGAAATTCAACATTCCCAAGCTTTGCGGCTCCAAAAAGAAATTTCGAATGATTGTCAACTAGGTTTTCGAACTCTTCTTTTGGCAAAACTAGAACCTCTCTCCAGAGGTGTTCAGTAAATTTACGAGCTAATATCTTCATCAAAGCTTTGTTACACATTCCTTTGAAACCTGTGATTATGAAAGGAAAACTTTATTGAAATAATGTTTTGTAAGAAAAAAAAAAAATATCAATTTTATAATCAAGAAAGATGGGAACCGTGGTAATTATATATATATCGTAGCAACATTCATAGAAAAGCAAAATGATACTTGAACTTTAGGAAAATTATGTCACCATCCGTTTGTGCTTTCGACGTTGAGACTTAAGTTTTCAATTTTATAAATTTGAGACATGTACTACCAACATTTTTAAATCGAGAACTGCTTTGTTAACTTTTTTGTCCAATAGATAATCGAAACTCTATAAAATTATAATTACGTCTTTTTATTAGAAAAGTTGAATAATTTTTTTTTTTTTTTTTAAAAAAAAAAAAAATTGTTGATTGTGGGGGCCACACCGTTGGTTTCCTCCCCACCCAAGGGTAGAGGTCATAAAGGCCGGAGGCCACCATGGCCTCTGAAAGGGGCGGGTCATGGAGGCGCGACCTCCACGGGGGGGCGTTGCAGAGGCCCATGAGCCACCTCTCACCATTATGTAGGTAGCCTTGTACGGCTTCCACATCCACGCCTCACAGAGGTTGCAGAAGGAGGATCGCGGGGCCTTAGCATCCCACTGCTCATGGAGGTCATGGAGAGAGAGGGTGTCCCAGGGCCTCCACGACCTCCGCTTTCACGAAGGGGTAAGTCCACTTTACTGGCCATTCGATTAGACCCCAACTTTCTTTCTTTCTTTTTTTTTTTTTTTTAAAGAAAATTACATAATTGTATTTTTCACAAATGGTGATTTACTTGCAAATCAGTACTTGATAATGTATTTTAATTTGAATACCTAACTTAAATATATTACATGAGTCAAATTTCATATATAGTTATATATCAAAGCGCGAATGATAACAATAACGGCATCAAATTTAAGAGTTTTTGGGGATAGATGTTCTGCTATTTGAATGACTAGCCTATTCTTACAAAAAACAAAAAAACAAAAAAACTGAGAAAGAAAAATGATAAAGGTCTATAAATTTTAGTTCCTGGGCATAAACGTCGATACACTAGAATTAAGGAACAAGATGCTATTTTCTGCAAAATAATAATAAAGCTACTTACAATGGTCTTCTGTGTGATCAAGTAAGCTAATTTTTTCATTCCAAGGTGATTTGAGTAACATTTTCATTAGAGTGATTAGTATATTAAAAATAAGAAAAAACTTCACAAAAGCCCCCTAAACTTTCACGTGTTTTGAGAAGAAATTTTCAATGTTAAAAAACTATCAATTTCACTTCTCAAAGTTCTAATTTGATACAATCTCTCCTCTCGGCCTTTAAAATAGATGGTTAAAGGAATAACTTTTATACTTCTGAAACTTTTATAAAATTTTAAATTTATTCTTGACTTGAAAATTTTGTTTTTGTTTTTTAAAAAACAAAAATTTAAGGGTATTTTTGATATTTTTCATAACTTTTATTAAAAGTTAATGCCAAAAACTAGCGGATTGGTAGATTGCATCAAATTAAACGTTAAACATTTGTGAAGTTTTTCTTAAAAACAACTACTCTGGAAATATTACATATTTGTGCAAGTAAAGAAAATTGTGTTGTAGGCAAACTCACATGAGTTGTTTAAGCATCTTTCCCATCCTGATAGCTGACTTCTGCTGCCGATTGCATCAGTTTTTTTAGCCAACTCCTCCAATGCTATCCTCTTATCGCTATTTTCCATAGTTGCTAAAGTTCGATCATTTTTCAGAATTCTCAGTGCTATATCTGTCCATAAAACAAGACATTTTGATAATTTCATGATATATTTACATTTCATGTTCAGTTGAAACTTCAGTAAGTAGATCAAGTTGAAAATTAATTTTCTCAAACACCCAAATATTAGTGAGATCGATGTAGGACATACCATACATATCAGTAGAAATAGTGGCAACAAGGATATCAATGCGTTCATTAGGTTCCAAATCTTGAAAAGGAGTCACGTCGTACAGATACGACGCCATCTTTCTACATCCATTCAAAGCTGCCGTGTAAAGTGGTGTCTTTTTATCGCTACCACGGATTAATGGCAGTTTCGGGTTCTTTTCCACCATCACCTTAGCAATTAGCACGATTTCTGATTCAGCAGCAAAGGAAAGGGCTGTGTTTTTACTTTCGTTTTGTAAAGCTATCGCATCCGGAGTCATCCGTTTGACGAGTTCTTTTACAAAATCGGTGTGTTCTGCAGCAACTGCGATGTGAAGAGCTGTGTCATTCCATTCTGTTATGGGACGACAAAAGACACATGGATATTTCATATGTAGAACGCTAGCATTTTGCCAATCGCCTTTTAGCGCAGCTTGGTAAAGTCCAACACATCTGTCAAGATATTGAAATCTTGTTGTCGCTGGAAATTTTGAAGCAGGAGACATATGAAGTACAATATATTAGTGATAGATCATACCATTTAGATACTAAAGAAGCAGGAAGATATAAAATATCTAATAACGCTGCAAACGAAATGTTTCTTCCCCTTTTGTGTTTTTTATGGGGTTATCTTGGCCTATAAGAAGTGAGTGCTTACGGTGTATGGCATGTCTATTTGATTGCATATGGACAACAATTAAAGAATGAAAAAGCACTCACTTCTTGCACCGTCTTGAACACCCTGATCATCCGGAACTGGCTCATCTAATGAAATATTTTTTTCCGAGGAAGTGAATTCTTCTTGATCGTTATCTTGTCCAGTACTACTAGAAGCCCTTTGAGGAATATTCATTTTTTTTGGAAATATCTCACTCCTTGCAATTGTCACCTCTGACTTTTGTCTTCTTTCTTCAGGCTCTTTACTTCACAGCACAGCTTTGGACGTTTACTCCTTTTGTAAGAAATAAAATTAGATAGAGCTAGAACATATATGATCGATCAGTACATAATTAATATGGTATTGTGTGTATGGAATATTTTTTTGAAAAGTTTATTACCACGTTAGGAAAGGTGTTAAAAATTGATATCAATGAACCAAAACATAAATGAGCAATATATCGAAATAGAGGCTAGAGCATGATTAATAAATATATTAAGATCGTAGATAAATAAGTACAAAAAATAAAATTAGATTACATTTATTATTAAGAAAATATATGCAAAAGAAAAGACAAAAAATATTATTTTTTTTAATAATAGATTTCTAATTTCAAGAAAATAGTCTTTAGTTTTGTCCAAATTTTAAAGAAGTAATTCTATTAATTTTTCATCAAAATAAATGGTTTGTCATATATTAGATGTGTATCAATGTTTATATTAGCAACGAATATCAATACCATATTATTAAGCGCTATGTCATCATATAAAAACCAAAAAAAAAAGAAAAAGAAAAAGAGAGAAAAAAAAAAGAAAAATCCAATTCTTGAAACAAAAATCATATTTTTTGTAATCCTAATCTTCTAGGTTTTAGATTTGTAGTGTTACAGAAAAAGAAAAATGTTAACTTTAGCGCTGATATGAATTGTAGCATATATGTCAAATGATTGAGATATATAACTAGCTATATGTAACAAATAGATAATAGTTAATTTTGATGATAAAGTAATAGAGGGGTCAATTTAAAATTTAGACAAAACCTAAAAATTTTATTCTTGAAATTAAAAATTCAAAGATGTGTAAATATAAATCTTTTCCATAAATTTATATTAAATTTCACAGTAATTTTTGTTTTGATGTAGAAATCAAATAAGCAATCATAAATTCATTTAATAATAGATAAGTAACGTACCTGACAAGACAGAACTGCATGCAGATCGTGATGAACGAATTTTTAATTGCTCATGGGGTTCCTATAGGCTATAAAACAAGGTTTGACTGATGGCCTAGTAGCTCCTAGCTAACAGTCACACAGACTTCAGATAACGGTGAGGAGACAAAGACAAGGGTTGGTGTGGTTATGCAAATAAAAGACGCGATGGGAGGGGTATTTATATAGGAATCTGAGACGGTGGACCACAATTTTTCAGAAGTTAAAACAATATATATATATATTTTTTTTAAGATGCACGTATAGTAACCATATTCAAAGACTTTTGTGTCTTCATAGCATCCAATGTTTTTCCCAATTAAGACTGTTTCTAATGCTTTCACGCCATTTAAGCATGGAGTAAAATTACTATCCTAATTTTACCTTAACTTTATTCTACCTTAACTTCCCTAGCTACCATAACTCATCATATAATTGTTATCCTATTCTCTAAGTAACAACTCAATTAGCTATAGACTAGATTTCATGAAGTGGAGGACACTCGTTCGAATCTCTCCTCTCCTTTCTATTGCATGGACATGTTAAAAAAAAAAAAAAATGTTATCCAAATTATTTTAATTTAATTATCATATATTTCCATTAGGTTTCTTAACATTACACTTGCTTTCATATTTTAAATCCATGATTTTTTATGTGGGATATTACATAATCCTTTTTAGGGCATCTCTAGTAGATGTTTCAAATGTCTTATAATAGTTAAATATAGCTATTATAAGTCAATTTGCTTCAACAAAATAGTAGAAGTAAAATTATTGCTACAATAATCTTCCCCTTCTCTCCGTGCCTCTCTCTTTCTCATATGTAAGAGTGTTGCAAAAAATAAATAAAAAAGCTAGAAAAAAAATAATATTTAAGTAAAATAGAGAGTATAATAAAAAATTGGTTGAAGTGTGTATAGAAAAGATAATGACTAAAGTAGAAATTTATATTTTTTTTCATCAGCAATTTTTACTCGAATATTACAGTATATATAGTGGAAAGTATTAATGAATGGACGTGCATTAAGTCTGGACTGGGATCGACTACAGTCCGTTTGGAATGAATTTTGGACAATAATGCCCCTGCACTAAGTTCGTTCATCATTGGCCGGCTCACACACACACACACACACATATATATATATATATATATATATATATATATACTTTACAGACATCTCATTGACTTGTTGAGCATTCCTTGTGGAACCATTCGTGATGTTGGGCGCTTAGACTGATTCTAGAAAGGCAAATGCCTGGAGGGTCTCAGAGCTATTAGCCCGAATCTTCGGAGCCTAATCATCGAAAAATATAAAAACAAAAACTTTAGGAGACTAATATGTCCATGGCTACAAATCCTCCGCGTACTAAGAGAAAGGAGCACCCGCCATCTCAACCAGGTTTTTCTTTCCACTCATCAGCTATTTGTCATATTGAAACCTCGGATCTCTGTGTGTGCCTGTTTGCATATAGAGCATTATCTGGTGCCATTCGTGACGTTGGGCGTCTGTACGAGACTAATTATACTTACTGATTATAGGCAATAATGAAGCTCCAAGCATCACCAACACCTCCAAGACAACAAGCGCTGGCGAAGGTATGTATTTGTTGGCTATTTTCCAGACTAAAACTTGCAATCCGTGTGTGCGTGTTTGCATGTATCATCTGCTTAATAAATACTTATGTCGTTTAAGATGAAGAATGCTATTAATAAATTATTGATTGATTATAGATTACGAAACACGGTCGCGAAAGCAGCGGAGGCGCAATCCCTCCAACTCAAACAATGAAGCCCAAAGCACCATCACCTCCATTGTCGTGTTCAGCGCTGGCGAAGGTACGTATTTGTTGGCTATTTTCCAGACTAAAACTTGCAATCCGTGTGTGCGTCTTTGCATGTAGCATCTGCTTAATTAACAAATAATTATGTTATGTCGTTTAAGGTGAAGAATGCTATTAATAAATTATTGATTATAGATTGCGAAACACCGCCGCCAAAGCCGCAGACGCTCGGAAAGGACAATTCGTCCAAGTCAAATAATGAAGCACCAAGCACCATCAACTCCAGGATAACAAGCTCTGGCGAAGGTATTAATTTGAGATAATATGATTAAAACTTGCAATCCGTGTGTGTGTGTGTTTGCTTGTATATATCATCTGGTTATATAATAAATTCTTATATTGTTATGTCGTTTAAGGTGTCAGTCTAATGAAAGAATTAATATATTGCTAAGATTAATTTGTTATTGAATATACCAGCTGCTGGGTCCCTACAACCACAGAGGCTGAGTTTTTCGTCTGCAATATTAGAGGAGATACCGGCTGCTTCCGTTAAGCTCATGATGAAGGCGGTGCATTTTGACGCTCATTTCCAAGTGTTGGAGACTCAGTTCGCATTAATGCAAAATCAGATCAGTACCCTCATTAGCACTATGAAGGAAGTCCATTCTGCATTTCATGATCATCAGGATCCTGTGGATTAGACTATGTTTAATTATTTGCATGCCTGAGTAACTACTTTACCGCATAATAATCATCCAAAGTGTGCAAGCTAAGTGGAAGTTGGCTAAATCTGTAGCAAGAATGGAGTCATGATTCATTTACACGTGGAATTTGAGTTTAGCAACTTCTGTAATCGAGATTTCAAGCTGAAGTTGTAGTCTTTCACATATATAGCCGCGCGTATATACTCCAAGTCTATTAGGAGTATTTAATATTTTATCTTTTGTGTTTATTTTCCAATAAGCGGTAATTTATATAAGGTGATGTACATGTACGTACGTTGTAATTTATTTTAATAAATGAATCAATAGTATTTTTATTGAAGCCGTAAGTTATTGTGATTGAAATATTTCTTTTTTGCGCGGTATGATTTTTCTTCACTTGATGCTTAGACCTATCAAGTAATGCTGAACACGAGAAAGTCCGCTCCTTAATTGCCAGTTGTCAAGCGATCAGTCATGTCATGTCAGACGAGAATAACACCTAGCTCAACCTACAACAAAAACTGATGCAACATAATAAATATACCGCTGAAACAACAACTGCGCGCCCTCCATTTGATCCATGCATGTTGACTTGAGTCCGTGTGTACGTGGATCACAAATTAAGCAAAGATAAATATGAAACTAAAAAATCTCATTTACTTCAATAAGAAGTTTTTTGTTTTGTATTTTTTTTAATATTAATTTTAGGGTAAATGAACTGGTAAAAAGTTAACATAATGTGGAAAGTGAAGGGGAAATAGAAGAATAAAGAACAAACGAAAATAATATTGTTCACCCTTAATGGTCCAACTCTACCACACAAAAAATTTGGCATTGTAGTAAGGGAACAATTTGCCCCATTTAGTTGTTATATCAATGAAGAAATATAGTTAACAAAAAAAAAAAAATCTCATTAACTATTTGAATTAATAACATATTAATTCACACTTTTAATGAAATTTATATAAATTGGAAGTAGAAAAATAACTATTAATGTATTGTATATCATATTGTGATTTATTTTGGATGCTAGGAATCAATCCCACTATGGTAAGGATCAATTTCTTGATGAGTGAACACACCTTTTTCTCCTCCGACCCGTCAGTTTTTGTGTGGACCATAAAACAAGAGGTCCTTAGTTGTTAGTTTAATGGAATAGATAGATACTAAAACTAGGGCTAATTACTATTGCATAGTTTTGAATGTGTGAACATGTAGTACTCCTTACGTGTATCGACCACGTACGAAACTAGACATCCATTGCCTTTCATATGATTGCTTCTAGTTTCCGTGATTTGGAATATCAAGTATGGTCAAATAAGTGAAATTTTAGGGGTTAATAAGTTTTTCATATTTGGTCCATATTCCTTTACAATCAACCATTTGATTTGTAAACTTTTGTAAATCTCACATAAATCAATGGTAGCCCTCACAAATCCAATGGTTGATTGTAAGGGAATATGGGCCAAATATAGAGAACTTATTGACCTTTAGCATTTCTCATCAAATAATACTTGTTGTACACGTTTAAAAGCTAGGAATGCACTAGGAATGCATTTGTAACGGAGATAGAAAAGCTACGAAATTATTGTCTATTTGAGAAAGATGTAATGGATCGAGCAACGGCCAAAGACATAGACGGTGAAAGGGAGATAATTATCTCCCTTTCATTTGGAGGATGAAAGGGAGATAATTAAAGCGTTAAGAGTATGGAAATACTCCATCTGATTAGTGTGAAATAATAATGAAATAAAAGTTCAGTTTATAACAATACTCTTAAAAGTATCCTCTCCTAAGGTCACTCAACGATAAGGTCTCTACCCAATGTTGATGAAAACTATGATTATTTCTTCTGAACTTAGTAAGAAAAATTATGATCAAGTTCATGATTTTTTTCAAAAAAAAAAAAAAAGAAGTAGACGGTGGCTTGCATGGCGGGATCTCATGGGTACAGAATAAAAAAATAAAAAATTTGTAGTCAAGATAATGATAGTTTTAAATTTCTCAAAATTCATTTTCTCATAATAGCTAGCCTCCAAAAATATATTGAATTTTTCTTCTTTTTTTTTATTTTTTTATTTTATCTAAAATTGATTTTGGGGTAAATGGAGTGATAAAAGTTAAAATGATACGGAAAGTGAGGGAAATAGGAACTAGGCACTAGAGATCCATTGCACGAGATATGTACGGAACTGGGAATCTTTTTTTCCCTGGGCAAATAGGTAGCAAACAACAACAAACAGAAAACTCGGCAAAACTAATAACTCTGTACTATTAATGTCAAGAAATGGTGTTTCTATTTCGAAACAATTTTCCATCTAATTAATTCAACTGTCCCGTCCAGTTTGACAATTTATTCTTCTTTTTTTTCTTTGAGCGTAATTGTTAATTCACATGTATATAGTTGAAAACGGTGAGAACCTATAAAAATAGGTAAGTTTAATGCAGGTAAGTTTAAATAGTTAAGTTTAATTTCAAAACATAAAATATTTAATTTAAATAAAAAGTGAATTGCCTAATTTATTTAATTTAAATAAAAAGTTTTTTTTTCCACTTATTTAAAAAATTTAAATTAATAAAAAAGACCAATTTAATTATTTAATTAACATTTTTATTAAACCTAGGCTTTATGATTAGTAATTTGAATATTTATTTTCTTAAGTAATATTGATCTGTAACTCTGGACCAAACCTGGCATCCTTGGTATCGCCTAAAAAATAGGACTTCTTTTCTCTCACCAAGACAGTTGGATTCTTTATTAGTTAGTTGAAGTATTTGACGGACATCAATTAAATAAATAAACGTGCAAGAATCTTTCTTCCAAGTAGACGTCACGTATCAAGTCATGCATGACCCGTCTGTTTTTGTGTGGACCATAAAACAAGAGGTCCTTAGTTGTTAGTATAATGGAAGAGATAGATAACTAAAAATAATAATAAATTTAATCTTTTGAATAATATTTTATAAAACAAGAGGTCCTTCCTTACATCTCTTTCTATTTAGGTATTTGTCCATCTCATTTAGCTTATCAGTCTATTGTTGATTTATTATCCTGTCATACATTGCTCATGATCTGTATCCATATCGTATCATATATTGCTCATGATCTCTATCCAAGTATTTGTCTGTCTCATGTTAACTTCTGAGTCTATTTCTGATATATTATCATGTCATGCATCGCTTTCTATCCAAGTATTTGTCTATTGTTGATTTATTATCCTGTTATACATCTCTCTTATCAGTCTATTGTTGATTTTTAATCCTACCATGCATGATACATCTCTCTCTACACACGTATTTCTCTGTGTCATGTCAACTTGTAAGTATATTTTTGATTTATTATCATGTCATACATCTCTCTTTATGCAGGTTCTTGGTTTTTGAATTGTCAAATTCAGTGACAAAATACATCCATCTGCAATCCCGTTTGCAGTGCATACATACATCCCTATGTATGTATGATTGATTAAGTGCCAGGTGTCGTAAGATCAAAAGCATGTACCTACTAAAATGAATGGAGTATGCAAACAGATAAAAACACCTCAACAACCCAAACTGGCCCTCCATATGATCACAAGGCAAACAGTCAAGTCAGTTGATAACAACACCTCTTAACAACCCGAAATTATAATTTATCCCAAAAAAAAAACCATAAATTATATGAGTACTGGCCTGCCCTCTATGTGATCCTGTTGAGGACCAGAGGGAGAGGAATATATATATATATAACTGGCCAATTAGTGGTCCTCGTTTCACATTTTAAGATTAAGTAAACTGTACAAATCAAATATTATCTAAAGGTTAGATATAAGTAATTGGGGATTTCTAAAATCCAAACAAAGTGGAGCGAGCAAAGTAAAAAAGGCAAAGTAAAATAGATGTAAGTTCATGGTTTAAGAGCATTCAAATTGGTTGATGTATATTTTTATGCAAAATGACTAATCAAAACTCACTTTAATTATTTAGTTTTACTAATAAGTTTTAAAAGACACCATACATCCGATTATTTATTTTATTTATTTATTTATATCATTTAAATTTTATTTTTTATTTTTTTTATAAGGATTGTATTTTTTATAAAGATCCTATTTTTCAACTTTTAGGAAAAAAAAAAAGATGTGGAGAGAGAAATAGTATGAGCAAATTTTAGGAAAAAAGAGACGTGTAAGAGAAATAGTAGGATAAAATTCTGGGAAAAGAGAAATGTGGAAAGATAAATAGTATATTAATGAAATTGATGTATGAACAGTGTGCGCTACATGCTGTGGTGAATGCAACAAAAATGTATTTTGCATTTGAGAAGGGTTTTTTTAGTGTTTCGCTTATTTATTTTAAATATAGGTAAGAAATGGCTAAGAAGATAGCTTGGTGGGATCAATTTCTTGACGTAGTGTGAGACACCTTTTTTTATTCTGACCCGTCACTTTTTGTGTGGACCATAAAACTAGGGTCCTTAGTTGTTAGTACAATGAAAGAGATAGATACTAAAACTAGGGTCCTTAGTTGTTAGTACAATGAAAGAGATAGATACTAAAACTAGGGCTAATTACGTGCATGGACCACAAAACTAAACATCCATTGCCTTTCGTATGATTCCTTATAGTTTCTGTGATTTGGATTAAGTATGGTCAAATAATAATTGTTGTTCACCTCTAAAAGCTAGGAATGTACTATAAATGCATTTGTAGCGAAGATAGAAAAGCTAGGAAATTATTGTTTGTTTGAGAAAGATGTGATGGATTGAGCAGTGACTAAAGACATAATTCATCAGAATTTGTTGTAGAACTAGAAACTAATTAGAATAGTGACATTCAAAGAGTTAAACAAAGCTTCCTTGGCCTTCCTTGTTCAAGATCAGTTGAACCTTTGTCAATTTTCTTTTCTTTTTGTTTGCCTTGCATCTTCTGCTGGAAAAGTCTATATTCATTTGGCCGAAAAAGAAATCTAGAATTGTAGGTTGAGTGGAATATATCAACAAAAAAGCATAAGATGTAGTCCAAGAAACGAAATAATTGGGACACTAGCCGAAATGATTACAGCAAACGAAGCCCAAGCCCTTACTCTTGTATGCACCAAAAAGCGAGTTGCGCTAAAGGCCACCATTAATTCAACTGTCCCGTCCAGTTTGACAATTTATTCTTCTTTTTTTTCTTTTAGCGTAATTGTTAATTCACATGTATATAGTTTAAAAAGGTGAGAACCGATAAAAATAGGTAAGTTTAATGCAGGTAAGTTTAAATAGTTAAGTTTAATTTCAAAACATAAAATATTTAATTTAAATAAAAAGTGAATTGCCTAATTTATTTAATTTGAATAAAAAGTTTTTTTTTTTACTTATCTAAAAAATTTAAATTAATAAAAAGCGACTAATTTAATTATTTAATTAACATTTTTATTAAACCTAGGCTTTATGATTAGTAATTTGAATATTTATTTTCTTAAATAATATTGATCTGTAACTCTGGACTGGACAAACCCTGGCATCCTTGGTATCGCCTAAAAAATAGGACTTCTTTTCTCTCACCAAGACAGTTGGATTCTTTATTAGTTAGTTGAAGTATTTGACGGACAACAATTAAATAAATAAACGTGCAAGAATCTTTCTTCCAAGTAGACGTCACGTATCAAGTCATGCATGACCCGTCTGTTTTTGTGTGGACCATAAAACAAGAGGTCCTTAGTTGTTAGCATAATGGAAGAGATAGATAACTAAAAATAATAATAAATTTAATCTTTTGGATAATATTTTATAAAACAAGAGGTCCTTCCTTACATCTCTTTCTATTTAGGTATTTGTCCATCTCATTTAGGTTATCAGTCTATTGTTGATTTATTATCTAGTCATACATTGCTCATGATCTCTATCCAAGTATTTGTTTGTCTCATGTTAACTTCTGAGTCTATTTTTGATATATTATCATGTCATACATCGCTCTCTATCCAGGTATTTGTCTATTGTTGATTTATTATCGTGTTACACATCTCTCTTATTAGTCTATTGTTGATTTTTAATCCTACCATACATGATACATCTCTCTCCATACATGTATTTCTCTGTGTCATGTCAACTTGTAAGTATATTTTTGATTTATTATCATGTCATACATCTCTGTTTATGCTGGTTGTTGGTTTTTGAATTGTCAAATTCAGTGACAAAATACATTCATCTGTAATTCCGTTTGCATTACAGACATATAAGGTGTTGTGTTCAGAGAATACCTAAAAGATATGGTTTTGATTATTAACCACAATTTTGGCACATTAATTACTACTCCATAGTGTCTGAACATATTTTTCTGACTTGTGTGAACCACTAAATAAGATTCATTGGTCGAGAAGGGAGATGGAAAACTAAAGTGCAGCTAATAAGTACTACATATTCTGTTTTTAATAAATATTATGTTTCCAACATTATGTTTGCATGTCATATTGTGATTTATATTTGATGCTTGGAATCGATCCCACTATGATAAAGATCAATTTCTCAATTTTCTTGACGTGTGAACACATTTGATTTTTCTTTTGACCCGACAGTTTTTGTGTGGACCATAAAACAAGAGGTCATTAGTTGTTAGCACAGTGAAAGAGATCGATAACTAAAACTTCGGCTAATTACTATTGCATAGTTTTGATTGTGTGAATATATATATATATATATATATATATATATAGCTTACGTGTATGGACCATAAAACAAGAGATCCCTTGTATTTCTGATATGATAGAAAATAATAAATTTAATCTTTTGAATAATATTTTTCTCAATGCAGGTATTTGGCGGTCTCATTTTAAATGATTCTGAGTAAATTTATTCTTTACAATTATTTTTTGGTTGTCTTTGTCTACAATATGTATAAGCTATTGAGATGGTATTTTCTTTTTGTAGTGTGATTTCTTTTCTCTTTGATACACTGAGACTCTACCAAACATCTGGACTAATTTGAAAATATATTTTCCTAGATAATATTGATCCGTAACTCGACTAAACCTGGCATAGCGCTTAAAAATAAAAAAAAAACTTCTTCTATCTGCTTATAAGTCATATCTCTCTCACCAAGACAGTATGGATCCTTTAAAAGTTAGTTAGAGTATTAGAGCATTTCCAGCAGACTCCCTATAAGGGAGTCTGTTCCCTAAATTTAGAGAATATGTCTAAAAAATCGCAAAAAACGTCTCACAGCAGATTTCCTATATGGTTCCTTAAACCATCAGCTGCTACACAGTTGAACCCAATGTTTTGGGTTCAACTGTAGCGATCCATTGCCTTATTATAATCATAAAAAAAACTCTCGCTCCTCTCACATCTTTTCACGCCCATTATTTTTCTCCGTTCTTCTCTGCCCTCTTCTTCTTCTGCAAGCCATTTTCTCCGCCCTCTTCTTCTTCTGCACCTCATCTTCAATACTCCATCTTCACTCTCATGGCCACTCAAAGGATTTACACCCAAAATTAAACAACAAATAAAACGCACAAAATCAATCTTCCCCAAAGAACTTAAATCGTTCCAGAACTCAACAACTGAACCAAAACTCAAGAAACTCTAGATCCATTCGGCCAAACCATCTCAAAATAGATTCTAAGAACACCTAAATTAGAACCGAAACTCAACACCCAACCAGCCACTCAAGACAATCAAAAATCCTCAACAACACAATTGATTACCCAAATCGAATACCCAGAGAATCAACCCCATCACAATCAAATACCCATAACTAAAAGAAGGAGAATTTTACCCAAGGAATGATTCTGAGCCCATAAGCCGCTGTCCAGCCACTCACGGCTTCGCCGTGGGCATCTGCTCTATCTCTCTCTCACCATCTCTCTCCATCCCTCTCCTAGCTCTCTCTGCATCACTCTCTCTCTCTCTCCTGTTCTCTCCCTGTCTATCTTCGTGAGCGAGAACCTGCTGGGGGGAAAGTGAGGCAGAGAGTGAGATAGAGAAAGGGAGAGAGGTGTGTAGGGCTGTTAAGAGAGCGAAGCGTCTCGCGAGCAAGCTCAGGCTTGGCTTGCATAAGCTCGGCTTGTGCTCGACTCGAATATTAAATGAAGCACTTTGTGAACACAAATCCTAGCTCAAATATTAAATGAAGCAAGCTCGGCTCGACTCGGCTAACTCGTGAGCTCGGCTCGTATAAGGCTCGCCTCGCTTATTAAGCTCGGCTCGTATATTTTTTATTAAGTAACAAATAACAATATATAATCAACATTACTCATTTACTCAACAATAATAAATATATTATATACCTTTGTTTTTTTTTTGTTATTTATGTATATGTGTGTATATATATTATATATATAATATAAAAACATATAAGAAATATATATATGTATATATTATGTTTGTTTAATGTTCTTTAACATTTTAGTTGATTTTGTATGGATGATTGTAATGTTGGGATTAATCTATTATATTTGTTTAATGTTCTTTAGCATTTTAGTTGATTTTGTTAGTTTTAATTGTAAGGTTGATATTAATCTGATATGTTTGTTTAATATTCTTTAGTATTTTAAGGTGCAAAATATTCTGGATGATTTTTGTAATCTAATACATTTAAATTACAAAAAAAAAAAAAAAAAAAAACAAAGTCGAGCTCGAGCAGCAAAGTCAGGCTCGACTCGAGCTCGAGCCTGACTCCAAAATAAATGAGCCGAGCCTGGACAGCCAAAGCTCGCCCAAGCTCGGCTCGTTTACAGCCCTAGAGGTGTGGCTTGGGGGAAAGAAAAGAAGGAAACAGAGTGAAGAAGACGGAGAGAAAGGAGACGGAGATGAGAGAGAAATGAAAGTAAAAGAAAAAAAAATTTAGAATAAAAGAAAATATTATTTTAATGAAAATGAAAATAATATTTTAATGATATAGGGAATGGTAAGGGGAAGCTATTGTGGAGTTTTTGTAGATAAGGAAGCAAAAAGTAGTTTGGATCCTTAAATATAGGAAAAATGGTTAGGTAGCTGCTGGGAATGCTCTTAGACCAACAACAATTCATACTTTTAACCAAAATTATGACAATTTGAATGTAGAAAAATAAACTATTAATGTATTGCATATCATATATATTGTGATTTTTATATTTTTTTTTTATACTAGGAATCAATCTCACTATCATAAAATTATCCTCTCTTAAGGTCAATCAACGATTTAAGGTCTCTACCCAATGTTGATGAAAACTATGATTATTTCTTCTGAACTTTCTGAAAAAAATTATGATCAAGTTCATGATTTATTGGAAGTAGAAGGTGGCTTGGCGGGATCTCATGGATACAAAATTTGTAGTCAACATAATGATAGTTTTAAATTTCTCCAAATTCATTTTTCATAATAGCCTCCAATAAATATATTGAATTTTTTTTTTTTGGTCGAATATTGATTTTGGGGTAAATGGAGTGATATTTCACTGGGCAAATGCCAAATAGCTAACAAACAACAAACAGAAAACACGGCAAAACTAATAACTCTGTACTATAAATTGCAAGAAATCGTGTTTGTAGCGGGGTGGCAAAATGGGTACCTGACACGACCCGATTATGACCTGCGGGTACCTGTGACACGATTAGCCTATATCCAGACACGACCCGTTTAGTTAAACGGGTAATCGGGTCTGACATGATTATGACACGAAAATAACCGGGTAACCCGACACGATCCGTTTTGCCCATTTAAAATAACTGTTTCTAATCGGGTACACACGACCCGACACGACCCGATTACCCTAAACTATAAAATTAAATTAATTTTTTTTAAAAAAAAAAAACAAAATTTAAAATTGTAATAATAATACTAATACATCAATATAGTCAATGAAAAAATTGAGTTCCAACAGATTAAAGGCTTTAATAAAGGATAAGAAAAAAAAAAATGGAAAGTGACCGTAATTGACAAATTGTACACCAAAAGAAATTACTAAACTCATAATTTCACCTAAACTTAAAAGTTAAAACAAGTAAGCATATTGACTAAGTTCATTTATTAAAATAATTTTTAGTAAATAAATTTAATTTTGCTCAAATTACATTCCACTAAAAAAGAATTATGTATATTTCAACACAAAATATAATATTTGTAATATGTTGAAATTAAATATCTCATAACAGAGATGAATTTTGCAAATCATTTGAAAAAAAAAATTAAGGACAAAAAGCAAGAAGAATGTTTTTAAATTAAAATCATTTAATTAAATATTTAAATATAAAAAAGGCCCTACCTAAATTTGTTGTCTTAGGCCTCAAAATCTATTAAGTCGAACCTACTCAAGGGGTTGGCTTGGACGCTTGGTTACTAGTAAGCTACTTGGCCCTCATCGATACCTCATAAAGCATAAAGTCTAAGTAGGGACAAAACTAAAATTTTTATTTCAAAATGATCAAAATATGAATGAGATTGAGGGGTAAAATGGGTCAACACTTCCATCATAGCAATAAAGAAAAAAATAACAAAAAAAAAGCTAACAAAAACAAAATAATAATAATAAAAAAAAAGAAACAAAACTCAAAACTACATCAACATT
Source organism: Corylus heterophylla (assembly GCA_016403345.1). Classification (NCBI taxonomy): domain Eukaryota; kingdom Viridiplantae; phylum Streptophyta; class Magnoliopsida; order Fagales; family Betulaceae; genus Corylus; species Corylus heterophylla. The sequence goes on from CM028140.1 coordinate 19,079,824, forward strand.
AAATTCATAATTCATTACAAAATACTTTTCCACTTGAAGTCTTGAAGGATCCATGATCCATCTCATGTAATCAAATATATGAATTATGAAACACTACAAATATGCTCATTTTTTATTTTATTTTTTTTTAAAACCGGGTTTGGTGGGTACCCGTTAGACCCGGACAGTAATCGGGTCTAACGGGTACCTGCTAGACCCGAATAGTAACCGAGTCTAACGGTACCTGCTAGACCTGAACAGTAACCGTGTCTGGCGGGTCGACCCGCCGGGTAGACCCGCCAGACACGAATTAACCGGGTCTTAAACAGGTAGACCTAATTAAGACCCGAACCCGATAAGGCCAAACCCAATACCTGTTTTTTTGTGTCGTGTTCGTGTCGGGTTCACGGGTCGTGTCGAAATTGCCAGCCCTATTTGTAGGACTTCTATTTCGAAACAATTTTCCATATAATTTCAACTGTCCCGTCCAGTTTGACAATTTATTCTTCTTTTTCTTTTTTTTTTTCTTTGAGTGTAATTGTTAATTCACATGTATATAGTTTAAAAAGGTGTATCATATTTGAAAAAATTCTAAACAGATAAATATCACAATTTTATGCGGAATTAACAGATATATATCAAAACAAACATTCACCAAAATATGAACAATCACACACAAAGATTTTGGTGACGAAGAGGAAACCTTTTAGACAACGTTCTAAAAGTAAAACCTCTCCGGGGCAGCCAAACCCAGGAAATCACTATCAAAAGATTATCTAGAGATTACAGACACTAGGAACACTTACAACCCTTTGCAAGACCTTGACTCTGTAAGATCGACAAGCCTACAACTCGTCTCCGCGCTCACAATCTTCTTCAACGTGATTCTCCTTTACCGGACCCTTCCGATAGACTTCTCAACCGTAGATTTATCAAAGGAATAATTAAACCTCTAAGAGATTCACTTTAACGCTCACCACATTTGATCTCTCTTAACACAGCCTCCGACGAACTCTCTGGGGGTGAAAATTCGTGCCTCTCTCTTCTATAATGATGTATATATACCCCCGACAAAACCCTAGACCTAACCCACTTAAAAACACGTTTTTGGGCCTAAAACTTACGGGGGGTCCGGACCCGTTAATGGGCGGTCCGGACACGGCTTTGCGGAGCAAGATTTTAGTTTCTGGAAATGAGGTCCGGACCCGGGGAATTGGGGTCCGGACCCGGTCTGTCCAGTCTTCATCAACAGCTCCGATCGATGGGCGTTTGTGGTCCGATTGAGCTGAAATTTTGCAGGGACGTTCATAACACATGAATCTAAATTATGAACGGTGGAGATTGGATTCTGAGCATTCTATATCAGTGTTTGAGCCATGAACAGTAGCATCTGCATTTTGGAACTGAATTAAGCCAACACAAGAACTAACAAACTCCCCCTTTGGCAATTCAGTGACAAAACCAAAATGTCGAGCCAATCCCATCATCTCCCATATTTACTCCCCTTTTGTCACAGAATGACAAAAGGTCTTCATGTTTCCTGAAACACTTCACAAAATACATCAAGACATATGTGGAACAAGAAGACATAAATAAAACTCATGATAAAAAAATGACGTAGAATGCGTGATTATAAAGAAACATCAGCAAAACTCCCCATCAATGTATGACTCAATTAACAACAGGAAACTGGAAATGCAAAGCATGTTTCTCTCCCTTAAAAGTTAAATGAACACACATGATAACACATCAATGACTCATGTATTGCACAATGAATATCCAAACATGCTCCAAATATGCAAAATATACATGAGACTAGAAATGGCTAGAAACTCATATTGCTTAACCCAAGCCAAGAAAATGTTCCATTCAACCTATGCTTGTGTGGTGTGTGGGTAAGCCATCCAAAGAGAAAAATTTTCAATTTACAAAATGAAGAGAAAGTTTCACCACCATGAGGTTTTGACAAGTATATCAAATCAAAAGTCAAACCTTATCATACTAGGGCCTAGCCACTCTCATCCTATACAATTCTCTTTGTAAAATATTTTGCACAAGTTTGACACAGTGAAATAAATTCCTTTTGGAATATGATCTTTTGATTTTATTTGTTTCACTATTTTGTTTATTTTTCTCTTTGAGAAAGTGTCCTTAAACTTTTGGTGCTTATCACAACAGAGAAAGCAGGAATTTTTAAGCCCTAGGTTCAACTAGCATATGGTCAATTTGAAAAATATGATTAGTCAAAAACCTCATATGGTTACCTAACAGACCTCACAAATAAAGTGAAACAAAACCTCAATTTAAGCTTAAATGTGCACAAAAGATAAAGCATAGGCAAAATGTACCACATAAGCTCAGGCTTTAGGTAACCACAAAAACAAGTCCATTGACACAAATTTTCATCTCATACATATTAAGAACATTCCAAGATGTAAGGAATTAAATCCATAAAAAGCAACATGAGAAATTAATGGACTATCTAGGTGCATAAGACAAAAGAAAGAAAAGGAAACAATCAAAGTAACATATTTTTGTCTTTTTGAAATTTTTCACAAAAAAATGCACACAAAAGAAAAAACAATTGCAAAACAAAGAAAAATGCAATGCAAAACAAAACAACATGCTTGAATTGAGATTACAACAGGCAAGACATGAATGTCCTTTAGCATTAAACTTTCATCACATCTTATAGGTCCCACTACAAAATAATGATTTGGTTTAATAACTACTTCTAGGTCTTCACAAGACATTACACATTCCTGAACATTTGATTAGCAAGTAGACAAAAATCTTGGTGGTCCGCACACAACATCTCATCTATAAGCTTTTCAAAGATCATGATATATGAATTTCTTGAAAAATCCTTTATGAATATGCCTCAAAATATGAATCTCAAAACAATCATGTATATACTCTTCATACAGAAAGTGTAACAACAAAAACAATGCAGTGCATAAACAATAAAGCAAAAACAAAAAAAAATGCAAAGCAATGAAAAATAACATGCTCTAGGATATTCAAAAATAAGCAAAACAATCAATCCTAGACATGTTATTGACTCACCTAACTTTAGGTGAGATCACTACCACTCCCCCTCATTGGGTGAATGGTATAATCCTTCCTAACCCAAACCTTCTTGAATAAAGGTGTAGAGACGTGAACCTTTTCAAACTTGTCTACTCTAGACACACCTCCCATCATCATTACCAAACCCTCATAATCTTTCCTAGAAACAGAATTTTTATTTTTATGCGCATGAGGTTTCAATTTAAAACAGTTGGGTCGAATGTGACCAACTTTTCCACAATGATGACAAGTAGGGATAAACCTTTTAGGAGGTAGATTCCTAGGAGGATGGACGACTCTATATTTGGGGTAAGATACATAAGATTCAATATGAATTTTCTTAACTTTCTTACCTTGTGAGGTCGAGGCAGCTTCTGTTTTTCTTTTAACCACATAGTCTTCTACTTTTTCTGATTTAACAACAATTATCTTGGAAGTAGAATCATTGTTAGAAGACAAAGCAACATGACAATCAAAACTTAACTCAGATTTATCACAATCAGAATTCTGAGTATGTAACATATTCTCAAGGGAATTGCTAAAGAATTTTTCCAATTGAGTTTCTGACTCTTTTAATTTATTCTCTAACAAATCAACTTTAGAACCTAAAACATAATTTTCAGATTTTAAAGAATCAATTAAAGCATGTGATTCAGACAATTTAGTAACAATAGATTCATTCACATGTTTAAGATCTTGAAACTCCCCAAAACAATTTGTGTATTGATGTCTCAAAAGAGTGAATTTTTCCAACAAATTGTTGAAGGAGTTTATAAGATCATATTCTCCTTGAGAAGTATTCATAGCAAACAGGAGTCAACAGATCTCACTTAAGAATTTAATCCAAACAGAGTGAACCCGCTCTGATACCAATTGAAAAAATTCTAAACAGATAAATATCACAATTTTATGCGGAATTAACAGATATATATCAAAACAAACATTCACCAAAATATGAACAATCACACACAAAGATTTTGGTGACGAAGAGGAAACCTTTTAGACAACGTTCTAAAAGTAAAACCTCTCAGGGGCAGCCAAACCCAGGAAATCACTATCAAAAGATTATCTAGAGATTACAGACACTAGGAACACTTACAACCCTTTGCAAGACCTTGACTCTGTAAGATCGACAAGCCTACAACTCGTCTCCGCGCTCACAATCTTCTTCAACGTGATTCTCCTTTACCGGACCCTTCCGATAGACTTCTCAACCGTAGATTTATCAAAGGAATAATCAAACCTCTAAGAGATTCACTTTAACGCTCACCACATTTGATCTCTCTTAGCACAGCCTCCGACGAACTCTCTGGGGGTGAAAATTCGTGCCTCTCTCTTCTATAATGATGTATATATACCCCCGACAAAACCCTAGACCTAACCCACTTAAAAACACGTTTTTGGGCCTAAAACTTACGGGGAGTCCGGACCCGTTAATGGGCGGTCCGGACACGGCTTTGCGGAGCAAGATTTTAGTTTCTGGAAATGAGGTCCGGACCCATGGAATTGGGGTCCGGACCCGGTCTGTCCAGTCTTCATCAACAGCTCCGATCGATGGGCGTTTGTGGTCCGATTGAGCTGAAATTTTGCAGGGACGTTCATAACACATGAATCTAAATTATGAACGGTGGAGATTGGATTCTGAGCATTCTATATCAGTGTTTGAGCCATGAACAGTAGCATCTGCATTTTGGAACTGAATTAAGCCAACACAAGAACTAACAATATTGATGGATGAAAGTGTGAAATCACCATTTATCTAAAAACAAATTAATCTATCAAAGTAAATTACGCAAGTGCTTTTGTGAGAGTTGGACGTCAGGTATCAAGTCATGCATGACCTGTCTGTTTTTGTGTGGACCATAAAACAAGAGATCCTTAGTTGTTAGTACAATGGAAGAGATAGATAACTAAAAATAATTATTTTTAGTTCTTGTGTTGGCATAATTCAGTTTCAAAATGTAGAGGCTACTGTTTACGGTATCAAACATTGATATAGAATGCTCAGAATCTAATCTCCACCATTCATAATGTAGATTCATGTGTTATGAACGTTCCTACAAAATTTTAGCTCAATCGGATCATAAACGTCCATCAATTGGAGCTGTTCATCAAGGCTGGATAGCATTTTCAGAATGCTATTTCACCCATTGCATGCCCGGTCTGGACAGACCTTCCCCGGGTCCAGACCGCATTTCCAGAAACTCTATTTTTGCTCCGCAAGGCCGTGTCCGGACACCCCGTACCTATTATGCCCAAAAACGTGTTTTTAGTGGGCCTAGGTCTAGGGTTTGATGTACTGATATATATACATCATTATAGAAGAAAGAGGCACGAATTTTCACCCCCAGAGAGCTCGTTGGAGGCTGTGCTAAGAGAGATCATATGTGGTGAGTGTTAAATTGACTCTCTTAGAGTTGTAGTTATTCCTTTGATAAATCTATGGTTGAGAAGTCTATCAGAAGGGTTCCGGTAAAGGAGAATCACGTTGAAGAAGATTGTGAGCAAGGAGACGAGTTGTAGGCTTGTCGATCTTAGAGAGCCAAGGTCTTGCAAAGGGTTGTAAGTGTTCCTAGTGTCTATAATCTCTGAATAATCTTTTGATAGTGATTTCCTGGGTTTAGCTGCCCCTGGATAGGTTTTACTTTTAGATCGGTGTCTAAAAGGTTTTATCTTCGTAACCAAAATATTTGTGTCTGTCTCTTTATTGCTTTATATATTTTGGGTGATTGAATTGTTTATTGCTTCATAGTATTAATTCCGCATAAATTGTGATAAACAAGTTTTTGGAGTCGGCATAGCGTTTTTCAATTATAAATTGCTCATAATTTATTATCCCGTCATACATTGCTCATGATCTCTAGCCATATACTATCATACATTGCTTATGATCTCCAGCCAAGTATTTGTCTGTCTCATGTTATCTTATGAGTCTATTTTTGATATATTATTATGTCATACATCGCTCTCTATCCAGGTATTTGTCTATTGTTGATTTATTATCCTGTTATACATTTCTCTTATCTATTGTTGATTTTTAATCCTACCATACATTTCTCTATTCACGTATTTCTATGTCATGTCAACTTGTGAGTCTATTTTTATTTATTATCATGTCATACATCTCTCTTTATGCAGGTTGTTGGTTTTTGAATTGTCAAATTCAGTGACAAAATATATTTATCTGCAATCCCGTCTGAAGTACATACATATGAGTTGTTTTATCCAGAGAAGACCTAAAAGATATGGTTTTGATTTTTAACCACAATTTTGGCTCATTACTACTCCATAGTGTCTGAACATATTTTTCTGACGTATGTGAACCACTAATTAAACAAAATCCATACAGAAGGGAGATGAATAACTAAAGTTCAGCTAATAAGTACTACGTATTCTGTTTTTAATAAATATTATGTTTCCAACATTATGTTTGCTTGCCATATTGTGATTTATTTTTGATGCTTGGAATCGATCCCACTATGATAAAGATCAATTTCTCAATTTTCTTGACGTGTGAACACACTTTTTTTTTCTTCTGGCCCGACAGTTTTTGTGTGGACCATAAAACAAGAGGTCCTTAGTTGTTAGCACAGTGAAAGAGATCGATAACTAAAACTTCGGCTAATTACTATTGCATAGTTTTGATTGTGTGAATATATATATATATATATAGCTTACGTGTATGGACCATAAAACAAGAGATCCCTTGTACTTATGATATGATAGAAAATAATAAATTTAATCTTTTTGATTAATATTTTTCTCAACACAGGTATTTGTACGTCTCATTTTAACTTATACTACATAAATTTATTCTTTACAATTATTTTTCAGTTGTCTTTGTGTACAATAAGTATAAGCTATTGAGATGGTATTTTTCTTTTTGTAGCTAGTGTGATTTCTTTTCTCTTTGATACACTGAGACTCTACCAAACATCTGGACTAATTTGAAAATATATTTTCCTAGATAATATTGATCCGTAACTCGACTAAACCTGGAATAGCGCTTAAAAAAAAAACTTCTTCTCTCTGCTCATAAGTCATATCTCTCTCTCCAAGACTATGGATCCATTAAAAGTTAGTTAGAGTATTAATGTATTGCATATCATATATATTGTGATTTTTTATTTTTTACTTTATTTTTCTATGCTAGGAATCAATCTCACTGTCATAAATTAGATCAATCCCGTCAGTTTTTGTGTGAACCATAAAACAAGAGGTCCTTCGTTTTTTTTTTTTTTTGCAGCAACTAAAAAGTCTATTTTTATGCACCAAATGTTCAAGGAGACTGCACGCCACATAAACCTTTAAAGGATGAAAGAGAGATAAAATGCTAAAGTATGGAATTAATTAGTCCATATTGTGAATGCACTTGTGACTTGTGAGTGTTGTATCCTACATTGAGAAAATATAAAAGAAAAAAGTGTTTAATATACCTAAGTGGACCTTAACCCATTAGTTTAGGCTTTTGGGCTAGAATTGTGTTCAACTATGTATATTAATATACACTTGCTAAAAACTCCATAGCAATTTTATCTCCTAACAAATGGTATCAAAGTCATGAGTGAGAGATTGTTGTGAGTGTACTTGTGAGTGTTGTGTCCCATATTGAGAAAATATAGAAGAAAAGAATGCTTAATATATATACCTAAGTGGACTTTAGCCCATTAGCTTAGACTTTTGGGCTAGAATTGTGTTCAATTATGTATAATAATGTATTCTTGTTAAAAATTCCGTAACCACTTTATCTCGAAATAGTATTGATGAAATAAAAGAAGAGTTTATAGCAATACTTGATCAAGTTCATGGTTTATTAGAAGTAGAAGGCGGGATCTCATGAGTACAGAAGGAATAAAATAAATTGTAGTAGGTCAACTTAATGATAGTTTTAAATTTCTCAAAATTCATTTTCTCATTAATGGCCTCCAATAAATATATTGATTTTTTTTTGGTTTTTTGTCTAATATTGATTTTGGGGTAAATGTAATGATAAAAGTTGAAATGATATGGAAAGTGCTGGGAAAATAGAGAAAGATACGTTCGGAATTGCAGTTTTAATAAGTAAGATTTTAAAAATTGTGTTTTTTGAATCGCTATTTTTTAAAATCGTAAGGGCACTTGGTAAAACATGTTAAAAAGTACTATATATATATTTATCAAATATTTATTATGCGAAATCGTAATTTTGGTTTAAAATCACGCTTTTTCAAATAAACACCCCTAACCTACATATAGAAATCCCATATTTTTTTTCCTATTTTAGATTAACTGCTTTTTAAATCGTGATGTCAAACACCTTACGTTTTGCAATATCTTTCAAAAATGCAGATTATTCTTACAAAATCCCAATCCCAAATGCACCCTAAGAAATAATAAGGAAGATTAATATGGTTCAATGGTCCACCTCTAGTACCACAGAAAAAAAATCTCATTTACTTCAATTAATAACACATTAATTTATACGTTTAACAAAATTTCCACAAATTGAAAGTTGAAAATTAACTATTATATAATATATTGTGATTTATTTTTTATGCCAGGAATCAATTAACAATTCCACTATGTAAAGCTCAATTTCTTGACGAGTGAATACACCTTTTCTTCGGATCACACTCTAATCCTCAAATGCTCTAGATACGCTCTCTTCTCTCTCCTCCAGAAACATCCCCCAAACTCATTCTCGGCAGACTTGGAGGAGCCTTCCTCTTCCTCCCCCTTTTTTCTCTATTTCCTTTTTCTCCCCTCTCCCACCCTTTCTAGCCTCCTCTGAGGCTAAAATCGTCTCTTTGGAGACCCTATCTGCCTCCTCGGAGGCCTTATCACTGTCTAAAAACTGCAACGGTCCATCCTCCTCCTCAAAACCTTCGACCATCACCATCTTCAGCCGCTCCAAGTCTGGGTTTAGTTTTTTTCTTGAAATCTTTGGATATGTTTTACTAGTGGTGAGTATTGGTAGTAGGCGTTGGTAGGGGCATTTTCACTTACCGATTCATAAAAGTCAGTTAAGTCGCTTTATTAACCGACTTCATACCAACCAGGAATAGTTTCGATTTATTTCGGTTAATCAGTTAGTTGGTTAAGTCGGTTAATTGTCGGTTACAAGTTTTTATGTTAAGATTTATCAACTTCCTTATAACTACATAATCAGTAAAAAATATGCTTTATAAATTGTTAGAATATATTGTGTGAGATTTGATATTATGAGAATATATTTGTATTGATTGTAATTGATAAAATAAAATCATAAACATTCAATAGTGATTTGATTTTATCAATCATATTTTTTTTGTATTCTCTCTACATCCCCATAAATAGGAATCATTTGTATTGTAAAATAATCATGCAATAAGAGCATAATGTAGCCCTTTGAGCTTTATCTGTGGATGTAGGTCATAGATCGAACCATGTAAAATATTTTGTTTCTCGTCTATTTTATTATTCCGGATTTAATATTCATAGCACTGTGAATATTTTCATGGGATCGAACCTTGACTTCGTCAAATCATCCCCATTTAAATGAAATATTTTACGTGTTGAGCCTCACCTACTAAAACGGAGTTTGAGCCCACACATAAGTGAGAATGTTAAAGTAATGATTAAGTGATTAAATTTATATCTTCCTATAAGCTTAAGCTTTTGGAACAACTGATAATTTAATATGGTATCAGAGCCGCCCGTTTTTCGATCCAAATGGTCCTGTGTGCTTTGTTTATTTTGTTGAAAATAATAATAATAAAAAAGTCAGCGTATTCAACAGGAGACGGAGGTTGCCGTTCTCCGCCTCCGATGACCTTCCTTCACTCATTACCAACCTAGCGCCGTATGCCTTCTCTGGCCCTCCACAAGGTCCAACCTGCACCATCCAGCCACCGTCCACCTCATCTCACGGACAGATCCAGCACCGTGAACCTCCGCACCGCTCAGAGTATTCGATCACATCCCAGCGCCGCACCAGTCGCGTTTTCTCTCAGCCTCCTGTTTCTACGGATTTTTTCACTGGCAATTCACGAGCGTCAAGTCCTACCATTCACAGCTGGGTTGGATTTCTCTGTTGCCATCCTCATTCCATCTGCTTCCAGCCTTCCAAGTGTCGACCTCCGTCATTCTCAGCGGTTTCGGTTTCTCTGGCCTCCAGTCATCCATGCTCAGATCTTTTTTTGTTACTGTCGATCTATGGTAGACCCAGCTCCATCCGGCGTTCACTGACTCACTGAGTCTAGCCCATCACGCCATCAACCACCAATTCATCACCACAATGCCTCTACTGAAGACGCTAGAGCGGCTACGGGCTTCATCTCACGCTAGTGTTTTGGGAGGTTTGTTTTGGGAAGAAGAAGAAGTGTGTTTGGTTACGGGGTTTGTTTTAATCCCTATTTGGATTGTGGAGATTCGAAATTGTATATTTGGCATTGTAGTAAGGGACCAATTTGCCCTATTTAGTTGTTATATCGCTCAAAAGATAGCGTTAGCAAAAAAAAATCTCATTAATTACTTAAATTAATAACATATTAATTCACACTTTTAATGAAAATTATACAAATTGGAAGTAGGAAAATTACTATTAATGTATTATATATCATATTGTGATTTATTTTGGATGCTAGGAATCAATCCCACCATGATAAAGATCAATTTCTTGATGAGTGAAGACACCTTTTTTTCCTCTGACCTGTCAGTTTTTGTGTGGACTATAAAACAAGAGGTCCTTAGTTGTTAGTTTAATGGAATAGATAGATACTAAAACTAGGGCTAATTACTATTGCATAGTTTTGATTGTGTAAACATGTAGTACTGCTTACGTGTATGAACCACGAAACTAGACATCCATTGCCTTTCGTATGATTCCTTTTAGTTGCTGTGACTTGGAATATCAAGTATGGTCAAATAAGAGAAATTCTAAGGGTCAATAAGTTCTCTATATTTGGTCTGTATTTCTTTACAATCAATCATTTGATTTATAGACTTATGTAGATCTCACATAAATCAATGGTGGACCCCACAAATCCAATGATAATTGTAAGGGAATATGAGTCAAATATGGGGAACTTATTGATCTCTAGCATTTCTCGTCAAATAATAATTGTTGTTCACCTTTAAAAGCTAGGAATGCAAAAGGAATGCATTTGTAGCGGAGATAGAAAAGCTAAGAAATTATTGTCTATTTGAGAAATATGTAATGGATCGAGCAACGGCCAAATACATGATTCGTCAGAATATGCTGCAGATCTAGTGATGTTGGGGGGAACAGGTGGAACTTACCCCATATGGACTGCAATAATGAGGGTGTGAATTCGAGGACGAATTCTCTCCAACTCAAGGAGAATGATGTAAGCCAGTTTTACCCATTTTAGTTACATTCGCACCTGACGAGTTTTACTAAAAATGTTATATCTCGAGTTTTGGATATCAAATTTGAGGAAACTTGGTGGCGTTGTAAAGCTAATTCAAATATTTACAAAGTCATCTTTCACAAGGTTTGGCTAATTCTGATGTTTACTAGGTAAAAACGGGCTGCAAATGGAAGATTGACAAGCTGGATGGAAATAAAGGCAATAATTCAATATGAAAAGACTTGATTGCTCTATTGGGGACTTTAATGAAGATTTTACTCCAGCAAATCAATTAATCCAGCAATCAAATATATTTTATTTTACTATTTACGTTATTTAAATTAGGATTTTATCTAATTGTAATTTTCCCTCTATTATTCTAGAAATTTCCATAAAAGGCTTTGGGTTACTTTTGCTCCAAGTTTGTTTATTGTTATAAATACATTAGACCTAATATGTTGGAGGCAGCTTTGGGGATATTGGAGTTTGATTAATAAGAATACTCAGAGTTGAGTTTCTTTTGTGTATTTTCCTTAAACCCTAAATAGACTCTAGTGTTTTGAAAAGAATTCTTAGATGTTTGATAGACTCAAGATCTAGAATTATTTATTCGTTCTTTTCTTACTCTTCTTTGCTATAGCCCACTAAGTCGCACTGCATCATCTAGAAACTAATTAGAACAATGACATTCATAGATACAAAGCATAACTCAAATTTGGATGGAAGAAATTTCTCATTGTATCTATGATATTGTTGTTAAAGCAAGATGTTTTATTTTTATGAGATGAATAAAAAAGAAGCATCGTTATTAAAAATAAATAAATACAATATGCCATCCCTTTCTCGTATTGAATTGATTTATTAAGGGTCTCCAATACGGGACAATTTATCTTTCTATTCTAAATTTGATTATCCTATCATACATATATTTCTATACAGGTATTTGTTGTCTCATATTAACTGGTCACTCTATTGTTGATTTATTATCCTATCATACATATCTTTCTATACAGCTATTTGTTTGTCTCCTATTAACTGATGAGTCTATTGTTGATTTATTATCCTATCATACGTATATTTCAATACAGGTATTTGTTCGTCTCATATTAATTGATCAGTTTATTGTTGACTTTTATTTTATTATTTTTATTCTATTTGTCCATTTCATGTTAACTTATCAATCTATTGTTGATTCATCATCATGTCGTACATCACTCTTTATACCGGCATTTGTCAAATTTTATTTGAGGATTGGTTGTAATTGATTATAATATAAAATCAAATCAAATTTTTGCTACAACCAAGAAAAACTTATTTTTATGCGATAAATGTCGCAGGAGAGCACATACCACATAAACATTTGGAGGATGAAAGGGAGATAATTAAAGTGTTGGAGTATGGAATTACTCCATCTAGTCAGTATGAAATAATGATGAGATAAAAGTTCAGTTTATAACAATACTGTTAAAATTATCCTCTCTTAAGGTCAATCAACGATTTAAGGTCTCTACCCAATGTTGATGAAAACTATGATTATTTCTTCTGAACTTACTGAGAAAAATTATGATCAAGTTCATGATTTATTAGAAGTAGAATGTGGCTTGGCGGGATCTAGTGGATACAGAGTAAAAAAATAAAAAATTTGTATTACTGAGAAAGTGTTTTATATTTTTATGTCAACATAAACGATAATAATGATAGTTTTAAATAAAAATTCATTTTTGGAACCTCCTGGTGTATTATTTCTCAGTGTGAAATTACACTGAGAAAGTGTAATTTATGTCAACATAATGATAGTTTTAAATTTCTCAAAATTCATTTTTTTCATAATAGCCTCCAATAAATATATTGATTTTTTTTTTTTTTTTGTCTAATATTGATTTTGGGCTAAATGGAGTGATAAAAGTTAAAATGATACAATGAACGAGATAATTAATAGATATGTACGGATCTAGGAATTTTTTTTTTGTTTTTGTTTTTTGGACAAATAGCTAACAAACAACAACAAACAGAAAACACGGCAAAACTAATAATTCTGTACTATTAATGTCAATGGTGTTTGTAGAACTTCTATTTCGAAACAATTTTCCATATAATTAATTCAACTGTCCCGTCCAGTTTGACAATTTATTCTTCTTTTTTTTTTTTTTTTTTTTTTTCTTTGAGCGTAATTGTTAATTCACATGTATAATGTTTAAAAAGGTGTATTATATTGATGGATGAAAGTGTGAAATCACCATTTATTTCAAAACATTAACCCATAAAAAAGGTAAATTTAATGTAAGTGAGATCCAAAACATAAAATATTTAATTTAAATAAAAGGTAAATTGCCTAATTTAATATTTGAAACTTAGGACTTTCACTTATCTAAAAAACTTAAATTAATAAAAAGAAATCAATTTAATCATTTAATTAACATTTTTATTAAACCTAAGCTTTATGATTAATAATTTGAATATTTATTTTCCTAAATAATATTGATCGGTAACTCTGTAGGAAACCCGGAATCTTGGATATTGCCTAAAAAACTAGGACTTCTTATTTCTCACCGAGACCGTTGGATTCTTTATTAGTTAGTTAAAGTATTTAACCGACAACAATTAAATAAATAAACGTGCAAAAAACTTTCTTCCAAGTAAATTGCGTAAGTGCTTTCGCGGGAGCTTGACGTCACATATCAAGTCATGCATGACCCGTCTGTTTTTGTGTGGACCATAAAACAAGAGGTCCTTAGTTGTTAGTACAATGGAAGAGATAGATAACTAATAATAATAATAAATTTAATCTTTTGATTAATATTTTATAAAACCAGGTCCTTCCTTAAATGTATCTCTCCATCTCATTTAGCTTATCAGTCTATTGTTGATTTATTATCCTGTCATGCATTGCTCATGATCTCCGTCCATATCCTATCATACAGTGCTCATGATCTCTATCCAAGTATTTGTCTGTCTCATGTTAACTTATGAGTTTATTTTTGATATATTATCATGTCATACATCGCTCTCTATCTAGGTATTTGTCTATTGTTGATTTATCATCCTGTTATACATCTCTCTTATCTATTGTTGATTTTTAATCTACCATACATCTCTCTCTATACGCGTATTTCTCCGGCTCATGTTAACTTGTGAGTCTATTTTTGATTTATTTTCATGTCATACATCTCTCTTTATGCAGGTCGTTGGTTTTTGAATTGCCAATTCAATGACAAAATACATTCATCTGCAATCCTGTTTGCATTGCATACATATGAGGTGTTGTATCGAGAGAAGACCTAGAAGATATGGTTTTAATTGTTAAGCACAATTTTGGCTCATTACTACTCTATAGTGTCTGAACATATTTTTTTGACCTGTGTGAACCACTAAACAAGATCCAACGAGAAGGTAGATGGATAACTAAAGTTCGGCCCGGCAAATAAGTACTACAGATTATGTTTTTAATAAATATTATGTTTCCAACCATGGGGGAATATGAGTTTCAAGATCATTATTCATTAAATAATTAAATGAAAATGAGTTTGAGTTTGAGCGCACATGTAAGTAGGAGTGTTACAGTATTTATTAAATGATTAAATTTCTATTAACTTAACATTTTTGGACAAATGATGATTTAACATCATTCCCCTTTGACTAGTGGAGGCAGCCCATTTAGTAGGAATAACTAGTATCTTTCCCGTATAAATTAAATATATATATTATTTAACTGTGTATATGAAGTTAGTATTGAAATGTCTTAAAAAATTTAATAATGTAGAATCATATACACCATTATTTTTTTTCCTAATTAAATGGAAATTATCCTTATCCCATTTAACATAATAAAGTTAGAATGAAGACTTTTATCTTTCTTTTATATCTCTAATGATGATGTGACTTTTAAAATTATCCTTAGATCAAAATCTCATTTAACATAATAGTGTTTTTTTTCCATGGCACACTTGAAAAAACCGTCTTTATGGAAAAACCATGTGGTTTCATCAATTCTAAACATCTAGACTATGTATGCAAATTTAGTCGATCTATTTATGGTTGAAAGCAGGCACCAACAACTTGGTTTAGTCATCTCTCTTAGTCACTTATGAAGGCAGGCTTTATCGGTTCTCTTGTTGATATATCTCCTTTTATGTTTCACATGTTTCATGTCATTTATGCAGTTGATATAATTGTAACAAGAAATAGTGAACTTGCAATTTTTTTCTTTGATTAATAATTGGGATAAATGCAAAATTGATCATCTTGTGGTTGACCTAAATTATAAATCACTCAAAGTAGTATAAAAAATAATTTATAGGTCCCTGTAGTTGGCTTAAATTACAAATTACTCCTTATGGTATGTAAAATAACAATTTACTCCCTGAAATCTATTTCCGTTAAGTAACTTAATAAAATTTGTCACTTTGCCATGTCATACCCAATCAAAATGTGACACGTATTATTATTTATTTATAACTTTCAAAAATAACAATTAGGATTTTTCACATCATTTTATGACGCCAGCTAAGATTACACATCAGCCCACACTCAACGTCATACAACTACATTAAATTAACTTAATCTTTTTTATCCCTAAAATTTTACCATGTGTGTAACCCTCCCTCATCTTCATCTTCGTCAGCCACTTCACAAAATGCTCTGAAATCGTGGTGATAAAGATGAAAATAAGGGAGAGTTATGCATAGAGTAAAATTTTGGGGATAGAATCTATTAGGTTAATTTACTATAGCAGTATGATGTAACAAAGTAATGGATTTTGTTAAGTTAAATAAATAGATTTTAGGGAGTAAATTGTTATTTTGGCCTACCATGAGGACCTATAAATTATTTTTAATACTACATGGAGTTATTTGTAATTTTTAGAGATCCAGATCCCCTCAAAGCAAAATGTCTATATAGTTTGAGCAGCAGGGATCTAGATCCCCTCAAATTTTTAGAGAATTTGAGTTTTTTTAATTTTCAAATCTGGCCGTCCATTATATTTAATGGTTAAAAAAAATGCTACTTTTTTTTTTTTTTTTTTTGGTCTTATTAAGGAAACGAAATAACTTCTTTTCTTCTTAAAATAAAAAACAATGCACAAATAGTCTTTTTTTTTTTTTTTTGAAGTGATTTATTTATTTAGTTTCCCTCTCAAAACAGAAACAACTCATGACACTTCTTCTTCCTCATGTCAAAGTTTTTTTTCTTAAAAAAAACAAAAAAATCCTAGCTTTTCGCAACCTGTCATGGAAAAAGAGTATTACATACATACATTTGGAGAACATTCTCAAGAACGCCTAACCTTTTCTGCAAAAGAAATTCTGGAAAAAAAAAAAATGGAAACGAGCATTACACAAGCCTCTTCTTGAAAAAGCAGAATATACATACATTTTTTTTATTTTTTTTTATTTTTTTATTCTGCAGAAACGGTTGGGTGTTGTGCATGAGGAAGAAGACCATTTGTGTGTTGTTTTGTTTTGTTTTTATTTTATTTTTTATTTTGGGAAGAAAGCGAGTTATTTTGTTTCCTTAATTAATAAGACAAAAAACGTGGCATTTTGTTTAACCCTTGGATATAATGAACGATCATGTATTTAGAAATTTGAAAAACTCGAATTCGAGAGGATCCGGATCCCCTTATTGACTCCCTTGTTTGATGTAGATTATTCGAGTATATTATTTCTTCCCTTCATATTGCTCTGTACGTAAAATTTTTTATTTCTTATTTTTAACAATATCAATACACTTCTGGTTTGGCGATAAGCAAGCCAAAACCATTTCCTCATTAGCTTGTTCATGGTATGAGAGCCATTATAGGCCAACGCCTCCGATTTTTTGTTACCCACTTTCTCATCGCTACTTCATCCTCAAACCCATCTCTTGCACTAACCTGTTTCTGATAGAATTCATAATGAAATAGAAATAGAAATAAATTGTGGAAATAAAATAAATGAGAGACAAAGATTTTAACGTGGTTCGGTCAACGACTTACATCCACAGATAATGCCCATAGGGCAACATTAAGCTCTTATTGAATGATTTGTTTGCAATACAGAATGCTCTATTTATTGAGTTTACACATAAATGTAATCTTAACCAAATTCCTAATTTAGGGTGATCAAATCATAATCAAATCTCTAAATTAGGCTAATCTAATCTTCATCAATCATAATCAAATCTCTAACTTTAGGGTCATTCAAATATATACTCTAACATCCTCCCTCAAACTCAAGGTGGAAGATCCTTAAACCTTGAGTTTGACTTTTTTTTTTTTTTTTTTTTTGAGATAGCAAAATGATACAAAAAAAGTGGCCATATATGGGCCAAAAAAGAGAGTCAACTTTGGGTTAAAATGAGAGCCAACTGTGGGCTAAAGTGGGCTTGGATTTTAAACAATACCACATAGCCAAATAAAAGGAGAGCCAACTTTGGGCTAAAGTGAGAGCTAACTATGGGTTGAAATGGCCTGAGTTTTAAATAATACCACAGAGCCGAGCAAAAATAGGTCCATTATGGGCGAATGGATGGGCAACTTGGCCTTTTTTGATCCAGCTTGGCCTCTTTTGAATTTTGATGGGCAACTTGGCCTCTTTTGATTTTTTTTTTTCTTCAACCGAGATTCTTTTCATTTCATTTTTTTTTTCTCGGTTTCTTTTTTTTTTTTTTTTTTTTTTTTTAAGAATATCCTGTTCACAGATTACATAAACAAGGATAAGGAATACCTTAATCCCGTAACCAAACAGAACTAGGTTAAAAACCTAAACCAAGATAACATATTCCTAAAACTAGAATAAGAGAATCTGCAAACTCGAATAAGGCTAAATGAAACTTGTAGCCAAACACACGTCTTCTTCTACAAAATCTTCTTAGCACACGCACAACACCTCTGGCGATGGGCTTTGGACAACCAATGGAGGAGGCTGCAGATCGAAGACGCGAACAATGCTAAGAGCGACGAAAGTTGGCGCTTGGAAGGCTGGAAGCAGATGGAATGAGGACGGCAATAGAGAAATCCAACCTGGCTGGACTCGACGTTGGTGAATCGCCAGTCAAGAAATCCGTTGAAACAGAAGGCTGAGGCTAAGAGAAACGCTGCTAGCGTTGGCGCTGGGATGAGATCAGATGTTCTGAATGGCTCGGAGGTTCACATTGATGGATCTGTTCGTGAGATGAGGTGGATAGTGGCTGGATGGTGCAGGTTCGACCTTGCGGAGAACGGCATTGCTAAATACGCTGAATTTTTTTTTTTTTTTTTTTTTCACAAAAAGCAAAAATAAATTGAAGAAAAAAAAGAAATACACAGGACCATTGGATCGTATAATGGCGTTAGCCTATCGCTCTGATACCATGATAAAATTCATAATGAAATAGAAATAGAAATAAATTGTGGAAATAAAATAAATGAGAGACAAAGATTTTAACGTGGTTCAGTCAACGACCTACATGCACAGATAAAGCCCATAGGGCTACATTAAGCTCTTATTGAATGATTTGTTTACTTACAGAATGCTTTATTTATTGAGCTTATACATAAATATAATCTTAATAAAATCCCTAATTTAGGGTGATCAAATCATAATCAAATCTCTAAATTAGGCTAATCTAATCTTCATCAATCATAATCAAATCCCAAACTTTAGGGTCATTTAAATATATATACTCTAACAGTTTCACCCTACAAAATATCTATCAGCATTATTTGTCGCAAAAGATTAAAATGATATTAAATAATAAACTTAACCTTTTATTAATCTTTTCCAAAAGTAGGCCTGTCCTTAGGAGAGGGAAGTGATAGTGATGTCACTGTTGGAATATTTTATATTTTCTAAATTAGGTTTACACTATAAAAAACTAATTTTTTTCTGACTCACGATTTCTGACGTGTCAGGTGGTCTGACGCGTCAGAAAATCCTCCTGACGGGTCGGTTTTGACGTGTTTTAGGCGTTCCTGACGTGTTATATCTAACACGTTAAAAAAAATTCCTGACGTGTCATTTTCCGACACGTCAGAAAATTCCTGACGTGTCAAAAATTGACACATCAGAATCTTCTGACATGTCAGAAAATGACACATCAGAAATTCTTGACGTGTCAGATACACTGACACGTCAAGAATTTCCGACGTGTCAAAATAGGACACGTCAGAAAAATTGGTTATTTTTGAAAATTTTATCTTCCTCCCCCTATATATTTTTTGAATTTTTTTAGGACTGTACTCGAATTTTGGATTACAATTAACCTGATATACAATTTATCCATCGATCCATGCAATATACAATTTTTCAATCAATCACAAGTCATATCCTATAGTTTTTCTATCAAATAACATAAGTCATATTCATTAACATCAATCACAAACTATCCATCAAAACTAACTTCAAGACACACAAAATGGCATATATACCAAGTGCGAAAGGCCAACCACAAATAACATAATATACACCAATTTAATTATCTCTGTTATCATCAATAAAACTATCACAAATACAATTACATCAACAAAGTAACTTATATACAAGTGTGAATAGCCAACCAGACGTTCAATGTTGATCATTGACATCGAATGCATCCTCTCCACGATGTCTATTATCTGCAAATGATAAAACAAACAATCACCAAACAATATTCATCGATAAAACAATCACCAAACAAATAAAATTCACTAGCTGCAAATGATAATACAAACAATCATTGAGCAACGTCACGATGTAAAGTGAAAGAAAAATGCTCGAATATTCACCCAACTCAGTTGTTGATTCTTCCATAGTAAATGATGTAACGAAAAGGTAAACGTTAAAGTTAGCAAAAAATTCATATAAAAAAGAAAAAAAAAATTAAGATTGACTAATATATATATATATATATGCATGGTCACAGAGCATTGCACAGAGCAATCAATGCTTTTGTTAAATTTATAAACATGAGAAGATGAACTTCGATTTTGCCATGACAATTATGTGAGACATGGGAACTTTTTCTTTTTTCCATTGCAATTATAGAGCTTCCATATAGGTTATTAATGTTGGGGGTTCAATGGAAGAGAAAGAAAAAGGAAAAGCTCCCTCTCTAGAATTGAGTGCATTTATATTCATTCATATTTAACTAGAGTTACAAAATTAAGTTTCTGAACAACTGTTCTTGATGATATTGATATGCATGTATTGCTTTGTGTCATACAGTTATATCCATTTATATGCCCATGAATAGCTCTAAATAATTATCTCAACCAACACTATTTCATACCAGACCAAATTAAAGCCAACAATTTGAAATATAAATATAATGCATGTAGCATTTTGATAATTTTCTCGTAATATTTTAATTCGTTGAGGAGATTAACACATAGGAGTTTATATATATATATTCAAATCATGTTCTATTAACTACTTAAAATTATGATATTCATCTAGTGTAGACTTGATCATTTCATACTCTGACACAATCATATACACTATATTCTTAATATTCTACAAGGACCATAGTGGTCCATCTAATAATACCAATAAGCACTTCAAATGCAAAGCTCTAACCCACATTCACCATCAAACCAACCATGATATATAAACTAAATTCAACAGGATTTATAACATCATTAATTAATGAGAATGATTACAACATATCTAAACTCTAAATTTAGAAGTTCACACACACACACACACACACACACACGATATATATATATATATATATATATATATATATATATATATATATATATATATATATATGGACAGTTCTAAACTGAATTGACCATTAAAAAATGTCATTACCTGATCCACTGTCGAACAACGATCGCACCATCACAAAGGGTGGGGAAGCTCTGTTTGGTGCGGTGTTAAACCGCATCATTTCCTCGACCTGGCGTAAACGGGCGTCAAACATTGCCTGACGTTCAGCCTCCTGTTGAGCTACCCGTGCATTGTTTTCAACCATCTGCTCTGCCACTTCCTGAGCTACCCGTGCATTTTTCTCAGCCAACAAGGCATCTATCTCTTCCTTATGCTTTGCCCTCTCAGCCTCAAGCAGGTCAAGTGTTTCTTGTGATATCCTGGAGTGCCTGGAGTTTTCTGACCGTGCCTGTGACGGTGTATAATATGAGTGTATGTACCCCCGCACAGGCAGAATATTTGGTCCAGCCATCCAAACCCTACCGACATACTCAGGCTTATTTCCAAGTGCCTGTGCGAATGCATCGTTTGGCGCCCACTTGACCGTTCCCTCTTTGATGCTAGACGATGCTATAGGGTCGGTGGGTATAAGCTCCTTCATCCTTTCATGTGTGTCACATTAATTATTGAGTCAGTGGGTCATACAATTATTAATCGCAAATAATTTATCAAATATATAAGCAAAACAACATATGAAAGGTGAGTAGCATACACATCTCTCCTTCACTATATCATTCGGATATGTACCGTCCTCCTTCATGTGTGTGGTGATATAATTTTGTGCATGAGTAGGATGACTGCCCAAACGTATGGCCTGCCGATAAAATAGGACATACAGATATTTTTAAATATATCAAATGATAACATGTTTACATCTATAAGTATAGGGTAAATTACACACTTACCTCCTCATGTGTCACCCTGGCATAGCTCTTTGATCCGGTGCAATGTGGCGTATCATTTAATGCTAGCAAGCTCTTCATTTTCGCCGCATAATCCTACACAGTTAACACTTTAATATCTTACTACTAACACAATTACAAGTAATGACACTACACAAAACAAAGAGTTTAACTCATGACCTACCTTATTCTCCTAACTACACCATCTCTCCAATAAGATCTCCAAGTCGGCGGCATTGTACACGGCGAGCGTCTCTCCCTCCACTCTTGCCCATACAGTGGCCGGAGTATCTTCCTCCGTAATGGCACAAATTTTTTTAAGCTCGTGCCTCCAAGTCCGAAGCTTTTTGCCCATATCCCGAAATGCGTCATTCTTGATGGCTTTCAAGTTGCACTCGGGCGGGACGAAAAAATATGCCTGCACAAGTTCAAAATTGATAAATTAAAAAAACCTAAAATATGTGTATATGTATATAGATATAAACACACATATATATGTGCAACTTAGAGCGTATATATACAAATATACATTAGGAGTGTTTGACATAATGTGCAATACATACTATCAAGACGTCCCAAATATCCTCCTTGGTACGCTGCGGTACCTTCGTCCAATCGTCCGGTATTCGGACATAATTCCCACTCCTTACTATGTCTCCGGTCATCCATCTAAACCTCATGGCGCTGAAGCCAACGGGCTGACATGATGCATTGTACTCCATTATGATCTGTTTGTCGGCGAGGACTCCCGGCAGCCTGTGCGAGTCAAGAATGATAAACATCTCAATAATAGTGTTTCCATCTGAATCGGTGCCTAACAAATTAAAAATTACCAATGTAAGTTATTTCGAATTCAATACTTACTAACAAGTAAATTAAGACCTATATACATGACATTCGAGCATATACACTTACTTATGGTCCGGACTTGCCAAGGGCTTAACTGGTTGTCGGGAGCAGGGTCAGTGGGCTACGGGTCATCCGTGGCTCGTGTCCCACCAGACTTGTCTTCCTGGGCCTGTGTCTCACTGTCCTTGGGACCTGCTTTGTATTTCTTAAGAATGTTTAGAATTGTATGAAGTTGTAGTTGTAGTTAAATATAATTGATATCGCACCAATATCGTTAGAAACTTTCAACACTTTCAATTTTTTAAAAAACTTTCGGCCGTACCTGCGCTATGTTGGCTGTATAGCCGCTCGACATCGCCCTGAGGACCCTGTCCTAACTCGCTGTACGGATACGAGTCATGCCGATACCCCATCTGGGCCATGCCTGCCCGACAGTATGGATTATAGGCAGGGATCTCCCCTTCCATAACATCTGGAAGTACTGGTCGATATCCTTCTTGCATCCCCAGAAGCTGAGCAATGTCTTGTTGCTCGCTATCATCAAGGTGGCCTGGCGGAAACCTATGCGACATAGATTGCCGCACTAAGGACGAGCCCCTGCGTGCTCTTGTCTTCCCCCTAGTACTCATGGTACCCAGTGAAAAACACCATAAACCTAATTAATTTCGTATATAATGTATGAAAAATTCATTACCTTACGTATGCATGACTCACATATTAAACATAAGATATATATATAAGATTTTACTCAATGCATAGCTTAATTAAGTGTGTTGATGTAATGTGCATGTAGTGAACAACTACCAATCAAAACATAAATATAAAACATTATATATAATATGCATCCGTACCAAAGGGTGTATTTATAACACTTATCTATTATAATTAATCTAGAAAAACGAACCAAAAAAAAAAAAAAATACTCAATCCAAATTTAAGCATTTTGTTTGGTGGAGACCCTAAACAAATTAATTATAGCTAGGTTATTTTATAAGGTTGTTCTATTACATCTACCTAGCTAGGTTCGTTATGAGGACCCTAAATACAATAAATCTAGCTTAAATGTCGTTAAACTTTGGCATTAGTAGGTGATGGCATGGATGGGTCATACAACTCTTTTGTTTGGTTTATTTATTTATTTTTTATATGATATATATAAAGGTTAAAAGAATTTTGAGTGTCTTGCAAATATGGTAAATGGTTTCGTAATATTTTTGGTTGGGATGTTTCTTGGGTTATTGACACATTAGATTAATTTCTTTCATATTAATCACAATTTTAAAAAAAATCCAGCTTGTTTTTAGGTAATATTAATTTTAATGCGTTATATTTTAACTTGAAAAATCTAAGTTCCTCAAATTAACCAAAAGTTTAATACGTTTTGTATGGTTTTTTTTGTTTAAAAAAATAATTTATGTGGGATAGAATCAAGTAAAAATTGAATTGAATATATTTTGCATGTGTTTTAGGTTTATGTGTTTAATTATGATTAGATTTGTTTAAAAAACTCAAAACAAAAGTGTGAAATTAAAAAATAGTCTAAAAAACAAAGTCATGACTTTTTACTTATTCATTTGAAGTCTTTCTAAGTTTGACAAGGTTTGTACTTTTGCCAACTCTTTTTCCCGTTAAATCCATGTAATTTGGATTGAATCCTCGCGTTGTGTGAATTTATAACTTACAAATTAATAAGGGCTCAATGTACGTTTATGATGTTTGAATATTAAAAAACTCATTAACTTTTAATATTAATTAAACAAAGTCTTAAATTAAATCTCTATAAATATTATATATTACCACGTACTACACGTACTTAGAAGGTCAAACGATTGAAATGAATGATTAAAATTGACATAATGTTCTATAAATTCCTTACTAATAAGCCAACCTTTTCAGTTAAACAAACCAAAAAAAAAAAAAGAGCCACATTTAAAAAGCAATTATATTTTGAAACAAAAACCTAGCTAGTATGAGAAACATCATTTTGCATGCATGTGCATATCCAACGTACAATAAGTAATTAATAGATATTCCAAAAAAAAAAAAAAAACACCTTAATTAAATGCTCACAAATACTCAATCCAGTGCATTAACGAAACATCATGCGGATTCATGATAAAATAAAACATAAAATTGATAAAACAACACAATATATATGTATAACAGATATTCTGCAATAAAACAATATATATATATATATATATATATATATATATATATATATACTTGCAGGAGAGATGGAGGAGATTGGTGGACCAGTTTCGGTCGGAGAATCGCCGGAGACGGCAACGGCGAAGTGGAGGTGGCTGCCGGAGATGGGGAGTGAGCTAAAGAGCTAGAGAGAGTACTGCTAGCTGAGAGATAGAGCTGACAGAGAGAGAGCAGGAGATGAGGAAGAGTGAGGGAGAGTGATTTCTGCCGATTGGAGATGAGGGAGGAGAAGAAAAGAAGAAAAAATGGGCGGGGGAGCTGAGGGATTTTGGCTGCCTGGCGGGAGAGAAGAAAGAGTAATTAAGGGAGAGAGGGAAAAACCAAAAAAAAAAAAAGGAGTGGGCGCGATGGGACGACCAGCAGGCGCTGGCCTTCCCAAGGCCCGCTCCTGACGTGCCACATAGGCACGTCATAACTCCCGGACGTGCCACATGTGGCACGTCAGGAATATATATATTAAAATATATATATAGACACAAAAATAAAATAAAATAACGGAAAAAAAATATATATAAAAGAAATTCTGATGTGCCAAAGATGGCACGCCATAAATTTTCTAATGGGCCACATATGGCACGTCAAAAAGTTTTAACTAATTTTTGGCAGGTCGTAATTTCTTTTAACTAATTTTTTATTTTTTTTGTTTGGCAAATTCAAACTAAATAATAAGGTGATGGTAAAAATTATTAACAATAGTAAATAAGATGAATGAAGATATTAATTAACTCCGCAATTAAGTAAGATGTGGTTAGCCCACACTAATCTAATTCTAAATAAAAATTTATTAACGTGCATGGTTCAAACCTAAAGGATATATAACATTTTCCTCGTTCGTTTGGAATCTTATTAAAATAATTAAATTAACATTATTCATATTGAAGTTTTGACATATATATATATATATATATATATATATATATGGGCACGATGAAAATATCAAATTGTCATTGTGCCCGTATTATATATAACTGTTTGTTGTACACTAAAACAACTTTGTAAAATGGTCCAAATGATTGACAGGAAAAGAAGAAGTAGAAGACGAGGAAGAAAGAATTGAAGAAGAAAACTTGGGTACGTAGTAGATGCAACGACAATTTTATTTCATCTTTCTTTGTTTTATCTACAAATAAATAGTTTTTTATCGTGAAAAAAGAAGAAGACATAGAGCAGAAAATAGGTTTTCATTTTTTTAATTTCTATACTAAACCAATGGAGAATAATAAATCAAAGAAATTCGGATCCAAAGGCCAAGAACAGCAATAGAGTTATTTAATAAAAATGTGGAAAGATTTTGAGTATCATTTTCATTTAAAATCCTTCCTAATAAAAAACAAAAGTTATATATATATATATATATACATATATATATATATATATATATATATATTTTAAATATCATGTTTATTTTCTTAATACAAACTAATATAATGATAGAAATGTGTACTAAATGATCAAGGAACAAATAACTTTGAACTGAGCTACAGGCTTATAGTTGTTGCATCTTTTGTTGAAGTACTCATATATGGCATGTAAACTGCAAATATATACATGCATATATAGACATGTAAACTTAAGATGAGAACATGACAAGGGTAAAAAAAAAATCGAAATTACAACATAAAAGTAAACAAATGTAACTTGAATAAACAAATAGTATTAACGGTTGATAAGGTTGGTGTGAAGAGTGTAATCTTACCAACAACTGTTACATTTTAATGTGCATGGTTCAAATCTAAATGACATATAACGTGCATGGTTTATATATATATATTTATATATATATGTCAAAACTTTAATATGACTAATGTTACTTTAATTATTTTAATGAGATTCCAAATGAACGAGAAAAATGTTATATATATATATATATATATATATATATATATATATATATATATATCCTTTAGGTTAATTTGAACCATGCAAGTTAATTTAATGTTATATATCCTTTTGCATGGTTTTGCTATATATATATGCTATCCCAATTAAAGCATGCGCATTTTTTTTTTTATGCATAGCTAACAGTCAGAAATTAATTCTCTTATATTTTTGAATATTGAAATGGGGTACGGTGTTATAAAGGGGAAGTAAAGTGTTTGTTTTGTAGAAATTAATTTTATTGAATGTTAATTGGGATCGATCATATTGTACAATATTAAACCTGATAATGTTGGGATCATATATATTATATATTATTTATAAATATAATATAAATGAAAGAAAGAGGTATTCCGATCCCCATGTTGATACCAATTCTATTTGGCTTTTTGCTTCCATTTGATATCCTCCTGCTCCATTATAAAATCAATCTCATGCTTTAGTATTTTAATTGGCTCGCAATTTCCCGATCCTTCATCCCTCTGTAACAACTCCAGCTGTTTGGTTTTGTTAGAGACATCTCTTCCAATGAGAACTTTACACAAGATAATGTTAAAGACATCTCTTCCAATGAGAATTCTACACAAGATAATGCTTGCAGCCGATTAGTTAGATAACTATTTCTTGTTAAACTTATCTCATTGTATATCTTATCACTTAGTGTTTAAATTTCATACTAAGTGTAATCTCATGTAAACATAATTCTATAAATACAAAAGCCTAAACCAACGTTTGGTAAGGCAGCAAGCATATCCTATTATCAGATTCTATATGGTATCAGAGCGTTAGACTCACGTCTCTCGATCTTTTTCTCTTCGCTTTTTCTTTTTTTTCATGGCTACCCAATATTCAAACCTTGTCACTTTCGCCAATCTCAACCCTATCAAATTAACTAGGGACAATTATCCATCATGGTTGACTCAAATTGTTCCCCATCTCAAAGGCTGGAACGTCTACGATTATGTAGATGGCTCGATTCCTTGCCCTTCCCCAACCATCCAAACTACCAAAGATCAAGTTGTCACTGAGACACCCAATCCTGCCTATCAAACTTGGCAGATGCAAGATCAGATTATCTTAGGAGCAATTACTTCAGTAATCTCTGAAAAATTGCTGATTCATGTTACTCGCTGCAACACCTCGCGTAAAGCCTGGACGGTATTAGAGACGTTGTTCAAGTCTCAATCTCGTTCATGCATCATGAATATGCATCATCAATTATCCACTTTGAAGAAAGGCTCTTCCTCCATAGCAGACTATTATCATCGTTTTCAAACTCTCACCGACACTCTTGCTGCCGTGGGTCATCCCCTCAATGACCTTGATATACAAAGTTTCTTCCTCAGTGGTCTTGGATCTGAGTATGATCTGTTTGTAACATCTGTTCTCACACGTGCTGATCCATTACCAATAGAGGAGGTTTATGGGCATCTTCTCACACATGAGATGCGACTAGAACACCAACAGCCATCAATTGAATTGTCAATGGCAGGAGCCAATTTATACAATGGTTCTTAATTGGCATGCAATCAATAGGGTTAGATAGGCCATGTCTAGGGAAGACGGATCGTACTACACCCTAGTTTAGTGTAATTTAGGTAGACGGTCCGTGCCAACCGAAGATGGGTTATGCTGTTTCATTGATTGTATGAGATTATTTTTATGTTTTCTTGTTGAAATTATAACATGCATAGAATGAATTGCTAGAATTAAATATGGTTGACCATTGATGTGCGGTTGTGGTGAAGTCAATACCCTACTCTCTCTCTCATACATCTACTTCTTTCATTTTCGTTTATTTTATAGACTTTAAATTCACACAACAATTCACTTTCTTTTAATTAAGTTAATTTTAATCTTTCAATTTTTGATAATTAAACCCCTGCAGTCCTTGAGGTTCGACACCCTCTCTATAGCTGTATCCTACAAAGATTCGTCCTATTGCGAGTGGTTATTTTTATTATTGATATTTTTGGACACAAAAATACCACATCACCAGCTAACTTCTCTAGCATTTGATCAATGAAGGGTAATGGAAAATAGTCTTTTCTGGTTACCTTGTTCAGTCTTATGTAATCGATGCATACCCTCCACCCAGTGGTTACTTTTGTGGGTATCAGCTCATCATCTTCATTCTTCACCACTGTGATCCTACTATTTTTTGGCACTACTTGGACTGGACTAACCCATTTACTGTCTGAGATGGGATAGATGATTCCCACATCTAGCAGTTTTAAAACCTTTGCCTTAACTACCTCCTTCATGTGAGGATTGAGTATTCTCTGTGCATCCCTGGTTGGCTTTGCTTCGTCTTCAAGGAAGATCTGATGCATGCACTTAGCTGGACTTATTCCTTTGATGTCAACAATGGTCCACCCTAAAGCAGTTTTATGTTCTCTAAGAACTCTCAACAGCTTTTCTTCCTCCCCACAACTCAGATTTGCAGCAATTATGACCGGTAGTGTCTTGTTTTCTCCTAGGTATGCATATTTTAGGTGTTCTGGCAATTGCTTCAATTCCAGCTTGGGTGCCTGGACTATAAGAGGAACAAGAGAGGTATTAGTAGGCTCAAGAATTTCAAAGGGAGGAGTATACTTACTTGAATATTTTGAAGAGGCCTCAATGAGGTGCACGGTTTCAATGATGTCCTCAGTTTCAGGTTCTGGCTCAATGTCCTGCCCTGTGAAACTATGGGTGAGGGTGGCCTCCAATGGGTCTTTATGTTGGTCCTACAAAACTATCTCACTAACACCTTGGATCATACAAACATCAAAACATTCTAAATCTTCTTGAGGTAATTTCAATGCATCGAATATTTTGAACTCTATTGTCTCACCATTTACCTTCATGCTCACAATACCCTTTTTCACACCTATTGTAGTATCAGCAGTTCTCATAAAGGGTCTTCCTAAGATAACAGGTAAAGGTGATGGAATAAGGGATTCTTCCGCATCCAATACAATGAAATCAGCATGTAAAATAAATGTACCTACCTTTACCAAAACATCCTCAAGTATACCTCTTGGTCTTTTGATGCTTCTATCTGCCAATTGCAAGGTGATAGAGGTTGGTTGAAGCTCCCCCAATCCTAGCTTTTCATATACAGTGTAAGGCAGCAAATTCACCCCTGCTCCTAGATCCAGTAGTGCCTTTTCAAAAGAATGATCTCCTATCCTCCAAGGAAAGGTAAAACTACCTGGATCTGTTAGCTTTGGTGGTAATTTTCTTAACAAGACTGTACTTACCTCTTCTGTTAAGGCCACTGTCTTATACTCCTGAAACTTCCTTTTGTTAGTGCAACAATCCTTTAAAAATTTAGCATATGAAGGAATCTGTTTAATTATATCTAATAAAGGAATGTTGATTTCTACTTTCCTCAAGGTCTCAAAGATATCTATGAGTTGCTTTTCTTTCTTTGGTTTGACTAACCTTTGAGGGAAGGGTGGTGCATTTACCTTCTCCATTTTGTTTACCTTGGAAGTTGATGCTTGAGATGGCTCTTTCGTTCCAATGACCTTGCCATTTCTGAGAACGGTAACTGCTTTCAATTGCTGGTGACCCCTTGGACTGGGTATTGTTTGGGCTGGGATTTAGTCCTGCTTTCTTTCATTCAGCTCCTTTGCCATTTGTCCCATTTGTACTTCCAATCTTTGGACAGCTTGATCGGTCGTTTGAATGGACTGCTCATGCTTGGCAATGGTTTGTTGTTGCGCATTCACAAATTGCTGTTGTGAAGTCACTAGGGTGTGTATCATACTCTCCAGTTTGTTCAAATTTGACTCTTGAATTGGTTGGCTTGCTTGTTGGGAATTCCTCTGCTGCCCTTGATGGTTCTGATCATTATTCCATGAGAAATAAAGTGGTTTTGCCACCCTGGCTTGTAGGTGTTGGAGTAAGAATTGTTTTGCCCCACATAGTGCGCTTGCTCCTGATCTGTAGATGAATATAAAGGGCAAGTTTCAGTAGTGTGATCTACTTGAGAACATATGGCACATACCAGGAATTGGGTGGCTAGCTGACTGGGAGAGATGTTCTGAGTAGTCATGGAGTTTACAAGCATAGTTATTGTCTTCTACATGGCAACCATCTAATTTTGCACTCCGCTATTTTCTTCATTCCTGCCTTTGCTCCTCACACCTTGCCTCTTTCTGGATGGGAATTGTTGGGTGTGTTCACTCAACATCTCAAAGATCCCTATGACTTCCTCACTGCTCTTTTCCATCAACATACCTCCACAAGCTGTATCAACAATACCCTTGTTAAAATCATCTAACCCTTCATAAAAAATTTGTACCTGATCATCTTGAGGGATGTTGTGTGTTGTGCAAGTTTATTTAACTCACAAGTACACAAATTGATTGTAGTTTAATGGATTGCAAGTGCGAGGTCTAACCCACAGGGAATTGTGTTTTTGAAAGAGAAATTTATATCTAAACTAACTAAATCCTAATCTAGTTCCAAAAGGTTTTTTATTTTGAATTTGGTTTTGAAATTACAAGACAAACATAAACTAATCAAAATAAACTAAGAGATAAAAGACTAAGGTTTGGGAATTCACACTCACCGAATCATAACAACATACTTCCTTGTTTATCAATATTAATCTGAAGTTCTCACAATTAAAATCTTAGATATGTTTTACTATGCTTCAAACAACTAATCAAAACCATCACATGTATCCATTCATTGCACAAATCACAATAGGAATCCAATATCAATTAAATCATTAAAAATGTATTCGTAAATCACAAAAGATATCCAATCTTAATTGAAACACCAAATGTATCTGTAAAACAAATCACAAGGGATATCCAATTATTTAGGCAAATAAAATCAAGCAATCAATTATGTGAAATTATCTTAAATCATCAAGTGTATCCTTGAATCACAACAAGATATCCAAGAATCATGCCACATATTGAAAATAAGTAAAAAAATTGAAATATTAAACCCAATAAAATAAGATAAATAAAGACTTACATGAAAGTATTGATGTTCTTCATCGGTGAGGCTTCATCCCCAACCTTAGTTGGAAATTTAGCTTCACATAAAAATAAAACGTAAATCTAAAGAAAACCTAAACTATAAAGAGAAAAATTGTATAATTTTGCTCTCTGGAATTCTATTTTTTCTTGAATGCAAAGAAGAGTATTTATAGGCTTAGAAAAGCCCTAAAAATACTATTAAACCTAGATAATTCGGAGGTCTGTCTCCCTGTCAAAATAGAAGTCTGAAATCGGAATAGGATTCGTCCAGATTTGTGTCCTTTAATTGCGGGGAGATTTTGGCATAGTAACCATCCGAATTAGGAAAATCATATTTCACAACAAATTGTAGTATTTTGAGTTATCTTTCTAATGACATTTGAATAACTTCAATCCAATATTTGAGTAGAAAGTTATGGTCAAAATACTAAGACATATGCCGAATCTGAATTTGAATCCAATCCAAAATCTTATCCAATCTGATCTTTAATCCACTTTGATGTTTAATCCGATTTAAAATTTTCTTGGATTTGGTTAGACTTAACCACATCATCTAGGTCTTCTCAAATTATGATTTCTTCCAAACTTTTCATTTTTCCCTTTAAAGCTGTAGTTTTTCTTCAATGACCTACAAAACACTAAAAACACAAAATTAACACAAAATATTAAATAACGACACAGTTAAAGGATTAACTAATGTAAATAAAGGGGTCCAAATATGCAATATTTGGCACTCATCATTGTGATGTGGGCACTTTAGAAGCAATAAATTGAAGTGATCCCATGCCTGAAAGAACAGATCTCCATCTCGTTGTTGGAACATTTGAAGTTCCCTTTTAAGTTGTCTTGTCTCTTGTCTTTTGAGTTGGGAAAAACTTCGTCAGAAACTTGGTGGCTAATTCTTCCCAAGTATGGATAGAATCAGTAGGCAAAGAATTATACCACAGTTTAGCATTATCTTTCAAAGAGAAAGGAAAGAGGACTAACCTGAGTCTTTCTGGAGTTAGGCCTTGGACATGCTACAGCTTGCAAAAATCAAAGAATTCTTTAAGATGCAAGTTGGGATCCTCAGTAGTTGTGCCTCTGAAGTGAGTCAATGCATTAAGGATTTGAGGAGAAATATAATAGTTGCCTTCCACCTCCGGTTGATATGCTACGCATGAGGGTTGATGGAGGTTTGCTGGAACGAATGCCTGCTTCATTGGTCTCTGCACCAGTGGTGGATTTGCCTCTAATGGTCTTGGCCCAATTGGATTCTCTTGCAAATCTTCCATCTCAATTTCTTCCTCTTTTTCTCTGTCTCTAGGTCGTTGTCAAATTGTCCGCTCAATTTCAAGATCGAGTGGAATAACGGTTGAGTCTTGAGATCGACGACCTTGCATCAATTGAATTGCTTCTTCAGTCAGGCAGCTTCAGTGCTGCTAGTCCAGATGCTCCCTGGAACTACGCTCGATCGCAGGTTGGTGCGCTCGATCGCACTCGGCTAACGTTCGATCGCAATCGCAGAATGCTAGTCCACAACCCAAAACAGAAAACAGAAAAAATTAAGAATCAACAGAAAATATTTTTGATAAAAACAAAATTGAAAATTGAAAATTAAAATAACACAACTAAAGGAAAATAATTTTAAACAAAATTCACCGCAATCCCAGGCAACGACACTAAAAACTTGTTGTTCCACAATTATCTACCTAAATTAATAGGCAAATAACTAGATGTTTTACCCGTAAGTGCATGAGGTCAGCATAGTAGTATAGTGTGCAAATACAGGGTCATTCCCACGAGGACTGTTGAATCTTGTCGAAAATCAATTCCCAAAGTAAAGTAAAACAAGAGATTGAATTTAAATTGATAATGATAAAAAGGTAGGGCTTTGATATCCACCACTAATTATATTAAGCTAATATATCAATATGCCAATGTTTTGATCAAGTTATGTCTATCTAATGTTTGTCAACCAAAGGGCATGGGTGTATGCTCCTTAAGCTATAGATTTCCCTAAGTAACGAGTTAGGCATGGGTGTATACTCCAACTATTTTCTTTCCTAAAGGATTTAGCCTGGTGTATACTAAGTTGTTATCTAGAAAAGTATATGTTCTATGAAAATCGACAAACACATGAGGCCTAGGGCATGGGTGTATACTCCCAGTTCCCCATGTTGATTAACCCAAGAACCCGGTGTGAATTACTTTTGTTACCCATGACTCGGTATAGAACTCACTGGACTTTCCAAAAGAGTTGTCATTAGAAAACATACTTGCAAATTATATGGCTTAACAATAAATCATTTTGAAAGTCATCATGCAACATCTAGCCATAACGTTATACATATGTCATCATGCATCATCTAGCAATAACGGTATACATATGTCATCATGCATCATCTAGCAATAACGGTATATATATGTCATCATGCATCATCTATCCATAAAAGTATACATATGCGTCCGTCCCATACCAGTCACATATGCATACTAATACGTCTAGCATAAAAATCACACAAAACCAATCATCATCATCATACAATCGTATGTTATGCGTGCTCATGCTCATGCAACATCATCTTCTCATATCATCCATACATATACATATATAACATCATCTCCTCATAACATCTGCCATGCATATATACATAACATAACATCATCTCCTCATAACATTCGTCATGCATATATACATAACGTAACATCATCTCCTCATAACATCCGCCAGGCATATACATATATAACATCATCTCCTCATAACATCCACCATGCATATACATATATAACATCATCTCCTCATAACATCCACCATACATATACATATATAACATCATCTCCTTCATAACATCCGCCATGCATATATACATAACATAACATCATCTCCTCATACATTCGCCATACATATACATATATAACATCATCTCCTTCATAACATCCGCCATGCATATATACATAACGTAACATCATCTCCTCATAACATCCGCCAGGCATATACATATATAACATCATCTCCTCATAACATCCACCATGCATATACATATATAACATCATCTCCTCATAACATTCACCATACATATACATATATAACATCATCTCCTTCATAACATCCGCCATGCATATATATACATAATATAACATCATCTTGTGCCATTTCCATCATGAGGCCAACCCTTCGGTAGGAGACTTGTCATCGCTACCGGGGGCTGTCTTGTTGTTTTTCGTTATACATGAGGCCAGCTCTACGGTAGTGAGACGATACTCAATCACCACCGGAGTTGAACCCCATTTCCGTTATGCATGGGCCAGCTCTACGGTAGTGAGACCATACTCAATCACTACCGGAGTTGAACCTCGTTTCCGTTTCATTACTCATGTCATGTTCATGCTTATGTCAATAAATCCTTGAACTCATATGCTATCATAACTCATATCATAAAATCATAGAATCATGTCATAAACTATGCCAACCATCACAATACTCATAACAACATAATCATTACATTATCTTGTAAACTCATAAAAGCTCATAAAAACATCGCATCAAACATTCATCCAACACTTCTCATAGAACATCATTAAATATTTATATAATCACAAAACACCTTGTATCAATCATTCATCTAAAACATCTTTATACTTTAAAACATAGTATATTTTTGCCCAGTAAGTAAAATACTTACCTTGTAGCCTACAAATGACTTACGACTCAAGTAATCCTTTCGTAGAGCTCCATCGATCTGATTACCCATACCACACATTGGAAGACTAGATCCAGTCCTAAGCCTCCAATATCACATTACATGCCTGCAATTAACCGCATCATTAGACTTGGTTAAACTATCAAACTCTACACCTTATTACTCATATTGCTACCCACAAGCTCTCACGTAACATTGCTTACTCTCCTAGACCTTAACTAAGCACCAAAGACCCTCCAAATGAGCCAACACAGCTAAGGCCTTATTCTAATTAATTGCTTTGCACTAAGACACCCAAGGTTACCATATTCTTACACCATGTATTAACTTGATTACTAAATACACACTTAATGAATTCCATATTTACATAGCAATTTATTACTATATCAATTCATGATATGAAAGTATATTTGGTACTTATATAATTTAAACACATATTAAGTTAATCCAATTTCAATGATGTGCTTATGTCACTTTTATTGTACATATATATTTAATTGCAATACTAAGTGAATCCAAAGTCTAGTTATGCATTTTTACAACATGACCAATTTATACATATAATACTCTAATGCCTTAAGGTTATATTTGGGCAACTAATAATGTACAATCATCTCATCTTAGATCATTTTATTACATAACCTTATCATACTCTATGTTTATCAACATGTTTACCATTATACCCATCTATTTATCTATTTACTACTTATTACATTAAATACTCATTTACTCCCCTATCATACATAACATAAATATATATCCATTCTCATCGTCGTTTACCCCAATTTATAATACTCGTAAACACTTACGATAATTACCATGATCATAATATGACATTAGAACCTAAACCCATATTCATCAATTTCTATTAAACCCATGAAAGCCTAGGGTTAACTAACACTTCAAATGCAATTAGCCCATCCAATTAGCCATCCTAGTGTTCACATACCAAAAGCCCCAATTTAATACAAACTATACAAAATTAGGGTTTATGCCCATACTTTACCAATAGGTAAAATTAAAGTTTCAACCCATAAATTAAATAACCCAAAACTTGAATAATGCATAGCAATCCACTACACATACAAGCCCCACATTAATTTTATGAATTAGGTTTTCTTATCAAATTTCTCCAATTTTCGAGCCTAATTAAAAATCCTCCAAATCATTGTGATTTCAAGCTTGGAATCCAATGGGTAGAACAAAACCTTAAAGAGAAACTAAAGATTTTAACAATATAACAAAATCCCCAAAATTCCTCTCAAGAACCCTAATTTTCGGACCCAAATCAAAGCCTCACAAATCTACACAATTTCGAGCTTCTAATCTCATGGGTAACACGAAAATTACAAGGAAAGACTAAAGATTTTACCTCTCAAGCACCCCTAGCCGAAACCCCCTTCAAATTCGTCACTTTCCTTTTCTTTTCTTTTTCTTCTTTCTTCTTCTCCTTCTTCTTTCTCTTTCTTTCTCCCAGCCAGCAGTACCCCTCTCTCTCTCTCTCAATCTGCAGCTCTTTCTCTCCCAATCTAGGCCGTGTGTATGGGTTTGTGGAAGGAGAAAGAGTGAGGGAAAATGGGAAAAATGGGGCTGCTGTGTGTGTGCGTGAATGAGGGGTGAGGGAGAAAGAAAGAAAGGAGGAAAGAAGGAAAAGATGGGGGGAAAAAATGGGCTGCTGCAGGGGGCCCACCAAAAAAACTTATATTATTATTATTTTTTGCATTTTTCTTTTAAAACCAACGAGATTAGGTATCTCCAATGGCCAATGAAAATTTGACATGTAGCATAGGATAAGATTCTATTTCTATTTTCATGCCCCAACTATTTAGAATTGCAAGATTTACCCCTACTATTTATTTCAACTACAATTTACCCATACATATAATTATTTACCACACTAGGAATTATTATCCTAATACCGTTAATCCCATTTTACTATATTTATTATTCTAAATCATCTCATGTTTTATCTCATTAATTAATTTAGATTACTATGAAATTATTAATAACAAACTTAATAATTATCTTGGATCTTACATCAATCGCACAACCAGGGAACCTGCGACCTGCATCATCATCCTCTTGTTGGAGAGAATTCGCCCTCGAATTCCACCGGTTCTTTCCACGATCCTTCGGATGCCCCGTCAACTCATTCCATTCTCCTCTGCTCAAGATCACAATAAGGCCACACCCCATAAGAAACGTGATGGCCTTATTCATCAACACACTGCCACACTGATATTGAAGACCCTGTGCCTCCCCTTGTCGTGTAGGCTTGCCATGCTGTTGCCGTGCCTTTCCCTTCCCAGATGCTATGAGAATCCCCAAAGTATTCACAAAAACCCCTTCACTCTTTGATAGACAAGTCGCCTCCGCCCCATAGATCTCATCACAACTTTGGTTAAAAGTTTTTGATAAGATAACATCTACTCCAAGGAAATCAACTTCCAAATCAAAGAATTCTTGTTTAGGACTTTCATCAAACACTTGGTGCCTATAACTCACCTCTTCGTCGGGATAGGTGTCATAGATTGGTGGAGAAGCCCAATCTACCAAGCAATCTTCTTCAATAAATCCATCTTCTTCCTCCACCACAATCGGTTGACTCCTAATCTCCGTCGCCTTTCTAGGCTCCACATCCGCCATCTCCCTAGGTACTTCTTTTTGTGGAAATTTTCTATTTTTTTCTGCCACCGTGAACTCTTTGGGTTGCAAGCAACCTTGGAATTCCGGTGTATCGAGTTTGAATCTACTCACCCGCTGATTAGCATGAGCTTGCGCAAGGTGCTGACGTCCCTGCGTTCGGCGCTCTGTAAACGAGTTTCTAGATCCATTCCCATTGTGACGACACAAGTTGGATATTTGGGTAGTGAGGTCTTCGAGTTGATACCACATAGCCCATGATTGATCCTCCTTGAGTTGCCAACGTTCAGCGATAGATTTGCCTTCCGCCTCCGCGAATCGCGGTCTTGGTTGGCGACGACAATTGTTCGGCCCACTACTCATGTGCCTCAAACGAATCGTCGGTTGCTCCTTACGTGCTGTCTCTGTGCGCACGTACACCTCGTTCATGTCTGCAAAGTGGTTGCTCCTCCCCATTCATAGAACGTGACTGAGCTTTGATACCAGCTGATGCAGCGTGACTTAGTAGGCTGCAGCGAAGAACAACAATAAAAGAACGGATAAACAATTCCAGATCTAGATTCTATCAAAGACCTAAGAATTCTTCTAAAAACAATAGATACTCTCTAAAGTTTAAAGGAAAAGAGGAATAAACTCAACTCTGAGTATTCTCATTAATCAAAATCAATAATAATCAACAATCGTTTTCTCTGGAGGCTATAAGCATATATTTATAGCCCCAAAACCCTAAACATAATAAAATATGACATAAATACCCCCCAAACCCTAAACCAAATAAAATAACGAAATATTGACTCTCAAAACCCTAATCCTACTAAAACAAGGAAATAACGACGGCTAAACCTAATTAAAACGCGGAAACAAAACATAAGCAGCTCCGTGTGCGATCGATCGCACAACCAGGGAACCTGCGACTTGCATCAATATGCCTTGAAAAAACTGTGATTTAAGTTGCCGCAGCATTTCCATTTTTGTTTTTTTACTCCCACATTTGGGGACATGGGAGCGGGGAAAAAAAAAATGGACATAATTGCTTGATGATTTTTTTTTGGGTCATTTTTCTACTCTTTATAATTTTTAATATTATCATTAGATTTGTCAGCTTAAGTGCCAATAAATCTAATCATAATATTAAAAATTAAAAAGATAGAAAAAAGACGAGAAAATGGTAACTGGCGTTCGAAAATCAAAAAGTGTATAAGTAGACTCCTAAAGCAAGAAGCACTATCGTCATGTAAAAAAACATAAAATGAAGCACACTATAGTAAAAGCAAAAAGCAAAACGCGAACCTTAAAAAAGCAAACGGCAAGGATCGTCATTCAAAGCAGGAGCAAGACAAAAGTGCCAGGTCACAAAAGAAGAAAATCGATCAAAGGCAAAAATTATTCACTTAAAAAAACAGGAAAAGTGAAAATTATTTATTTATAAAAAAAAAAAAAAAAAAAATTAACAATGACACATACGATATGCTTAGTTTTAGTGGAACTAAGGGCCCCCTTGTCAAGATATGCTAAATTCCACATTAATTAGTGTATACTAACTACTTTGAAACCTATAAACAAGTTTATGAAACCTTAATTATGATTAGGTGCTTGCTTTCTATCATCCATATATATATATTACTCGGCCTATTGAAACTTTGATAACCTTGTCACATATTTTGATAAGTAATGTTTGGGTGAGCATCATCTTCGTCAAATCTCTTCATTATGGCCGTTTGATATCATACTACTTTGAAAAAATCAATCATTAAATTTATAGGAATTGAAGCACATAGGCAAATCTTTTGAGGGAGGCGATTACTTAAATAGTTTTTATTTTCTTATACTAATTATTGCTTAGGGCCTGCTTAACATTGTGGTAGAGAGCTTAAAAATAAAGCTTTTACTGAAAAGCGCGTTTTAACTTTAAAAGCTCTATTGCTAAATAAAATCATAAACATGCTCTTAGTGTTATGCGTCAAGTGCGTTTTACCTTTCTCACGGCGTTTTACACAAGCGAGGGCGCCTCAGTTCATGAAAGTGATTATTATTAGTGGTTGGTGCACACCATAATTTTTTTGTGGGTGGGAGATAGTGGAGTTGCTGCATTTATTTATTTATTTTTGTGGGTGGGAGATAGCATAGTTGCTATATTTATTTTTGTGGGGGGGGGAGGGGGAGGAAGATAGTGGATTTGTTTGGTTTTCAACTTTCTTTTGTCATCGCTGTGTGGTACATGAAGTCATTGAACAAAGTATATGGCAGAGAGATAAGGGCAAGTTATATAAAGTACATAAGACATGTTGTGTGGAAACAGCCTGAAGAGTTTTTATACTGTTGAGGAGGCTTACACAAAGGATGCATCAAAGTTTCATTCTTATATATCGCTATATTTGAAAAAATTATCTGTTCTTCCTAGTTTATTCCAAGGAGCTATTTCTATGTTGTTTTCCTTTTCGAATTCTCGTACAAGACAATGAGGTCCCTTATACTTATGCAAGGACAAAACTTGATCCTAAATCTTTGATAAAATTCTATGCGATTGAGAAGGAATCAACGAAAGAATATTAATTCGAATTCTGAATTCAGAAAATTATCGAGAAAAATCAAGAATTTCCATTATTTCTTAAATCTATGTACGTACCGGGTTCAATTAAGTGGATTTTTTTTTCTTCTCTTCAAGAAGGTTTTATAAAAGAGAAATGCCAGATATATCATATATTTATTTCACAACTGCCTCACATTGTTGACGAGGCTGTCCCAACAAACTCTTTTACAAAATTCTAAAAATCCAAATTTCTTCCAAAAGTGATTAGATCAAACATACACCTTCCATCAAAGAATACTTGGGCTCCATTTTTTTTTTTTTTTTTGGCATAAAATAGTTTGTCAGAAAATGTTTTCAGATAAATCATTTTCAGGATATCTTTTCTACCGAATACACTTTTCGGCGTTTGGCGTGTAAGGAAAATCTCAAATATTTTTTATATTTCACTCAATCATATTAACTTATAAAAATCAATATTTATTCACAACATAAAAATATTAATATAATTTTTTTCAAAAAAAAAAAAAGAGAACATTTTTTGGTGTTGGCGCACCAGGACAACCCCACCATATACACACATAAGTACATGTCCCCGCCTCGGTCCGACGGCGTCCCGACGGTTTCCGGGTAGGGTCTTGGCAGGGGCTTGACGGTCTCCCAGTGGGGGCTTGATAGAGTCCTGGCGATGTCCTGCCGAAGTCCTAGCAATGTCCCGGTGAGGCCCGGTCGGGTCCCAACAAAGTCCCGGTGGCAGCCTGGTGTTGTCTTGGCCAGGTCACAGCGGTATCCATCCAAGGAAAAATGCTTTCCAACCCAAGGATACTAATGCAGGAGAAGATACTGAATCAATAGCTGAGTTGTGAGATACTTAATTAATGGTATTAGAATATCTTAGCAGAAAAGATGAAGATAAAAGTGGCAAGAATTAGGCATAATATTTGAAGAACTGTATGAATAGTATTTGCACAAGAACGTAAAGAATCAAGCATAATAATTGAGAGTATTTTACTTGGTCCATAAGTTTATGGATATTTTTATATTTTCTTTTTCTCAAGTATTTTTTGCTCGGAAAATATTCAAACCTTAGCCTATATAAATGCATGTTTATTTTCTTTTCTTTGTAGATTTAGAGCAAGTTTGGAATTGCGTTTGAGAAATAGAGCTTTTAAGTTAAAAATTGCTTTTTGACGAAAGCTTTTGCCAAAAATACGTTTCGACAATTTTTAGGCTTTTTGAACTTTTAAAAGCGCTTTTAATTTCTTTACCAAATGAGTAATTTTTTTCTTTAAATGGACTTTTTGAGTGTTAAAAGCACTTTTAAGCCTCTCAAACACAATCTCAAACATGCCCTTATTTAATTAACAAAGAAACGTTGCTGTAGAGAAGAAAACAACTTTCAAAAAGTACATGTCCTCGACTACCGAATAGTGATTTTTTTTTTTTTTTTTTTTCTATATAATGATAAATATTGTCTTACAAATCTAGTCCACCTTTTGGCCAAAACTCCTGCAAGATTGAGTATCAAAAGGCTCAAGAGGCTCTCAAGCTCAAT
Organism: Corylus heterophylla; assembly: GCA_016403345.1. NCBI lineage: Eukaryota > Viridiplantae > Streptophyta > Magnoliopsida > Fagales > Betulaceae > Corylus > Corylus heterophylla. Next base: position 19,122,085 of record CM028140.1, read on the forward strand.
CCGTAACGACTAGAATTCGAACAGTAAGTAATGTCAAGGTACCTGTAATAAATCTTCACCATAATTGTTGATGTTATCGTCATGAATTTAGCATTTTTCTCTTTCTCCTTACCTTTGTACTAGTGTATTGTTTCTGAAAAACCTATATTCGACTCCAAACGACACATATTCAAATGTCTAGGTGATTCACAAATATTAAGCAGAATAAGCTCTGACCTAACAGTTAATAATCAACCAAATACAGATATGTAATGAAAATCAAGAACACAGATATTTGGTTACGAAGAGGAAACCATTTAGAGAATTCTCTAAATGTAAACCTCTCTGAGGCAGCCAAACCCAGGAAATCAATCCACTATAAGAAGAATGAGGAATACAAGAAGAATTACAAAACCTTTGCAATTTACTCTTCCTTGTACACGACAAGCGACCCACTTGACTTCTACCGCAGTAGCCCTTTCCAGAACATCTGGCACAATTATTCTATAAGATTTCCTTTCACCGGAACTCCGATTGGCTTCACGTATTTAATCTTTACTCACATAAACTAGAACAATATCTCTCTCTAAGCTCTCTGTTTTTGCTCCCGAAAATATGTACATATAATAGGCAAAATAGTTTGCTTAAATAGAAAATAAAACACAATTCAGCAGCCATGTCCGGACAGGGATAAGTTGGTGCCCGGACATGGCTAGGGTTACATATGCGTAACCACGTGGTGTCCGGACATCCAAGTCTTGTGTCCGGACAGGCCATATAAAAATAGACTTGCTGGAAATTGGGTCCGGACCCAGCTTTTGACGGTCCGGACCTGACTCTCAAATGCAGCTTTCTGGAACTTGGGTCCGGACCCAGCTTCTGGCGGTCCGGACATGCACATCAAAATCAGCTTGCTGGATTTTGTGTCCGGATCCTGCTTCTGACGGTCCGGACAGGCCCTTCAGATTGTGTTTTCTGGAAATTGGGTCCGGACCTGACTTCTGGCGGTCCGGACAGGGCCTTTTGTGGGGAGAAAACAGCATTTTAGAAATGCTGTCCAGTCTTGATAAATAGCTCCGATCGATGGGTATTTGTGTTCCGATTTAGCTAAAATTTTGCAGGGACGTTCACGACACATGAATCTACATTATGAACGGTGAAAATTGGATTCTGAGCATTCCATATCATTGTCTGAGTCTATGAACAGTAGCCTCCGCATTTTGGAACTGAATTAAGCCAACACAAGAACTAACAGTTTCAATCTTTAACATTAGCCAAGCATTGATCATTCCTTTTTTTCGTCTTTGGAATTCGTAAATCAAAATCTAGGTACTTTTGTCATGGTGGTTCTTATTTACTATTTTGCAATTCTGGTAGAAGAAACGATTATAAAAAACCAGATGAAACATGTCAAACACTACAAGAAATTTACTCATCAGGGGCGACTTCCTAATACTCAACTATTTGGGACGACTTTTGAAAGTCGCCCCTAATAGTTAAGTATTAGCGTCCACATCAAAGTGGACGCTAATAGCCGACTTTACAGTGGACGCTAATAAGTCGACCCTAATATACACGCGGGAATTATTCAAGAGGCGGGAAAAATATAAGCGGCCAAAAAAAACTTTTAGCATCGACAATTGTCAACGCTGATATCGGACCAATAGCGTCCACTTAAGTGGACGCTAAAAGCTGGAAAGAAAAAAAAAAAAAAATCAAATCAAATAAAAGGTCAATAGCGTCCACTTTGGAAGTGGACGCTAATACTTAAGTATTAGGATCCACTTATTGGACGCTAAAGATTAGCTAGAAATTTTTTTTTTTTTGAAAAAAAAAAAAAAAAAAAAAAAATTGATGCCCAATAGCGTCCACTAAAAGTGGACGCTGAAGACTCATTATTAGCGTCCACTTTAAAAGTGGACCCTAATACTTAAATATTAGGGTCCACTTAGTGGACGCTAAAGATTAGGTAGTAAAAAAAATAAAAATAAAAATAAAATAAAATTGATGCCCAATAGCGTCCACTAAAAGTGGATGCTGAAGACGCATTATTAGCGTCCACTCTCAGTGACCATTAGCGTCCACTTTAGTGGACGCTAATGGTCTTGTAAAAAAAGCCCTAGGTTCAACTAGCATATGGTCAATTTGAAAAAAAATATGACTAGTCAAAAACACCTCATGTAGTTACCTAACATACCTCACTTTTTTAAAAAATTTCCTCAAATTAAGCTTAAGTGTGCATAAGAATTAAGCATAGGAAAAACGTACCACATACGCTCAAGCTTTAGGTAACCACAAAAACAAGTCCATTGAAACAATTTTTTATCTCATGCATATTTAGAATATTCCAAGATGCAAGAAGTTAAATCCATGTAAGCAACATGAGAAATTAATGGACTATCTGGGTACATAAGACAAAAGAAATAAAAGAAAAAACAACCAAATTAAAATATTTTTGTCTTTTTGATTTTTTTTTTTTTAATGCACACAAAACAAAACATGTTAAAAGAAACAAAACACAAACAACAAAAAATTTAAACAAAAAAAAAAACAAACACCCAACAAACTATGACACTAGGACACAAATATATATATATATATATATATATATATATATATATATATATATATATATAGCAAAGTCTGTCCTAGGCATGCAATGTGCCCACCAAAACTAGGTGAGTCCAATACCACTCCCTCTCAACGGGTGAACGGTATCAATTTTCTTAACCCAAACTTTCTTCATTTTGGGAACAGAAGTACGACTCTTGTCCAAGTCATTTAACTGGGTGATAACACCCCTTAGCATGTTGAATAATTCCTCATGACTATTTCTAGAATGAAAATAGTCTCTTTTTGGCTCACGATTATTCAATTGAAAACAATTAGGGCGAATATGCCCAATCTTACCACAATGATGACATGTAGGAATGAACCTTTGAGAAGGTTGGTTCCTTGCAAGGTAAACAATGTTGGAGTTGCTTCTAGGTAAAAAGTGATCAACACAAGAGTACTTACCTTTCTTACCCTTCTTACCTCTTGAGGTCGCAGTAGCTGTTTTCTTCTTTTTCTTTAAGACTTCTTTTCCTCTTCTTCTTGAAGAGTGAATAGCAACTAGCTTATCTTTATCCAATAGCTTTTCCAAGTTTTCTGTTTCAACAAAAATTTTCTTGGAAGAAGAAGCAAGGTTAGAGGAAGGAGCAATAATCTTGTCAAAATCAGTCCCAGGTTTATCACAAGTAGATTTTTGGGTATGCAAAATTTTGTCAAGATTATCATTAGAGAATTTTTCCAATAGAGTTTTGGATTCCTTTAATTCAATCTCTAATGACTCAACTTTATTAGCAAGATCATGATTTTCAGATTTAAATGTTTTACACAAATCAAGAGAATCACTCAATTCACCAATTAGCTCATCTTTATCATGTTCAGCTTCTCTGAGTTTCTTTAGATTCTTGGAATTAATAACTTGTAGCTCATAAAATTTCACAAACAACAAATTATAAGTCTCCTGAAGATCAATTTCATTATCAGAATCATAATCAGAAATATTGTTTATCAGAAGACATAATAGTTTCACAAAAATTGTTATCAACAGTTTCAAAACAATCAAGAGTTTGGGACATCTAGAAAGTATATAGGATCACACTCAGGAATTTAATCCTTTGACAGAGTGAACCCGCTCTGATACCAATTGAAAATTCTATATACGACTCCAAACAACACCTATTCTGAATGTATAGGTGTTTCACACAATGTTATGCGGAAATAGATCTGACCTAACAATTAATAAACAACCAAAAATATATGAAACAATAAACAATAAACAACACAAATATTTTGGTTATGAAGAGGAAACCAATTAGAGAACTCTCTAAAAGTAAAACCTCTCTGGGGCAGCCAAACCCAAAAAATCAACTAACTCAGTAAAAGAATAAAGGATTACAAAACGTTCACACTTACAAAACCTTTGCAATTGACACGATAAGACAAGCGACCCACTTGCCTTCTACCGCAGTAGCCCTTTCTAGAGACAGCTGACACAATCCTTCTACGTGATCTCCCTTCACCGGAACTCCGGTTGACTTCACTTCAACAATCAACAAATGATCACTCTAAGAGAGAGAACAGACTCTCTATGTCACAGACTCTCTTAGCACACGACGGCGAATTCTAAATGCAAAAATTCGTAGTAATACAGATCTGTAGATATATATATATATATAATACAAAGACCCCTAGTCTAATTAGGACTCAATTACATTTAAATTAAACCTAGCAGACTCCCATAGTCTAATTAGGACTCAATTACATTTAAATTAAACTTAGCAGACTACGGGCCGTCCGGACGGTAAATGTGCTCGTCTAGACGGGGCTCTTAAAACACGGGAAATATTGTTCTCATAAATGGTCGTCCAGACGCCGTTGTAGACGAGGCTCTCGGGATAAAATTAACTGTGCAGCTTTTAAATTTCGTCTGGACGGCTATGAATCTCGTTCGGACGCCCATAGTGATTTGGCACTTTGAATCCATTTTTGTCACCGCACATTTAGCCAACACTTAAAACTTACATTTATGTTAATTGTACTTTAGGCATTTTTCTCCCAGGAAATGATATTCCCGATTAGTTTAGGTATAAGGATGAGGGATCCTCCGTATGTTTTGAAGTGCTTACATTATTGACTGCAATGCGAAATGACAAAGAAATAATTATTTAAAAAATAATCTAATTAGAAGTCAAAGCCATGCACGAGTGGATCACTTGATAAATCAAAGTTTATACTAAAAGGCAGCTTGCGTACAATCAGCACAATATATAGAAACCACAGTAAGTCTTGAAGCAAATAGTGAAGACGAACAATTTTTCCTTCTTTTCGTTTGACTTGCAATTCATTTTTTCCAGAGTCTACTTTCATATGGCCGAAAGCGAAATGTAGAGTCGTGTTTCTGAGAAAGAAATGCAGAGTTGTATGTTGAGTGGAGTGTTTCAACCCAGAGTCTACAATGTAGCCGAAAAAATAAAGTAACTGGGATACCGGCCGACGTGATTACAACAACGGGAGTCCATGCACTTGCGTTATCATATACCAAGAAGCAAATTGCGCTGAAGGCTACCATCATGCCCGCCATCGAGATTAAGAGTGTGGCAAGCCCAAACACCAACTTTTCAGGTAATGATTTCATGAAATCCTTCTCTATGTAACGTGATGTGAGAATTGACAAGAAAACTACTATTGAAGTTGAAGAAGAGAACAAAGCAATTGCATCTGATATGAAGAATATCATAAACCAGTTACTTCTTAAAAAAATAGGAGTACCGGTCTCATTGTTGCCACCTGGTACAGTTAAGGCTGCAGCAAAAACTACAGTAGCAATCAATGTTGCAACGAGCATGCAATAGTTTGCTGTGTCTTTCATCCATTTTTCACCATTTGTCTGTAATTCTTCGTGTGTCCTTGTAAATATCTCCTTGGGTGTTTCCCCATTTGAATTCTTCAAGTTCACGTATGGATGAGGCACAATCTTTTTAATCTCCTATAGTTGACCAAGATATAAATTGAAACGCGACAGTTCAACAATTACTATGCGCATCCAATATAAAAATAATAATAATAACACTCACCTCAAACCACAACAACTCCTGTTGCATTTGAAGGGCTGCTCCTGATATGATGTTTAGTCTATCTCGAGGAGGCAATCGTCCAACTAAGTGCAACATGTTCTCATTGCTTTCTTTATTGATATAGGATGCAAGGTTCTTCATGTTATTACCTATCTCATATATAAGACTGAACACGCTCCTTTGCCGATATAAAATAGCAATGTGAAATAAACTCTGTTTTTTTTTGTCTACTTGCCATATAAGGTAAGGATAAATGTGTGTAACTTTAATTATAAATTCAGCATTTCCAACTTTTGCAGCTTCAAAAAGTAAAGTCAAAGCCAAGTTTGATGACAACTCGCAATCAACGTTTTGCAAAAGTTCTTCAACTAATTGATGGGCTGATGTACTCTGCGTCGAAACTTTGGTACAGATCCCTTTGGCCCGATGGTTGAGAAACGATCTATTCAGAGATGGTTGGGTAATAAAAAAATATTAAATCTATATGATTTACTATAATAATATCCATAATAAGGAATGATATTGAAAATTTTATATAATATAAAGAAAAATGTTGGGATGCTCCTATTTTTACTATTAAGCCATTTACAAATTAACGTAACACTTTATAACTGGTTAAATAATTAAGAGAAATTGATAAATCAAGTTTTTAATTTAATTGTTTCATCACTTAGGAACTGTCATCTCAGTTTCTAAATTACCCAAAAAAAGTATAGTATTAAATGTGGCTACTTACGTCCTAATTGTTGACTTCTTAGGATATATTTTTTCTTTGCATAACCCGATCCTTAAATCTCTTTTTATCCTAAGAATTTTAGTAGAAGGAAATGCTAGCTTTTTCCAAGAACGAAAAAAACCCTACCACCATGTTCTTGTGTGTGTAAAAAAGAAACGGGGTTACAAGTATTACAATAGATTCATGAGACATATCAAATAGAAAATGGCAGTTAATATTCTTCATGTATGGGTTGCTGTCCATCTAATTAATCAGCATGGGCTAATATTTTATTTTTGAGACACACACACACAAGATGGCCGAGAAGTGGCCGACTTAACTAAAGTATGTGCACGATAGTTGGGACATCAAGATACTTTCAAAGCATTCCAACAACTTAAGAAGGAGGATAGAGCTAGACTAATATCTGTTACACAGTTTGCAAAAGGCCAAGAAACAAGATGGATATTGAGATGCATATATCAAATGAAGACGATGCGTGGCACTCCTTTATTTTTTGGCACTTAAAAATATGTTTAATCACGAACCTTGAATGGAAGGCTATGTAATTGTAAGGCTTTAGTTAAGAAGACATTTTCCATACCATCAAGGGTGGTGGTTCAATGACTCAAATTTTTTTTTCAAGTGGTCAGGTCATGTACTAAGGTGGTGCGAGTTTGAATTTCTGCAATGGAGAATCCCCATATATATATACCCCCTATTAATATTGGAAAGTGACTTTTTATCCCATAATTAATTGGTCTCAATTTTTTCTCGTCCTCTATACCCAACGTTCACACCATAAAACATTCTCTTATCTTGGGAAACGATATAACATTGCAGTACTATATATGCAAATATATACACTTTTAATTTTTATTATAGCACACTGTCAAAAATATTCGATACATTAATTATATCTTGTGTTTTATGTGTCATTATGTAAATTAATGTGTTTTTCAGATCAATGTCAATAAAGTGAATAAATCTATCTTCAAGTACATCTCAAAAAACTATATAAATTAAAACACAATAAACAGACAAACGAGAGAGTTGAAGTTTTAGTTCTCTAGTATTTTGTTTTTCTAATCAATTGAGTAATCTAGTTTGTAACGTGTTTTAGAGTACCTTTTGTTTATGGGGTTCGAAAAAATATTCTAACGTGATATAAATGTAAGAACTTTTTTTTAAAAAAAAGTGGTTTGTATTTCGTCTTGTTTGTTAATATTCTTATTTCAAGAATAGAAAAAAATAAAATAAAACAAGAATTTAACAAGCATAACCCACTATTAAACATCGCCTTCAAGAATAAATATGTTAAAACCCATATTGTGAGCGGCCTTTGCAGCTAGTTTAGCCGTTAATGCTTTAAAAACAAGAGTTTATCCCAACTATATGTAGATATCAAAATTTTCCATAGTTTAGGAAGTAGAAGCTAAAATAATGGTTTGATTAAATTTACTTCTTTCTATTAGCTTAATCTTTTTGAATAAATGATAATTTAACATAGTATCAAAGCTAAAAGTACTGGGAATAAACCTTGACTCCATTAAATATTCGACATATTGAATCTGGTTAAGTAATTAAATTTACCCTTTTTTATTAACTTAAATTTTTATGACAAATAGTAATTTAACAGTAGATATCATCTAAAGATTTGATGATCAGTCAAAGAAGAGTATTTACTATTTTCCATGCCAAGGGGTAATTTGAGTAAAATTGTCATCAAGTTGTTGATTAATGTAATAAAGAAAAAAAAAGGACAAACATGGGAAACGTAGTAAACATCTCTGCAATTAAAGAGTTTGGGTTGTAGGCAAACCGATAGGAGTTTGAGCATCTTTTCCAGAATGATAGCTGACTTGTCAAACGTTGTTTTCTGGCCAACTCTTCCAAAGCTGTCCACCAACCTTTAAGGCCATTTCCAGAATTTCCGGCAGTTGCTGACTTTGGATTCATTTTCTTCGCAATTTCCAATGCTATATCTGCCCATATAACTGCGCATTAATTTGATCACTATAAAAATATTGGTTCAAAAATCCTTAAAATATGGTCGCTAATATTGGAAGAGAACTGGTTACTGTATCCAGCTTGTCTAAATCTCTAAAAATTATTCTGAAAGTTATGCTACAACTTGTGAAACTAGCATACGTTTTCGGTCCCATTAAATAAGGATATCAAACAAAGATAATGGCTTGGTAAATTAATTGCCTAAAACTCACAATTAGTAAAGCATAGGACATACCATACAAATCAGTGTAAATAGTAGCAAGAAGGAGATTAAAGCGTTCCTTAGTAGTCAACCGTTCCAAAGCAGTCATGGACAATAGATAAGAGACCATGTTTCTATGTCCTAGATTAGCTGCAATGAGAATTGGTTTCACTTTTCGCCGATCATTCATCTCTAGCAGTTTTTTGTTCTTTTCCACAATCTCCTTAGCCATTTTCACGTCTCCTGTTTCAGCAGCCACGTGAAGGGCCGTGAATTTATATTTGCTTTCAATTTCCAAGTCACGCTTAGTCATCAGTTTCAGCAGTTCTGTTACAAAAGTTGTCTGCTTTGCAGCCACCGCATTGTGAAGTACCGTGTCTTTCTCTTTTGTTATGGGACATCGAATGAAGTCTGGGTCCTTGTCAAGAATATCCTTAGCATACGGCCAATCACCTCTGTAGGCAGCTCTGAGGAGGTCTCCTTTTAATCTTTTTTTCTCTGGAAAATTTTATTTTTTCAAGCCAAAATTATAAATTACAACATGTGGTGATAAAATCATGCCAGTTGGATGCTAATTAAGATGTTCGAAGATGTAATTTATCTTATAGGGAATCTTCTAACTTTACGTATCAGTAGCTAGGGGTAGAGCCGGGGGAGGTCCCTCTCAACCCTCAAAATTTTTTCTTATTACTGGTAAATTTTTTTCGGATACCTTGAATGCTCACCCTCAGTCACTCTTCTAGGGCATCGACATTATAAGCAGTGGCAAGCGGCAATGGGCAATGGATGTTTCAGATTTTTTAAAGATTTAAAAATTAGGTCAAATATTAAAACTTACGAAGAAGAAGATATAAACGGTGCCATTTCTGTTACATAACAAAAATGCTCCGTTTCATTTATTAAGTTTGAGTTGACGCTCACATTGAAACTTGAAATTTAGTAGCATTTTTTTAATGACAAAATGCTCAATATTGTGATTTGTGAGAGTTGATGGCTTGATGCCATAAAAAGAATAAACTAGCTAGATGTAGCCTAGCTTTATAGCCCACGTCATTTGCCTCATCTCTATTTTTTATTTTTTATTTTTGTTTTAATCATATGTAAAGTTAATGTAATGTGAACAGCCAATCCACATTGCATATTTCAGTATCATTATATGAAAAACAGTGCCCAGCCCATGTTACTTAGTATATATTAAACTATAATTGTGAAATAGTGATAAATTCAATGCAATTTTTAGCCCTAAAAAATTTGTCAAACTGTAATTATATATTATAAATTTGCTTAAAAATTGTGCCAACTGTTTTTTTTTTTTTTTCTTTAGAGGTTGGAGGGTGCTTAAAATAAAACAAAATGCCATTCTTTTTTATCATTTATCTTTTCTTGAAAATTTTAAGATATGAAATTAAAATTTTACACTGATTTATTTATAAAATTATTATTTAATAATAAAATCATATGTGTAGATTTTAATAGATAGATTACTTTTTAAAATTAATTTTTGATGAAATGTATAATTATAGTTAATGAAAATTATGAAGATAACAATGATTCATTAATTCTAAGGAGTAAATTAACGCTAAGCATGAAAAGTAAATTACAAGTTACATTTATATAATTTAAAGAATAATTAAAATTTGTTGAATTGTTTATTTATTTTGTTAGTTATATTTTTTAGTTAATTTTTGTTCAACTTTATTTCTTAATTTTGCCCCCTATGATGTGAATCAAAATCGAGGCTATGCCACTGTATGCGGCAAAGTGAAATTTTTTCTTTTTCTTCTTCCTTTGTGTGTGTTCATGCTTGTTTGTAATTGTTGTTTTGTTTCATTATTTTTCGTTATTTCTTGGCCTACAGAAGGTGCTTAACTGTGCATATTGCCCCATTTCAAAATGCAGTTTTTGAAAGGTGGAATGCAAAGCATAACATGGAAAGAAACGTATTCATAACAGTATTCACTAAGATATTCGAAAACTGACTGCATATGATGAGAGGAATAAAGAGAGCATTTACGTACCATCATTAATTGGCTGCTGTACATCTATCGTCACCGATTCTTCTATACCAGAAGCATTAGCTTCTGATATATCATCTGTAGAACTTTCCGATTCCGAGCTTGATGCATGTATTAGATGACTAGGAGCAGCTGACCGGCACAACTTTGTTAAAAGAGTTTCAAAAACTAATTATTGGATTTGAAGTGGATCTTTAATTCCCATCTAATGGTTGGTTTTTAAAAAGTTGAATAGAAGATAAAACTGAAGAACGAGTTTAGACATTTTCTATTATAAGGCTTAACTCATAACAAGCTATTGTTTTAAAATAGATAATGCTTAAGTGTATGCACTTGTGTGTATGATTTAGTATGATATATCAACCCGCACGAGTCTGCATGACAGTGAGTTGTAGGGCATTAATGGCACCTTAATAATCAACTGTAAGATTAAATTGAGTGTAAGTTAATTGAGATTAAGTAATAGTTACTAACAATTACGATTTGTGAAAGGATAAAACCTGAACAAATCAAACATATCCCACTAAGTTAACAATCCTTTAATTTTCTCTCCATGTTTCATGTTTACTCCATATTTTATTCCATGATTTATGGGATGTATTTCCTTAGCTTATTCTATATATTATTTTCTCTTATAACCATGAAAATAATTGAATAAAGATGTAGTCCTTTGTGTTATCTTCTTCTTCCCTTTCTTCTTTTCCTCTTTACAAAACTTCCATCCCTTTTCTATATTTTACACGATTTACTGGTCAAATTTTAATGACAGTTAGATTAGAAGTTATTTACAATTAATTACAAACTTACATGTATGTCTGTTAGTGAACAGATATTAAAATTATCAATTTGACAATGTAGATAGTTTAAGACACGGACAATTCTCTCTTCTTCTATTTTTTTCATAACCTTCTATTAAGTCTCTCTTGCTAGAATATAAACTTTGAGAGTGTTCTAGTTTGGTTGTATTGATCAAAACGTAACTAAATTACAAATGATTTTTAGGGTTTTTGAACTTGTAACCCTATAATATCCCCTCAATATATAAGAGGGTCTCTTTTATTGTTGGTAAAATTATGAGATTTGCAGAAAGAAAAAGAAAAAAAAAAAAGAGAGACTGTGGTAGTGATGACGCATAATGTGATCTGATCTTTTATATAGTGGTGCTATAATGAAACTTATGTGAGATTTTTTATAAATGTGAATTGCAAAGATTGATCTGGAAAAACATTAGTTTACCAATGTATCAAAGGATAATTTTATGATGAAATATGACACTGGATTTTCAGAAAGTGGAAACTGACACCTCATCAATGATTTATAAATTATTAATGTTGAACTATCAGCACCTTGATTATTATTTGAAACTCTTGGTAGTATAGCGAAATTTATAAGCTCTGTATGAGGGCGTTGAGAATTGGATCCCAAATTTTGGGATCATGCAACCGTATGTGCTTTGGAAGTGAAGCAACATGACAATCAATCATGAGTAAGCCCCTCACTATTATACAAGCAGTGGATCTATGGCTAGAGACTCCTAGGGGTGTCAATACAGTTACGGTTAGTGGTTATTGGCAATAACCGCTAACCGTAACTGCCTTAGTGGTTAGTTGATTTCACTAACCGCAACCGCTAACTGCCTAGCGGTTAGGCGGTAAGCGGTTAGCTACTAACCGCCGGTTAGGGTAAGTAAAATAGGTAACCGCCTGCTAACCGCTTTTTCAAATTTGGCTTTTTTTTTTTTTTTGGCTTTTGGGCTTTTTTTGGGTGTTTTTATTACTGTAGTATTTTTTACCCTCATTTGTTTTTTTTGTATTTTTAGTGTCTTCTAAGGCCCAATTTTTATAAAAAGAGCCCATATTGAAAATTCAAAAATATTTGACCCCAAATTTACATTTACTTGTACTTTAAAAAAAAAATTCCTTAAATATTAAATCATAACCGGTTAACTTAAAAATAAAAATAAAATAAAAAATAAAAAAATAAAAAAACACACACACACACCATATAAAAAAAAAGTTCAACACAACTGTCACAACATATAAAAAAAGTCCAACACAACATATAAAATAAATTCAAATAAAACATATATATGATTCATATGATTATATGTCATATTATATATGATTATATGTATTATTTGTTATTATATAATTATATGATTTAATAATCAATTCATCATGTGATATAATCATATTAATTATAGTGATAATATTACTAAAATTAGAATGATAATACATTAATACTTCAATTGTGTTTATAAGTAACACATTATTTAATCCAATGTTAATTACTTAGTTTGATATTATACGAATCACATTATCATTGTACATTAATAATATGATGCACTTGAATAAAGTATTTGAATTGTCATTGAATCATATGATTAAGTATTGATATTATACATTTATATTATTCATATGCATATATGTATAATTATAATTTATAACATATATATAGACTTATAAGTTTATAACATACATTGGAACTAAGTCTCTAGATACTTATGTCATATTATATATGTATAATTTGTTATTATATAATCAAATGATTTAATGATCAATTGATCATGTGATATAATCATATAAATTATAGTAATAATATATTAATACTCAAATTGTGATTTAATGATCAAGTGATTATGTTATATGTATAAATATTATTATAATTATAATTATAAAAATATATTATATAAAAAGGCGGTTAGCGGTTACGGTTAGTAAACCCAATAACCTCTAACCGGTAACCGCTAAGCGGTTATAGCGGTTAGGCGGTTAATACGGTTATGCGGTTACCGGTTAGCGGTTATAAGGGTTAGCGGTTAAAAACCGCCCGCATTGACACCCCTAGAGACTCCAAAGAGAATCGCTTTTTCTTTGCCTGAGAAGAGGTCTTAGTCCTAATACGGGAGCCACACAACCTAGTCAGACAACCTAGTTAGACGGGACAAAAATGTTTGACAGCAAGTGTAAGACATTGCGAAATGATTTTAATACATTTGAATAATTGAATTGTTTTATTGCTCACAGTAATTACGTATGTGTACAATTCATTCTCGTGATTATTGAATGTTATAAAATGTAATATTTAATATCTTGTTTTGAAAGTATTGAGATTGATCTATTAAGTTATGTGTTACGTGAATAAGTAACGGGGATAGAATTTAGGTTATGAGGGAACCTAGACCTTAGATTCTAAGAGAATTTAGACCTTTTAAATTTTGAGAAAACTTAAAAACCCTTTTTTCAAACTTAAGGTTTGGGATTAATTTTCTGATTCCTTCATTATTGATTGAACGTCCTTAAATAAGGATACATTGGAAAGATAAAGATATAAACGAAACTGTTAACTAATGAATAACAATTGAAACTAGCTAAATCTTCTTAGGTAATTAAATTACTATTATTCTAAGATATTTATTAAACTACTCTACTCTAAGATAAGATAAAGATAAGATAACTTCAAATACTTCAAGAACTTTATAAGATTCATGCTTGCAAGTAGTGTCTTTGTTGTAGAATTCTACTCTCATAACATTATGTGTATAATTCAAATTGGTAAATGGTTTGACATCACTCCATTAATTAATTATTTCTACTTACTATTAGCCACCCGAGAAAAATTGAAGATTTGGGGCTTGGCAAGAGATTGCTTATCTTGTGAAGAACTTTGGTGAAACTATAATTTGAAAAATCTTATGTGATTTGGTTCTAATGTATAGAATGTAGTTATAGATTATTACTGATCTTGTATTACTAAGTTTAATTAATGTCTTTATAATTGAATTAGGTGGATAAAAAATTATTGAATGGCTATTTAATGACTTATAAAACATATTAAAAAATATAGATGTTCTGGTTAATCGGAGGGAGCTATTACAGATAAATACATGTTATAAAAAGAAATATGTGCTTTATGTACAATAATATTGGGATCGGGACGTTACAAACCGTGTGTATACCAATTCATTAGAATTGGTGTGTGCAAACAATTTCTTAAAAAAAAAGCGACTCAATAACGCACCTGAAGAGCAATTTTAATTTCTTGTTTTAGTTTTCTGCACTTACCGCATGTGGCGTATCTCTTTGGCCTAAAGCCGCATGACTTGGAGGATATATTTGGCCTAAAGAGTACCCTGAGAAATGATGGAAAGAGCGGACATTTTTGTTGATTGATAGCTTGTCCAGACGATTCGCTTTGAGGACTACTCGTTGATGAAGATGCTACAGTCGTCTTTACCTCTTGTCTTCTTTTATGAGGGAGGTTCATAGTTCCTTCTTCCATTTTTTTCTTGTTTCTTTGGAAATAAAATGAGATAGAAAATAAATAAATTAAGAAATAATTAATCTGATAATATGCGAATGTATAGAATTCCTAATTAGGCGATCGAGTAGATGGAGACGGCTACAAAAAGATCTATGCATGTGAGCATCAACAAATTCTCTATTTTGGAATAATTTAAGTTTATGGATTCTGATGATTTATAATGATAATTGCATTCAAATACTAAAGACCTCCGAAATCAAGCATATGGGTACGTGTTGGTCTCTCTAATTTAATTTAAATTCAACAATCTTTTTACATGCAAAGGTAACAAATTATACAGCTAGACTACTTTAACAAATCATTAATTATTCTACTATTGATCGATTAACACCCTGTTATTCAGTGTTAATTTATTTATTTCAAGAAGCGAGATATTTTAGAAATTTAGGATAAACTTTAATTTCAAATGTTAAAATGTTATTACAAAGTTTTCAAAGTACATACCCCTAGAGAGGCGAAAACTACAGACAGAAAGAGTGTAAGTACCTAGTTTCGCTTGAGCTTGGCTGCTGTACATCTATCTCCACCAATTCTTCTTGTGATTTCGTTTCATCTAAGCTTTGCTGTTTGTCCAGAGCCAGTCGCTGATGAGGATTTGTAGAACTATCAGATTCGACGTTTCGTACATGTAGTAGTACTTCATGAGGAGCTGCCCCTTCCTGATCCAAGTGTGTTAAAAGAGATTTCAAAATTAGTTGAATTATAATTTATAGATGATATATCAATCCTTATGGTTTGGGGGTATTTAGTACGGTGAGAAGCACCCGACGTATCCCGCTCGTGTGCGTGGTAGTGTGTTGTAGGGTGCTCTGGAATGGCACCTTGATAGTGTTGTAAGATTCAATTGAGCTTCATCTAATAGTTGAAATTAACTAATCGTTACTAATTACAATTTAATCATCATTTACTATTAATTACAAAATTACATGTTTTTTAGTGAACGTACATTAAAATTGCTAATTTGAGACTGTAATAGTCCATTAATGTAGACCATTTTAAGTTGCAAATTAAATAAAATTTCCTCGATCCTCTTATATCTCTCTCAAAACCTTCTGTCGAGTCTCTCTCTTGTTAGAATATAAACTTTGTGGAGGTTTTAGTTTGGTTTCATTTGTGTAAAACGCAACCAAACTATAGAATATTTGGGCTTTATTGTATCCTGGAGAAGTGTTTACTTTAACCAATAATTTCTTAAAGAAGGCAATTCAGTAACGCAACTAGCAATTAACTTCTTGTATTAGTTTTCTGCACTTACGGATAGTGCTCGTTGACGAAGAGCTTGTCCAGAAGAAGCGCTTTGAGGATGGCTCCTTGATGTAAATGCCATAGCTGCTCCAACTGGGGCCTCTCTTCTTTTAGGAGGGGTGTCTTCCATTCTTTTTTTCTTGTTTCTTTGGAAATAAAATGAGAGAGAAAATAAATAAATAATCAATCTGATAATATGAGTATATAAAATTCCTAATTAGGTGAGTAGATGAAGATAACGGCTACAAAAAGTAGGTATATCTAGCTATGTGAACATCAGCAAATTCTCCATTTTGAAATAATTTTAAGTTTGTAGATAATGATGATTTATAATGGTAATTGCCTTCAAATACTCTTGGTATTGATTAAATCAGAGAGACCTTCAAAAGTAACAAGATACAACTAGATTACTTTAGTTAATTATTAATTATTCTGCTACCGACTGATATTAAACACCCTGTTATTCAGTGTTAGTTTATTTATTTTAGGAAGAGAGTTATATATGTACGTTTTAGAAACTAAGGATAAAATTTTCAAATATTGGAATTTTATTACAAAGTTTTCAAAGTACATAGGTACTTAGACCAAGAGAATTCAAAGGAGAAAGATAGGTTTTGTTTTTAAGAGTTCAGAACCTCTCATAGATTATAGATCAAAGATAGCATAGTACTGGACCTCAGATGATTAAGTGCAACTAATACGTATGGTCCATCACCTGAATCTTTTCACTTCAAGTGAAAACCCCTAGTTAATCAGATAGACTCATTCGTGAGTGACTTTTCCTGTGGCTATAGGTTAAGCTTAAAATATACTTAAAAAATATACTTTAAGCTTAAAATATACTTTTGATACTTAAAAAATTGTGCCAAATAAAAGCTGGCATGTTTAGTAATAAATTTCAAAAGTATTTTTTTACATTTTTACTATAAAAATGACTAAAACACACTTTGGGCAAAATCTTAAAAATAAAGTTAAAAAACGCATTTTAACTTAAAAATTGTATTTTTCAAACACAATCCTAAACGTGGTATAAGTGAAGATCAGTTGAGATCATACAAACCCTTGCATAGAAGGCATAATCGTCTGCTAGGCTACTAGAACAAGTTGAAAGAGAAGTTTTCTAAAAACAGAAGAAATACCGAGTCTAATAAAGTGATATGTGCTCATAAGACATGTAAGAAGCACATATTTTCTTATTAATTCTATTAATAAATGTGTATTTATCAAATATTAAGAAACATATATCACTTTATTAGATTAATTTGTAAAAATTAACTACAAACTAGTTTGTAGCTAATTTATGTACATATTAGAGTTTCCAACAAAAAATCCATTGTTAGTAATGGATGAATTTATAAGAGTTTTTTAATAAAGGAAAAAGATAAAGAGAGTAAGAGACAATAATTATGACTCAAGATAGTACTTAGTCAATTTTTTAAAATCTTGCTTCCAATCCCCTTCGAATCAGAAGTCGAAGAGGGTAAAATTCCGAGCTGTTCGGGTCGATGCCCGTCGCAATGTTTCATAAACTTTTATTCTATAAAGTTTTTGTAAAATAGTAAATCAGCATGAAGCACCATATCACGAGGAATACCAAACAGATATATGATTTATGGATGACAAGAAAGGAAAAGAAGGGTGGGAATATCTCTGGTTATTGTAAACTAATAAAAGAATAATTAAAGGTAATGAGAAAGAGAAAAACGATGACAACGACAATAACGAAGAAGATTTATTAGAGATGCTTGAAACACTTACTGTCAAATTAAGCCAGTTGAGCAGCCAAAGGAAACGGAATTTTAATACTAAAATATTTGTATTTGGCAAGTTGTGATGCTCAGCCTTGCAGGATATATATATATATATATATGTGTGCGCGCGCGCAAGAACTTTCTTCCAACGCTAGGTAAGAAGTGATTACGTACGTGGGAGCTTGACGTCACGTATTAAGTCATGCATGATGTGAAAGTTTGTATATATGAGTGATTCAGAGCTCCTATAATTCACAAAGTCCCGCCCCTTGCCAGTTGTCATGGGATCAAAAGCTATTACGTGCAAAAATTGATGAAGTATGCAAACAGACAAGTCAGACGACAATAACACTTAAACAACCCTAATTAAGTTATGCGCATTTGGATTCTCTCTGGTCCATTTGGACCGGAGGGCAGATCGGTAGGGGTGGAGCAGGGGCGTCCCCTACAAAAATTTTCAAAAAAAAAAATTATTAGATAGATTTTTAATTTTTGGCGCCCTCGTCCCTACTACTTTTCTTTCTTTTCGTTTCTGTCTTCTTCCTCCTTTTAGCTCACCCCTGTCTTCCTCTTCTTCTTGGCTTTCCTCCTGTATTTCTCCTCTTTTTGGCTTGCCCTTATTTTCTCACGCCTCTCTTTAAAGTTTTTGAAGATTTGTTAGTTTGTGGGATAAAAGTATCTAGAGGACCGATTTCAAGGGAATTGCTAAAGTCTCTTGAGTAGGTGAAAATATTAATTACTTGGTGTCAGATTGATAAGAGATAGGGGGAGGTGAGGTGGCTGCATATATATGAAGAAAATAGTCATTTTGTAGACTTGTAGTCTAGGTAGCAAGCAAGTTTCAATCACCTTCTCTTTAATTTTATTTTTAGTTATTCTTCATGTTGCCTAACATTGCTATAAATTCACACTACCACTAATATTTATTTATTTATTTATTTATTTATTTTTTTTTTTTTATCATTTTTGCTTCTAAATGCATTTTTGTTTTCATTTTGTTACTAAACATTAGTAATAGTAAAACAAAAGAACACTTAAAGAAACATAGTTACCAAATAGCTAAATAATTTTTTAGCGGTAGTACTTTCTAATAAAATTTTACGACAAAAGTTATATTTTCCAATCAATCTTAAACAGGTTCATAGTTTAGTAGGTCCCTAGAATTTTCATTGTCTACTAACAAAACAGTAGTTTTATCTATAAACATATATCAACGTTGACAACAAATCAGTTAGCTACTTCTAGTGCTATTTTCTACAATCTATCTTGCGGGGTTGAGTTTTTGAAGGGTAATAAATTTAGGTGGACCCAAAGAAAAAAAAGCAAGATTTATAGAATAAGCATCCAATAAATGATGTGTCATATGACTCATATAGACTTCATAAAAGATAAGGATAAACCTCCTATGCGGTCCATCTGCAAAAAGAATCTTTTGCAGCAACCAATAGAACTAAGACGCATCACCTAAATCACAAAAAATACTCACAAATAATCTACAACTTAATGCACTGAATTTTGAACTCAAAACAAAGAAAAATTGAACTAAAGAGGCAGAAAGCAAGAGACCACGTGGGTCTGTGCTAAAAACCACCCAGCCAGACCCATCGACCCCCGGCAAGGGCCTTTGCTGAAAACCACTTGGCCAGACCTATCATGGGTCTGGCGTGGGTCTGACTCTGGCGCCATGAGTGACATTCTCCAGCGCCGTGAGTCATTTTTTCCGGCTTTAGGATGAAAAAATTCCTAAAGGGGGTTAACCTTCCCCTCTAGGTATTAAGAAGACATATGTTATGTTATAAAGTATTTTTTTTTCTAAATTGTATGCATCATTTTATTTTATATATTATAAAAATATAATAAATAAAAAATTTTAATATAATTTTATTATTTTAATGTTGCCGCTATTAAAGTCAATTTCTAGATCTGTCACTACAGTGGCGAATATACGTAGGGGCTGGGCGCCCGCCCCTACAAACATTTTGAAAAAAAAAAAAGATTATAAGACAGATTTTTAATTTTTGAAGCCCTCGCTCCTACTACTTTTCTTCCTTCTCGTTTCTGTCTTCCTCCTCTCGACTCACCCCTGTCTACCTCTTCTTCTTGGCTTTCCTCCTGTATTCCTCCTCTTTTTAGCTTGCCCCTATCTTCCCACGCCTCTCTTTGAAGTTTCTGAAGAGTTGTTAGTTTGTGGCTTAAAAGTATCTAGAGGACCGATTTCAAGGGAATTGCTAAAGTCTCTTGAGTTGGTGAAAATATTAATTACTTGGTGTCAGATTGCCAAAAGATAGGGGCAGGTGAGGTGGCTGCATATGAAGAAAATAGTGCATTTTGTAGACTTGTAGTCTAGGCAGCAAGCAAGCTTCAATCACCTTCTCTTTTAGTTTTTTTTTTTTTTTAGTTATTCTTCATTTAGCCTAACATTGCTAAATTCACACTAACATTAATTTTATTTATTTTTTTAAAAATCACATTAACCATTTTAGGTTGCTATAAGTGAAATAAAAAAATATTACATCTTTTTTTTTTGTGTCATTTTTGCTTCTAAATGCAATTTTTTTTTTTTTTTTCATTTTGTTACTAAGCATTAGTAATAGTAAAACAAAAAAAAAAACACGTAAAGAAACATAGTTACCAAATAGCTAAATAATTTTTTAATAGTAAAACTTTTTAATAAAATTTTACGGAGAAAAGTTATATTTTCTCATCAATCTTAAACAGGTTCATAGTTTAGTAGTTCCCTAGAATTTTCATTCTCTACTAACAAAACAGTAGTTTTATCTATAAACATATATCAACGTTTACCAACAAATCAGTTAGCTACTTCTAGTGCTATTTTCTACAATATATCTTGCGGGGTTGAGTTTTTTAAGGGTAATAAATTTAGGTGGACCAAAAATAAAGCAAGATTTAATGTATAAGCATCCAAGAAATGATGGGTCATATAGACTTCATAAAAAATAAATATTTTATATTAAGAAGACATACGTTATGTTATAAAGTATTTTTATTTTAAATTGTATGCATCATATTTGTTTATATATATTACAAAAATATAATAAATAAAAAATTTAAATATAATTTTATTATTTTAATGTTGCCCCTTCTAAAGTTAATTTCTATATCTGCCACTGTCGGACAGGATCCGGTCCTTGTTATTGCAAGGGTATAATTGTCCAAAAAAAATTTTAGACAATTATGCCCCTACATTAACAAAGACTGGATCGATCACCTCTAGTCCAAGTTATGTATTAGTGATGCAATACAGCATAATAAATAATAATAATAATAATAACTCGCCCTCCGTGGTATTCCACTGGGGATTAAAGTCTTTGTACGTGGATCACAAAGCAAAATGTCTACATAGTTTGAGGCTTTGAGCAACCTGTTATGGAAAAAGAGTGTTACACAATTCTCTTTTTGGAAAGAATATGTAGAGTATTATATATATATATATATATATATATATACATACGCGTACAATTGGAGAACATTTTCAAGAATTATATATATATATATATATATATATATAGAGAGAGAGAGAGAGAGAGAGACACGAGCATTACACAACCATCTTCTTGAAAAAGCATAATATACTGCATACAATTTTTTTTTTTTTTTTACTGAGCATTATGATCGATACAATTGAATGAAGTAAAAGATGCTACAAATATTGTCTAAAAAAAAAAAAAAAAAGGGGCTAGTTACAATTCTCTTCTATGTCTCTACAAGAAAGAGATACAAATTAAATATTGTGACAGATTGAGACATCTAAAATATAGAATGATTAGTCTCATTAGAATTTCCCATAGTTATTGAAATAGATTTCAGCTAAAGATTTGGTGTGATCAAGCAAGCTAATTTTCTCATTCCAAGGTGATTTGAATAACATTGTCATTAGTGTGATTTGTGCAAGTAACGAAAATTGTGTTGCAGACAAACTCACAGGAGTTGAAGCATCTTTCCCATACTGATAACTGACTTATGCTATCGAACGCAAGAGGTTTTTTAGCCAACTCTTGCAATGATATCCACTTTTTGCCATTCTCCATAGTTGCTAAAGTTGGATTAGTGGTGGAGCCAGACATTTCATATTGAGGGTGCCGCTAAAATTTTTTTGGTATCATAAAAATGTTCTCCACCCTAAAAATTTAGTAATTCACACAATATATGCATCACAAAAAAATATCTATAAAAGTTCATAAATATGTGCTCAAATTGATATATTAGAAATGTAACATGTCGGCACTATATCAAAAAGACAAAAAAAAAAAAAAAAAAAAAAAAAAGTGTCTAGAAATGCACTTTACGGTCTCTTAAAAGTACAAAATCATCGAGTACATCTATTTTGATTTAGATGCTTATGGGTTTTTCCATTTCTGGATAACCAGACTCCATAGATACATACATATAGGTTTACTAACTTTTATTCAATTTTCTAGGCAACCAATGTCCAAACAGAAGATAATTAAACGAAAACAACAAAAAAATTACGAATAGAAAAGATAAATATGTGAGAATTAATAATCAGAAAGATCAGATCAAGACCTAATTTGGCAGCTGCATCATCGAGTTCGATCATTCCCACCCCACGCCCAGTGCACTATATCAAAAAGACAGAAATACAAAAAAAAAAAAAAAAAAAAAGTGTCTAGAAATGCACTTTACGGTCTCTTAAAAGTACAAAATCATCGAGTACATCTATTTTGATTTAGATGCTTATGGGTTTTTCCATTTCTGGATAACTAGACTCCATAGATACATACATATAGGTTTACTGACTTTTATTCAATTTTCTAGGCAACCAATGTCCAAACAGAAGATAATTAAATGAAAACAACAAAAAAATTACGAATAGAAAAGATAATATGTGAGAATTAATAATCAGAAAGATCAGATCAAGACCTAATTTGGCAGCTGCATCATCGAGTTCGATCGTTCCCACCCCACACCCAGTGCACCACACAACCTCAAGAAACTGATAAAATAAATCGAAAAATTCAAAATTAAAACTAGGTAAAAGAGAGAAACTAGAACAAAATTTAACACAAAAGCGACTGAAAGTCAGAGAGGAGGAATTACTTTGCTTGGTGATGATGATGATGGCGTCTAGACACGATATGGGACAAAAGATCCTCAAGCCCACTTTGCTTGGCAACCTTATTGGAGACAGTAAGGTAGAAACTGTGTTGAAAAGTAATGGTAGTACTAGTAATATTGGGGGTGCCATGTCTTAGGTACTGGGTAGCCAAAAAGAATTATTATTATTTTTTTAATCTTGTAGTGGGAAAAAAAAAATTAGATCTTTGGGGGTGCCAAAGGGTGCTGTGGCTCCGCCACTGAGTTGGATCCTTCTTCATAATTGTCAACACAATATCTGTCCACAAATCAACACATTTGATTTGATCATTGTCAAAGGTCAATTCAAAATCATTGTATATATGCTCAATATATTGTGTTAAAAGTATTAATTAAATTATTAAATTTATCATTTCCTAACGACTTAAACTTTTGGGATAAGTGATATACTTATCATGATATTAGAGTTAGATGGCACTACAAAAAATCATGTGTTTAGTGACGTGGCAACTGTTCATTAGTTTTTGCCACATCACTAAATTATAACGTGTTAAACTACAACACGTTACCATTATTATTGGTAACGTGTTATTTTTAACATGTTACCTGTAACGCCCCGATATTTGAACTAGCAAATATCGAAGTCGTGACGCTGCAACTTTAGAAAATACAATCTTACAGCGGAGTATGTATATTTTTTTCTTTTTCTATGACCTAGTAATAACTTACACAACACAGTTGAGCTGACTGAAATACCTCGAGGTGGTATATTATTAAATAAAATAGAAACATGGTTTTCATTACAACATATATACACATTAGGTGTACCAAATATATGTCACAGACGGCACCTAAATTAACATAGTAATATCTATTAAGTTTACACACATCACCATACATAATAAAAGCGATTAACATAAATGAGACTTGCTTCATAGAGTAAGCATAAATCCTGCAGCAGATGGTCTATCAACCATCAAAACCAGTAAAATGACCATCGTCCTCACTTTCTATCCCTGCATCAAGATCTATGTAAAGATGACGTTATCATATTTACATAGACAAACAAGTGAGTAATCTATTTTCCTAGATATAAAGACTAAAAAGACTAGTTTGAACAAATAAGATTAAAGACTAAAATATATAATAATGAATGAGTTGTGAATGCAGCGTAATGATAGATTAGTTTGTATTTTATGATAATCTTTCTTCAGACCTCTTCTCATGAGCTCTCAGCCCGCTTACGTCCGTTATGTTCCTCACACTTTAGAGGTTTACCTATTTGGTGCTGGCAACTACACTGCCCCAGCTTAGTTATATATTAGGCATGTTGGACGGTCATATACCCCCATCCACTGAGATACCGACAGTTCCTCGCGGCAATCCACCCAGCTTGTTCTTAAGGTAGCTATCTTATCAGCGCATTTTATTAGACACATTATGCAGCAGTTGTATTGCAAAATTATATCAATAAGACAAAATAAGAATTCCTATAACAATAAAACAAAGCTAGTACTCAGTAAGTATATCCATACTTACTCTCCTTAGTGTAGTATTCTGCTCCACTTCTGCATATAATACATACATACATACAAACAATGCTTAGTTCATTCTCCAATAATATCATTGTTTAAAGACCCTCATTTTTTTATATTTATTTATTATCCGTCACTTCATCTTTACTTACTCATTTTATTATATTAATCTAAGATAATTACTTATAACAAGCTTTATGCCTGAATTCATTTTTGGTGACGAGGCTAATGGCCAGTATCACTAAATACAAACAAGTATTATAAATAATATATATAAAACATGACTCATATTTTGGAGATGAGACCAATGGTCCGTACCTACCAAAGTATGAATCAAAATTTAAATGACAATAAAAGAAATGACTGAATGTAAATACTGAATTCATATTCTGGGGATGACCGCCAAAAATATGAATTAAAATTTAAATGACATAAAAGAAATAACTGAATGTAAATAATGCATATTTCGGGGATGAGATCAAATAGTCCTTACCGCCAAAAATATGAACAGAAATTTAAATGACATAAAAGAAATAACTGAATGTAAATAATGCATATTTCGGGGATGAGATCAAATGGTCCTTACCGCCAGAAATATGAACAAAAATTTAAATGACATAAAAGAAATGACTGAATGTAAATGTTAAATGCATATTTCGGGGATGAGATCAAATGGTCCTTACCGCCAGAAATATGAACAGAAATTTAAATGACATAAAAAGAAATGACTGAATGTAAATACTGTAAAGTAAATAATATATAGATAATATTATAAGTCCTTAATTGATTTTGTCCACTAGCTCTTTATTATTAATTCACTTGTATCCATTACTTTATTTTACATTATACACTTGATTGGGTCTTTAAACAATTAAATGAGGACAAGTAATAAAAGCAATAAATCATGATATTTATACATGAAACACTTACCCAATAATCCTTAGAAGTAAAAGTGCACCAAATCTTCTCTAGGTAGCTAGTTTTAGAAAAACACTTGAACACTACAAGAAAGATCTAGGCTATATGGTATTTGCTAGAACTAAGAAATAAAATGAAAGGAGGAGCAAACAATTTTATTTGTTCTAAGATTGTAAATAAAAAGCAAGTGAAAGTGACTATAGCTTATACTCTATTTATAAGAGAATGAATGGTTAGGATTTATTTTTAAACCTTTGATCTAAGGGTTGAGATGTATTTAACCATAAGAATGAACCTAGTCCATATTTCATACTCTATACCAAATAGTATTTTCGTCCAAAATGAGGGCAGTGCATTCCAATCCATTTTTCAATGTCCAAACGTACTCTGATTGACATGAAATTTTGAGGGTAGATAGAGGACTTCGAGACAAACATTTTATATTTTTGGTTCGACTACATCCGAGTTCGTTTGAGTCTATTTTTGGCCTATACAAGGTTTCCAATTCAACTTAAGCTTTAACTATTTGCATTCCCACTTGGCCACTTGTCTTATTAAATCATTATAATCATGATATTTACTATAATCATCATTACTAGAAGACTTTAAGCTTTCAACAAAGGTGGCTAGCCTTGGTATTTTTCTTTAACAGTTTTAATCCCATTTAGACAGTATGAAAATTAAGACACTGCTTTTTAGGCTAAAAACTACAAAGCTTCAAATTAATTTCTAACTTCACTAAACACCAATATAAATAATTTATTTACTAGATTGTGTTTAATTATGCCCATAAACATATTAGTGAAGCTAAATTTTGAGAATTGAATGGATATACAAAAGATGTCAAAAATCAATGTAATATACCTGTAACACTAAATAATTATTCAATATCATTAATCCACATATCATTGATCTAATCTATTCATTTATTCTTTTAATCTATTTAATATTGTTTATATGAGAGTTTTTAAAATCTAGGTCGTTACATTACTATATGGCAACGTGGCAAAAATGCCACGTTACCATATGGTAACGTGTCATTCTAAAACGTTACGATATGGTAACGTGTCATTATAACACGTTACCATATGGTAACGTGGCATTATGACATGTTGCCATTTTGGCAACGTGACAATCTTACATGTTAAAAATTGGTTAAAATTTTAAATAAATTAAAAAATAAAATTTTTCAGAAATTTGATGATAAATTTTTTTCAGGCACTCTTTGCATTATTTGCTATATGGGAAGTGTATTTTTTATACAAGTGTAATCTTGTAAACAATCATACAATTTTGTTGACATTAATTCATTCTATTATTAATAACTTTGAGAAAAAAATATTGGGGCTTAGGACTTTGTGGCAGGCAGATCATAATCGAGATTGCATGTGAGTCCCCAGAGAAAGATTAGAACCCAAAAAAGATATGACTAAGATATGCCTCTAGAAAAGAATATGCATTAGTGCTTGTGTTTTACAACACTAACACCGCAGTTTAATTTCATAGTCAAGATATGCACTATCAATTAATTAACCGAATTAAGAGAAATGGCCGATGCAAGCCCTGAACATGCATGGTGGAAATATATATGCACGCAATATACGTAATATTACGCATATTTAATATTACGTATGAGTTGATAATTAATTAATTATCAATTACTAAGCTTAATAATTTGCAAGTATATATAAATTATCAATTAATATATATAATTGATATAATTAATATATATCAAGATTTATAATATATATATATATATAATTTCTAATATATTATCTAAATAATAACGTGCCATGTAGCACGTTACCATAAAAGTAACGTGCCACATAGCACGTTACAAAAAAGTAACGTGCCACATGTGGCACGTTACTCTTGTGGTAACGTGCCACATGGCATGTTACTATTAGCCTCAGGACCATGCGCTTCTGACCCTGCGCATTGGTCCTTCTTCTTCTTCTCCTTTTCTCCTTTTTTCCCCTTGCCGGCTTTCTTCTTCTCCCCCGCAGAGTGCAGCTTCCTCCCCCCCTGCATTCAAAATTTTTTCTCTCTTCTTCTTACATTTTCCAGCCACCTTCTCTCAGTATTTCTCTCACATTTTCAACCTTCTTCTTCGGATTTTGTAGCAGGCCGCTACCTCATCACAACTGTCTTCTCTCTCCGCCGGCGAACTCATCTCCGGCCGTCAACTCACCTCTCACGTGTTTTTCAGCCATCGATCAGGTATATATATATATATATATATATATATATAATTTTGTTTTTTAAGGATATATTGATATATTCTCTGCAGTAATGCATATTTCAAATTTTGTTTATGTATGTAAAATTGATTCTTGTAATGTATGGGTTTATAGAATATTGTATATGTATATGTTCAATATTTTTTTTGTTAGCTAATTAACTTATTAATTTGGTTGAATTATATATTATTTTTAATGTCCTATGTTTGTATGTACAAATGTAGAATTGTTCAATATGAGCATGCGTGCAAAATATTTATACACGTTTTTTATAAAGACGTGGCAGATTTATATAAATAAAATATAGAAAATAGATTTATATAAATCATTTATATAAATGATTACAAAAAATAAAAAAATAAAAAATAAAATAAAATAAAATAAAATAAAATAAAACCTACCTAGGTAGCTAGTTAGATGAATTTTATTTAGGGTCCCCATTTGAAGTTCAAATTATGTAACTTTATTTAAAAAAAAAAAAAAAATTGTGACAAAAACATAACTTAAATTTATTTTATTTAGGGCCTCCTAACACATTGATTGGTTTATTATTTATTTGTACATTAATTGTCAATTTTTCTTAGGACTTTGTGGTGAATTTTTGTTGCACTATACGCTATACCCATAACTAATTGGGTGCGTGCTATATTTTGGATGTTGATATGAGTGCTCGGGGGAAGTCAAAAGGATGGAGGGCACAATCTTCTGGGTCGAGATTGCAGCATGGCTTTACCGATAGTGAGGCGCAAGAAGCTACTATGCTTCTTCAGCAGCAATCAGGGTATCGACCTATATTTCCACAGAATGTGGAAGGGCATACACACGTGGGAGGCGCCTATGGCTACGACATTCCCGGCTCTTCGATTGATCATATCACGGATTTTCTTGACCCATCCCGTCCGACAGGGCTTACCCAGCTAGGGTATCAGAGATATGAGCCTATTTCCCGCGACTCGAACGAATCCCCGCATATGCTATCCCTGCCACTCAGATTCACACAAATGGGTTTATTGCCGCACGGCTATTTTGATCGGTCGCCACACAGCAGCACACCTGTGGATGATAGTGAGGCACAGGCCGCTAATGACATAGATGATGGGACATGTGACGCGGACAATGAGCAGCACGATGACCCTGCTTGGCCAGTATTGGATATCAACAAGGTTCGCACAATAGATATGTATGCATGCTATTCCGAACCTTAAATATGTACATATTTACGCATGATGGTATATGTAGTTAATTAGTACATCAATTCAAATAATATATGTTTAACCATTTGTGTGTTAATATATACTTCAATATCATTGCAGATAGCGAGAACAACTTTGAAGTGTTGACCGAAAGTGACTCGCACAAGTTGTGGAACATTCCCGATAGGAAAAGGGTCGTCATGAAGTGTAATGGCGCGTGGCAGCCCGTAGGACAAAGCAGAAAAAAGTTTAGATGGATGATGGGCAAGACGTGCAAGGCCAGGTCATTTATCAAGCTATCCGACAACTAGGATGATGTACCAGAACAATGCAAGGAGGATTTCTTTCAGTCTTTGATGGTAAGTGTAGATTAGATGTTATTAATTTATGATATGTAGCAGTTGTATATTAAATTTATTTTATACAACAAGCGCTTTAATACCCTAGTTTTTAATTGATGCAGCATTACTTTTACATCATGCCTGGGTAAGATATGATGGCAATTAAAAAAGACGCTTTCAGAGACATGGGCGAGAAGTAGAAGCTTTTGAGGCACATTTTAAAGAAGAAGCTCATGATTCAGAGCGACGACACTCCTGCGACAATGGCGACAAGGATGAGCGAGACCATTTCAAAGTGCAATCCCGCAAACGTTGAAATATTGTTGGTGAAATGGTGTGATCCCGCTTATCAAGTAAGTCACTTCAAACTATTTATGTTTCGTTAATTGTAATTGTTCGATGGCTTAGCTAAAAATAACGTCTACATGTTTTATTCGTAGGCTTATTGTGCACACATGAAAGACATACGAGCACAAAATCAAACACCACACTACACTGGCTCGAAGAGCTATGCAAGAGTCGCACATGAGGACGTACTACTCTAACTTACCATAACTATATGTATATGTCATATATTGCATAGTATTTATACGAACGTTTCATTGATGGTTTGAACTTATTGCAGGTAATTAAATTTGGCAAGGCTCCTATGCGAGCAAAGACTTATATCAAGACCCATAAAAAGAAAGATGGTTGTTGCCCAAATCCGGTGGCTGCAGCGAGAATTGTAAGTGGCAGACACCTTGTCATGAATTTTTATTTATGTATTAACTTATTGAGTCTAAACAATTATATATATAACAATGCTCATGTACAGGCTCGGATGGAGGAGTTATTGAAAAATGACCCTGCGGAACGGGTAGATGGGCCCCAAGGGACGATTAGGTGGACACCAGATGACGCTTATGCTCAGGCACACGACAATAAGCCTGAGTATGCGGGTCGTGTTCGAGGAGTGGGTAAGAATATTTTGCCTACACGCGGCACCATCCACTCATACTATACACCGTCCCAAGCATGGTCGTAGAACCGTGGCGAGACGATGGTCTCACGTGAAGAACTCGAAAGAGCCATTGAAGCCGAAAGGGCGAAGCACAGGGAGCAAATGGATGCGAGGCTATCGCAGCAGAGTGAGGAGATTACTGCGGCGGTGACCGCACGGGTGACTCAGCAAATGGCTGCTCAGATGGCTGAGCAGATGGCTGCTCAGATGGCGGCGTATGAGGCGCGGATTTGCAGCCCTGAGGGGTCGAGACGTATAGGGTCGGAGCCGAAGGTGACGACAATCAGGAATCTGCAAGATGCAGAGTCCCCAGACCGAGTGATTGTGAGATCCTCAGTTGATAGCCGATCAGGTATTCTTATTGTTTCTATTTGAGTATCATTGTGATCTTACGAGATGAATATCATTTTAAGGACTAGTAATTTTGTTTGGTAAATAAACTTTGTTCGTATCTAACACAATTG
The DNA here is from genome assembly GCA_016403345.1 of Corylus heterophylla. Lineage (NCBI taxonomy): Eukaryota > Viridiplantae > Streptophyta > Magnoliopsida > Fagales > Betulaceae > Corylus > Corylus heterophylla. The sequence goes on from CM028140.1 coordinate 19,152,719, forward strand.
TATATAACACAATTGCAACGTAATATGCATGTGTAGATGACGTAAGGGTAGAAGCTGAGGACGACGATCACAATGAAATCCAACACCAGATGCCGGCTGGACAGAAGTCTCGTTTGTCAATACATTATACCCATCGTTCAGGCACCCCGTGAGTATATATATATATATATATATATATATATATATATAAACTCAAAATAATCTACTTTGTTGTTTCTGGTTGATTTGGTTGTGATTGGAGCTTTGCATAGTTAATCTTACCATATTTGTGGAAGCTACCTCATTGAATAAATGTCTATGTAGATATATATGTGTTTATGTTTATGTATGTCGTGCAAATATATGTATAGGTCATGCAAAGAGGAATATGTATGTCGAGGTTGTTTATTTGATAATTATTCGATTGTTTTCTCACTTACTTAGACATTGCTTACCTATTAGGAGTTGATAATATTATATCGCAAATGTCAATTAGCTAATTGATTGCTTATTTTATTATTTGCAGTTAGTGCGGAGAAGTTGGGAGATAATGGTCATGATGATGTTCACTCGGCTTCTGTTTTTTGTATTTGTGTATAACCATAGTTGTAGTGTTTGTTTAGTGTTGGATTAATTGTGGTTATATATATATATATATATAACGAGCGGAGATGCTACCATGTTACAAAATTGGATTATTCAATATATATAACGAGCGGAGAAAATTCAAAGAAATATATATATTTTTCCCTGTCAAATTATGGTAACGTGGCATATTCTGCCATGTTACAAAATTGCAACGTGGTAGAATCTGCTGTGTGGTAACGTGGCACATTCTTCCACGTTACCAAATTGTAACGTGGCAGAATGGCCACGTTACGATAATTGGTAACAGGCCGAATATACCACGTTACCATGTGTCGTAACGTGGCATATTATGCCACGTTAGCAGCTGGCAATGTGCAAACACATTACCACATATGGTAACGTGTCAGAGTCTGACACGTTACTAAAGTTGCAGTAGTTATGTCTGGTTTAACCACCTGTCAAACACGTTACTATAGATACGTTACTACACTTTAGTAACGTGTCAACACTATATACACGTTACTAATGGTCCGTAGCCAAAAAATTAGATTCTTGTAGTGTGGTATAAATTCGAACATTGACTTCACATTCACTCATATTTTAGCTAAATATTCCATGTTGGGCATCATCCATCTATGTGGGTTTTATGCACAAAATTTAAATTTAGTATTCATCTTAATTAATATAATCAGGAGCACATATTAAATATTTCCTCTTCTTCTTTTGGACAAAAATTAGCTCCACTATAAGTAGCCAGTTCACCAAATATGTATTTAGACAAAGTTTTTCTCTATATGAGATGCCAATATGTATATATTTGTAGATCTGTAAGAGTAATTGAGTATAGTGTTCACTTTTTATTATGATCATTTATATATCTTTTGAATATGTCCTCATATTTTAAAATTGCTTTTTAAAAATACTAATAATAATAATAATAAAACATTATTAGGGTTAAATTGACCCTAATAAAGTTTTTATTTTTAGAATGTCAGACCTAATAGTGCAACCATCAGCGTCCACTTTTTTTTGGACGTTGATGTTTTTTAAAAAAATAAAAAAAATAAAAAATTTGGGACTATTAGCTTCCATTTTGAGTGAACGCTAATGGTGCACTATTAGCGTCCACTCAAAGTGGATGCTGATAGTGTAGCACTAGCGTCCACTTCAGCTTTCGTCCACTCTAGCATTAGCGGCCAAAATACAAGACTTTTAGCATCTACATAGTGGACGCTAAAAGGTCATCATTAGTGTCCACTTCCGAGTCGATGCTAATGATCAACAGTTGATCATTAGCGTTAGACCATTAGCGTCCAACAATCGATGACAGTTGATGATGTTGATCAACAGCATTCACTTTGGGACTTTTAGCGTCCAAATGAAGTCGACCTTAAAGACCAGATTTCTTGTAGTGATAGTGCCGCTCTACTCACGCAGACAGCTCTTAAAACATGCTTTGCAGGCTGCGATTTCAAATGCCATAAAAGAATTTAACTTCCTTCACTAAACACCTGAGAATAGCTATTTCCTTATCAAGAAGAATACTTATTCCTCTAAAAAATTAGAGAAATTATTTTTCTAGAAGAATAGACAATGTTTTCCAAAACAAGAATCCCTCGTCATAACAATTATCCTCGTGATGGGGTTGAGGTGCAGGGACCAGTGTAGTAACAATATGTCTACAAAACACCCCCGGCTGGAGCCGGTAGTACTTTGACGCTTAAATTAGCACCATTCGTTTTGGAGTAGGTTGGAGACGGAGAAATCATCTCTTATTCTCGGGGGAATATAGGGTGGAAACCGTGAGAGAAAGGCTTGTGAGACCTATTTCTTGGTTCTCAAAAGAAGGAATTGGAAGTTCGAGTTGAAGTCCCTTACTTGATGAGGTGTTGTTCCCTTTATTTATACAGGTTGATGTGAGCAGTGGGAGGGCCCACATTTCTTCAATTCAGCGAGTTGAGACTCGTGAGAGAGCGTGTCGCAGGGCCTCCATGACCTTCGCTTTCACGAAGGGGTAACTCCACTTTACTGGCCATTGGACTAGACCCCAACTCTGTTTAAAAACAAAAAAAGAAAATTACATAATTGTACAAAACTAATAATAATAATAACAAAAGCTACGTACAATGGATTTCTGTGCGATCAAGTAAGCTAATTTTTTCTTTCCAAGGTGATTTGAGTAACATTTTCATTATTGTGATTAGTGTAATAAAAACAAGCTAGGAAATACTTCACAAAGGCCCCATGAACTTTCATGTATTATGAGAAAACCCTTTCAATGTTCAAAAACTCTCAATTTCACCTCTCAAAGTTTTAATTTGATGCAATCTCCCCCCTCCGCCTTTAAAATAGATGGTAAAAGTGATAAAATAACATTATAACCTTTCATACTCCTGAAACTTTTATAAAATTTCAAATTTACCGTTGACTTGGAATTTTTTTTTTTTTTTTTTTTTTAAAAAAACAAACAAAAATTTAAGAGTATTTTGGTATTTTTCATAATTTTTGTTAGGAGTTAACGCCAAAAACTGGCAGAGGGGTAGATTGCATCAAATTAAACATTAGACCTTTGTGAAGTTTTCCATAAAAACAACTACTCTGGAAATATTACATATTTGTGCAAGTAAAGAAAATTGTGTTGTAGGCAAACTCACACGAGTTGTTTAAGCATCTTTCCCATCTTGATAGTTGTCTTCTGCTGCCGATTGCATCAGGTTTTCTAGCCAACTCCTCCAATGCTATCCTCTTACAGCTATTTTCCATAGTTGCTAAACTTCGATCATTTTTCAGAATTTTCAGTGCTACATTTGTACATAAAACAACACATGCATTTGATTTGATCATTGTTGTTGGGTTTTGAATTGCCAAATTCAATGACAAAATACATTCATCTGCAATCCCGTCAGCAATGCATACATACGAGGTGTTGTGTCAAGAGAAGACTTAGAAGATGTGGTTAAGCTTAACCAATCATAATAGAAGACCAATATGATATGGTTAAGTTTAATCAAATCGGAATTCTTTAATTAGAGTTAAAATAGGATTTGATTAAATTTAGTATCCTGCACATGTATCAGTATTCGGACCATAACTTTCAGCTCAAGAATCGGATTGAGATGAAACCAGCGGCATTGGAAAGCTAACACAAAATTCTACAAATATTTGTGAAATAAGATTTTCAAAATTCGAAAGTTAGCTATGCCAAAATCGTCTTTCAAGATAAGGAAGAAAATTTGGATGAATCCTATTCCAACTAGAACTAGTTTTTCTTCCCATTTCAACTAGTACTAGGTTTTCTTGTAGTCTATATATAGAGAGCTGTTATGCATGAAATTGTAAGGAATTCCACTTAAGAATTCCATGTGCTAAGAGAGCGTTTAAGATATTGAGTGTTAGGGTTAGTCTCTCTTAGAGTTAAAGGTTGTGTCTTCATCATAGATCATATACAACTGAAGTCTACCGGAGTTCCGGTAAAGGAGATCAAGTAGAAGGATTGTGCCAGATATTTTGGACAGGGCTACTGCGGTAGAAGTCAAGTGAGTCGCTTCTCTTATGCAAGGAAGTGTCAATTGCAAATGTTTTGTAAGTGTGAACTTCTTGTAATCCTTATTCTTTTATAGTTGATTGATTTCCTGGGTTTGGCTGCCCCGGAGAGGTTTTACATTTTAGAGAGTTCTCTAAATGGTTTCCTCTTCGTAACCAAAATATTTGTGGTTTCCTCTTCGTAACCAAAATATTTGTGTCTCTGTGATCTATTGTTCTACATATTTTGGTTGTATGACTGTTTAATTTTTAATTCTGCGTATTATTTGCATACACCTATTCAACCCCCTTATTGGTGTCATTTGGAGTCGTATATAAGAATTTTCAATTGGTATTAGAGCGGGTTCACTTTGTTTGGATTAAATTCCTGAGTGAGATCCTTGACTCCTTTGCTATGAATACTCCTCAATCCCTTAGCATGGATTCTGATGAGGAGATTGACCTTCAAATGGCCTATAACAAGCTCTTTAAGAAATTTGTTAAATTGACTCATCATCACCAAATTTCCCTTAAAAAGCTTAATGATGTTGAGCATGAGAAAGAGTCTTTGGTTATTAAATTGTCTAAATCACATGCCTTAATTGACTATTTGAAATCTGAAAATACTATGCTTATTGATAAATTGGGTGCCTCTACTTCACATGCTTCTAATTCTGAAAGAAAAACTTTGTTTGTTAAGCATGTGAAAGTTGAAGAAGTCAAAGCCAATATAGCTTGCTTGGATAAGGGCAAAACTTCTTGTATGAATACTTGTGTGAAGCCCGAATTCAAGGCTCTTTCAAGGAAACAAACTCATGCAAAGTTTGTTCCTACATGCCACCATTGTGGGATTATTGGTCATATTAGACCAAATTGTTCTAAGTTGAAATCCCAAAGACCTTGGAATAAAAAGGCTGCTCCTAAGAAAGAAAAAGGTGGTGTAGAGTCATGTTTGTCTAGATCTAAGTATATGTATATCCCTCTTCATATGAGACAAACTTCTCTGAAATTTGTCCATACCTGCCATCATTGTGGCAAAGTTGGTCATATTCGACCTAACTGTTTTAAGTTGAGACCTCGTGAGCATAAGAGTGAGAATTCATATTCTAGGAAAGGTTTTGAGGGGCTATGCATAACGATGAAGGGAGTGTTATCTAAGTTAGATGAGTTTGACAAGAGTCACAAATCTGTACCTAGGGTTAAGAAGGTTTGGATTAGGAAGGTCAATACCATTCACCCTTTGAGGGAGAGTGGTGGTGAACTCACCTAGAGTAAGGTGGTCCATAAAATGCTTATGATTGGTTGTTTTGCATATTTCTTCATATCCTAGAGCATGTAGCATTCATTGCATTGCATTTATTGTTTTTTTTTTTTTTTTTTAAAATTTTAGTTTTGCATATATATGCATTGCATTAATTTTGTGCATTTTATTTTAAAAAATTCAAGAAGACAAAAATATATTTTTTAGGTTGTCTCCTTATTTTTGTCATATGCACCTTGATAGTCCATAAATTTCTCATGTATACTTCATGGATCCAATTCCTTATATCTCAAAATGTGCTTACTATACATGGGATGAATATTTATTAATGGACTGATTTTTTTTTTTGGCCTAAGCTTATGCTTCTATGGTACATTTTACCTATGCTTGAACTCTTGTGCACATTTAAGCTTAAATTGAGTATGAATTTGGCCTTAAGGATGAGTTATGTTAAACAACCATATGAGGAAGATTGACTAGTTGTGTCTATCAAATTGACCAAATGCTAGTTGAACCTAGGTCCTAAAAATTTCAGCATTCCTCTAATTTGGTTTAAGCACTAAATGATTAAAGACACATTCTCAAAGAGAAAAATAGTGAAACAAGAAAACAAATGAAGATATTCCAAAAGGAATCTATTTCACTATGTCTTATTTGTGCTCAACTTGTCCCTATAGAAATAGTCGTGACCATATTCATTGTGGAAAGAGATGGTCACTACCGGACAATGTTTGAGTATGTGCTATTACTACATGGGAAGTGTATTGGATGAGGGTGACACGACCCTAGCAAGGTTTGACTTTTCTTTAGATATACATGTCAATCTTCCCATGAGGTAATTTACGTTTTTTCTTGCTAGCCTATCCCCTCACCGTATAAGTTCTTAAACTTACTTGATGGTTAGCTTTCACATACAACACACAAGTATGGGTTGAGTGGAACATGTTGCTTCGCTTATGTTGAAGAAACTTTTGTTTCATATCTTTTTATTCTCATGCATATTTTGGACATTATGAGATATTACCGGATAATCATTGCTTAATACATGAGTCTTTTATGTTTTATCATGTGTATATTTGACATTTATCTTATGTCATACAATGAGGGGGAGAATTTTTTTTATCATGATCTTGCATTTCACTCATTATGCATTCATAGTTTTGACCTTGTTTATGTTTCTCTGACTTTCCTTAGGCGTATTGGTGTTTTACTGCCCTTTGTCCATTCATGACAAAAAGAGGGAGAGAAAGTTTTAGAGAGTGCAGACTGAGAATAGATAGAACACCATAGATGATTTTGATTTTGATATACTTGTTGCATCTATGAAAGATATTCGTTTTGTGTTTTAACAGATTTGGTGAGCTATTCCTGATTATATTCTATTCAAATCTGTTATATTATTGGTACATTGGGTATTTTTATTCCACACACGTTTAATATGTTTTGTGAGTGTTTCAAGAAACATGAGTTATCTATTTAGATGTATCTTGTAAATTTTGTCACAGAATTGTCAAAGGGGGAGTTTGTTGGGTTTTGAATTGCCAAATTCAATGACAAAATACATTCATCTACAATCCCGTCAGCGGTGCATACATACGAGGTGTTGTGTCAAGAGAAGACTTAGAAGATGTGGTTAAGATTTAACCAATCATAATAGAAGACCAATATGATATGGTTAAGTTTAATCAAATCAGAATTCTTTAATTAGAGTTAAAATAGGATTTGATTAAATTTAGTATCCTGCACATGTATCAGTATTCGGACCATAACTTTTGGCTCAAGAATCGGATTGAGGTGAAACCACACTACAAAAATATGTGGGTTTAGTGACGTGGCAACTGTTCATAGGATTTATGCCACATCACTGTATTATAACGTGTTAAAATATAACACGTTATAATAATTTTTGGTAACGTGTCTAATAGACACGTCATCTTATGGTAACGTGTTATTTACAACGTTACCATAATGGTAACGTGTTGAAATAACACGTTGCCATATGGCAACGTGTCAAACTGCCACGTTACCATTATGGTAACGTGGTATTTTCAACACGTTACCATAATAGTAATGTGTCAAAATGCCACGTCACCATATGATAACGTGGCATTTCGACACGTTACTAGTAGTTTATTTTTCAAAAATATATATTTCCACAATATATTTGATGAATTATTATTATTTTATTTTATTTTTTTTAATGCAATCTTTACAACACTTGTAATCTTGATAAAAAATCTTAAGTAATAATTTTGTAAAAAAATATTGGGGCTTACGACTTTGTGACAGGCCCTAGAAAGATCTCTTGCTAAATGTGAGTTCCCAGAGAAAGATCAAAACCCAAAAAATATATGGCTAAGATATGCCTCTAGATTTCAAGTTATGCATTAGTGCTTATGTTTTACAACACTAAAGGCATCACTACTACTTCTTATGTGTCAAGCATGCTAAACGCTATCAGCTCTATAACATTAATTAATACTATGCTTTATTTCATAGTCAAGATATGCAGTAATTGATCCTATCATGATAGGATCAATTAATGATAGGATCAATTACTGCATATCCTAACTATGAAATAATAAACTTAAAATAACCAAGATAAGGGAATTGGCAGATGCAATGCCTGATGGTGGAAATATATATATATCAACCTATAAGTTGATAATTAATTAATTATCAATTAATAAACTTAAAATAAATTAAGCTTTATAATTGCAAGTATTATGTAATATGCTTTATAATATATCAATTAAGTACTATTAAGCTTAATTAATAATTTGCAAGTATATATTAATATAAATTACAGCTTTATATATATATATATATATATAATATAAATTGTAACGTGCCTATGTGGCACGTTACAAAAAGCTTCCTCGGGACTATGCGCATGGTCAGAAGCGCATGGTCCCTTTATTTTTTTATTTTTTTTTTCCCCTGTTCTGCGCGCTTCTTCTCCTCCGATCCTTTTCTCTTTTTTTTCTTCTTCTTCTTCTCCCCCGCGCAATGCACGCAGCTACTTACTCCCCCTACATTCCAAATTTTTTCTTTCTTCTTCTCACATTATCCAGCCACAATATCACCTTCTCCTCAATATTTCTCTCACATTTTCCACCTTGCTTCTAGCTTCTTTGGATTTTGTAGCAAGCCGCCAGCCACCTCACGCTACCGTCTTCTCTCTCCGCCGGCGAACTCAGCTCCGGCCGCCAACTCACCTCTCACTTGTTTTTTGCCCATCGATCAAGTATATGTATATATATATATATATATATATATTTTTAAGTATATATTGATAGGTAGTTTAAAATTTTCTCTACAGTAAGGGGAAAATATATGTTCAAATTTTGTATAAATATATATAAAATTGATTCTTGTAATGTATGGGTTTATAGAAATATTGTATATGTGTATGTTACTTTTTTTTTGTTAGCTAGTTAACTTATTAATTTGGTTGAACTATAGATTATTTTTAGTGTCCTATGTTTGTACGTACGTAGAAATGTAAGATTGTTCAATATGAGCATGCGTGCAAAATATTTATAGACATGTACATCTTTAGGTAGGTAGTTTGAAATTAGCTAAATGTTTTTATTTTGTGTATGTTTTACAAACTTATATATTATATAAATGATCACTTATATAATACATAAAATATAGAAAATAGATTATATAAATCATTTATATAAATGATTACAAAAATAATAATAAAAAATACATAATGCTATCAAATAAATTACAAAAAAAAAAAAAAAAAAAAACCTACCTAGGCAGCTGGTTACATGAATTTTATTTAGGGTCCCCATATGAAATTAAAATTATGTAACTTTATTTTTTTTTTCCATAAATTGGGACAAAAACATAAATTAAATTTATTTTATTTAGGGCCTCCTAACAAATTACAACCTTTTCAATTTGTTTAATATAATTTGGTTTAGGTTTTGCAACTTTATATTAGAGTACATGTTAATATATAAACAACGAACGTAGATGTTTTTTTATTATTATTACGGTACCCATGACAAATTGTTTTAATTTTGTACTATAATGTGGTTTAATGTTTGGAAATTTACTTCGTGTAAAATATTTAAGCAAGAAAAAAATAAATGAAAAATGAAAGAAAAGAATAATAACAATGTAATTAACAACAATTTACTTATTCAGTACTGTTAGGGTTCCCATGGGCCATAGTAATGCATTTATGCTTAAGTTTAGCGTACTTCTTATATATTTATGCTTTCTAATGTACGTAGTAACAATATGGACAAGAGTTGGATGAAGAAGTCAAATCGTACGAAGGAATACTGAGAAAGATGTAGAGCGTTTGTGGACTTCGCTGTTAGGAACTGTGAGACTCCCGACAAACTTATTTTGTGCCCCTGTAAGACGTGTCACTGTAACAGGAGACACCCCCCATGTTTGGTATACGACCACTTGACAGGGGGGAAAGGAATGTGGCCCCAATACACATTTTGGATTTATCATGGCGAGAGGCCTGTTACAGCTCCCATGGATGACTCGAATTCATCGCATCCGGCAACAGCTGCGAGTGCAAGCACTGAACAGGGTGGAAATATGCACGCAATGTTGCGTGATGCATTCGGCATGCACGAAGTTAGAGCTGACAATAGTGAGCCTCAGGTTGAGGTACATGGAGAGGAAGAAGACATTGTGCATGACGAAGCCGATGGAGTTGACGTACGAAAGTAAGAGGAATTGCTTAAAAAGGCAGACAAACCGCTTCATGATAAGACCAAACATAGCAAGCTTAGTGCTACTATACATCAGTACAATTTGAAGTGTGTGGGTGGAGTTAGTAATACGATATTCTAGTGTTTCTTCGATCTAATCAATCTGTTGCTGCCTGCAGATGATGGAGCCTTGCCATTTAATACATATGAGGCGAAACGGTTTTTAAGGGACATGGGACTCGGGTATGAGAAGATTTCGGCTTGTCGCAATAATTGTATGTTGTTCTAGAAGGGCAATAACGATTTAGATTCATGTGTTAAATGTGGAGAATCTAAGTGGAAGGACGAAATTCATTTGGACGAGGATGGCCACCCCATAACGTCGAATAAGAGACGTCCGGCCAAGGTTTTGCGGTGGTTTCCCATCATACCACGACTACAGAGGCTTTTTATGTCAGAGCATACTGCACCCTATATGAGGTGGCATGCAGAAGGCCGCACTAAGGACGGCGTATTAATACATACTGCCGATGGCGAAGCATGGAAGTCATTCGACAATTTATATCCGGACTTCTCAACAGACAGCAAGAACGTAAGACTTGGCCTAACCTCGGATGGCTTTAATCCTTTTGGGAACATGAGAACATCCCACAGTACTTGGCCTGTAATGCTTGTACCGTACAACCTGCCTCATTGGATGTGCATGAAACAAACGTCTTTCATATTATCTTTGATTATTCCAGGTCCAAGTTCACCTGGAATGGATATAGATGTGTGCATGCAACCGTTAATTGAGAAATTGCAGCAACTATGGAGTGTGGGGGTATGAACATTTGATGTATCCTTATAAAAAAATTTCATGCTCCGAGCGCAGCTGATGTGGACAATTAATGATTTTCCGGCATACGCGGACTTGTCTAGGTGGCCTACAAGGGGTGGGAAGGCATGCCCTTGCTGTATGCATGCAACAAGGTCTAGACGGTTAAAACACGAACGTAAGTTTTGCTTTATGGGGTATAGGCGATACCTGCCCATTGATCATCCATGGAGGCGGAAAAAAAATACATTTGACGGTAACCTAGAACTAGAATGTGCCCCCGATGTTCTAGATGGAGATGAAATCCTAAAACAGTTAGAAGGGATACAATTTAGGGATGAGAGCTCTAGTAAGTCAGTTAATATTGATAATGCACATGCAAAGAGGAAGAGAACTGATAATATATTGTGGAAGAAAAAAAGTATTTTCTTTCGTTTGCCGAACTAGAAGGATAATTTATTGCGGCACAACCTTGATGTCCTGCACATAGAGAAAAATGTAATGGACAATATACTTGCCACAATACTTGACATTAAGGGAAAAACGAAGGACAACCTTCAAGCACGAAAAGACTTGCAAGAAATGGGTTTGAGACAAGCACTTCATCCTTTCACAAGTGATGATGGAAGAATTTATATGCCTTATGCTTGCCACACAATGTCGAAAGAGGATAAAATTAGTTTCCTAAAAGTGCTTTGAAATATAAGAGTGCCAGACGGATATGCCCCGAACATTTTCCGATGTGTAAAACTTAAGGACCGGACGATATCGGGTTTGAAGAGTCATGATCATCACGTATTGATGCAATAGCTTCTCCCAATTACGTTACGTGGATCACTGCCCGGTAACGTGGTTAGACCGTTGGTTGAAATTTCAGCATTCTTCAGGGGCATATATTCAACTGCGTTGACCCAAGAGGATATGTCCCGACTTGAGGCTGGGATCTATACGACTCTGTGCAAGATGGAACAGATATTCCCCCTCCCCCCCCCCAGTTTTTTTACAAGTATGGTTCATGTTGTTGTGATCTTACCCGTGAATGCCGACTCGGTGGACCGGTACAGTATAGGTGGATGTATCCGGCAGAAATGTAACATTTCCCGTAAAAAATTTAAACTAAAATTGTGTTGCCCTTTATTTATTGTAAAATAATTATTAGATGTAATAATTGATTAGTTTTGATATGTAGGAGCCTCGGGGTGTTCAAATCAAGTGTGCGCAATAAAGCGACTCCTGAGGGTTGCATTGCGGAGGGCTACATAGCAACCGAGTTGGTGGGATTTTGTTCGATGTATTTAGAGAACGCACTGACATTCCACAATAGGCCGCAACGAAACCCGAATGGCCCTAAAGGGGCTGGAACCCAAGTCGTCATCAACCGTCTCACATTGACACAGATGCACCATTACATTCTGTTTAACTTAGATGATTTCCTCCAATTGCAGACATTAATATTGTGTAATGAATATATATGCATACTCATATCATGCAACGTTAGTTGTGAATTAAATGTAATTGATTTTATTTCAAAATGTAGGCTACATAAGGATTTGATAAGACAAATTGCAAATAGGGGGTGAACGATCACAGATGATCATTTGGAAACCCTACATTTTGAGCAATTCTGCAATTGGTACCGTCACTACGTAAGACTAATGTCACCCCTTGTAAATTTCATAATGTTTCCTCAATGCACTAACAAAACTTCGTCATTGTGTATGACTCGTAGGTCTATCGTTCGGACGATCATCTTAGGAAGGATATGAGTGCCAAACTAGTAATGCATTGTAGAGGGCCGATGGTCTCAGTAGTCCAATATAACATATATGTGGTAAACGGCAAGTTCTTTCGAACTGTCGCACATGATGTGGGAAAAAGGTCTCAGAATAGTGGTGTGTGTGTGCCGACAGTTGATGGCGAAACATACTATAGGAAAGTAACTCAAATACTTGAGGTGGAGTATTACGACAGGACAAAATATGTTCTGTTCAAGTGTGACTGGGCGGACACCACAAAGGATAGGGGGTACAAGGTGGACGAGTATGGCATAACCCTTGTCAACTTCAAAAACCTTGTCCATAAGGAGGAGCTGATTAGTGATGAGCTGTATGTACTAGTTTCTCAAGTGGAACATGTTTTTTACGTCGAAGATGAAAGGAACCCAGATTGGGCTTGCGTGGTGAGGACGAAACCTAGAAACGTATACGATGTTGGTCAGGGTCAAACGCCTGATGATCTTAATGCCAACTATCACGAGATCGAGAGTGAGCCACTCATTTTAAACAATAATCAGTTCTACGATCCGCACGATGACATCCAATATGTCTAACCCGGCTTTGAACCAATCGAGGCGTATGTCATTCCATATGAAATAAATATTTTACATTTATTGGTTTGTTGTTATTTATAAATTTGTGCATTGATTGAGTGAATATTTTTGCGTGCGTCCAATATCTTATTAATTTGTTCATTTATTAATTTTTTCGTCATATACGCAATGAATATTTCTCACACTATACACATAACTAATTGGGTGCGTGCTGTATTTCACAGGTTGATATGAGTACTCGGGGGAAGTCAAGAGGACGGCGGGGAGCTTCTTCTGGGTCGAGATCACGCCATGTCCTGACAGATAGTGAGGCATAGGAAGTTGCTATGCTTATGCAGTAGCAATCAGGGTATCAATCGATACTTCCGGATAATGTAGACGAGCAGTTACATGCTAGAGACGAGGATGCCTTTGACATAATCGGCATTTTGGCTGAGATAGCTCAACTACTCGCGGAGCAAAGATGTCCGACAGGCCTTACACAGTTTGAGTATCGGTATGAGCCTAGTCCCTCCGACCCTGACGCCTCCATGCATTTGCCATCCCCGCCGCCCACATTGCCGCATGGGTTTTTTGATCAGCAGCCAAATAGTGGCGTACCTGTGGATGATAGTGAGGCACAGGACAATGAAGACATGGATGATGGGATAGGTGCCGCGCACAATGAGCAGGACGATGACCCTGCTTGGCCAGAATTGACTATTGACCAGGTTCGCACGATAAGTATGTATATATGCTATTCCGAACCATAAATATGTACATACTTATGCATGATGGTACATATAGTTAATTTGTACATAAATTCAAATAATATATGTTTAACTATTTATGTGCTAATATATACTTCATCATTGCAGATAGAGCTGGTAACTTTGAGGTGTTGATCATATTGGATTCGCACAAGTTGTGGGACATTCCTGATGGAAAAAGGGTGGTCATGGAGTATAATGGCGCGTGGCAGCCCGCAGGACAAAGCGGTAAAAAATTTAGACGGATGATGGGCAAAACGTGCAAGACCGAGACTTTTATCAGGCTTTCCGACGTTTGGAAGGATGTACCACGACAAAGCAAAGAAGATTTATTTCAGTCATTGATGGTAAGTATAGATTAGATGTTTGTAATTTATGATTTGTAGCAGTTTAAAATTAAATTTTGTGAAACAACAAACGCTTTAATACGATAGCTGTTAATTGATGCAGAATTACTTCTACATCATGCCTGTGTCGGATATGGAGGCAATTAAAAAAGATGCTTTTAGAGACATGGGCAAGAAGCAGATGCTTTTAAGGCACAAGTTAAGGAACAAGCTCATGATTCAAAGCTACGATACTTCTGGGACAGTGATGGCAAGGATGGCTCATACCATTTCAAAGTATAACCCCATAGATGTGGAAATATTGTTGGGGAAATGGTGTAATCCCGAGTATCAAGTAGGTTATGACTTCGTACTATTTGAATTTCGTTAATTGTAATTATTGTTTGATGGCTTAGCGATTAATTATGTCTACATGTTGGGTTCGCAGGCTTATTGTGCACATATGAAAGAAATACGAGCATTAAATCAAATACCGCATTACACAGGCTCGAAGAGCTATGCAAGGGTCGCACATGAGGAAGTACTATAACTTACAATAACTATATATATTTGTGATATATTGCATAGTATATATCAGAAATATTTAATTGATGGTTTGAATTTATTGCAGGTAATTAGTAGAGGCAAGGCTCCTACGCGAGCGAAGATGTATATAAAGACCCATACGAAGTCAGATGGTAGCCGCCCGAATCCGGTGAGCGAAGCGAGAATTGTAAGTGGCAGACACCTTGTCGTGAATTTTTATTTATGTATTAACTTATTGAGTCTTAACAATTGTATATAAATGTAAATGCTCATGTATAGGCCCGGATGGAGGAGTTATTGCAAGATGACCTTGCGGAGCAGGCAGAAGGGCCCTCAGGGACAATTAGGTGGACATCGGATGACACGTATGCTCAGGCGCATGACAATAAGCCTGAGTATGCGGGTCGTGTTCGAGGGGTAAGTAAGAATATCTTGCCCGCACGCGGCACCATGTACTCATACTATACACCATCCCAGACATGGTCGCAGAATCGGGCCGGCCCGACGATATCGCGGGAAGAATTTGAAAGAGCCATTCAATCTGAGAGGGAGAAGCATAGGGAGCAAATGGATGAGAGACTGGTGCAGTAGAGTGAAGAGATTACCGAGGCGGTGATTGAGGCGGTGACTGCGCGGGTGACTAAGCAGATGTCTGCTCAAATGGCTGATCAGATGGCTACTCAGATGGCAGTGTATGAGGACCGGATTCGCAGCCTTGAGGGGTCGAGACGTATTCCATCCGATGCGGAGGTGATGACTTTCCGGAATCCGCAAGATGCAGAGTCCCCAGCACGAGTGATTGTGAGATCATCAGTTGATAGCCGATCAGGTAACAATATATTTTTATTGTTTTTATTTAATTAACACGTTTATCTTACGAGTATAATAAACGTTGTTCGTATCTAACACAATTGTATATATATAACACAATTGCAAGGTAATATGTGTAGATGACGTAAGAGCAGAAGCTGATTACGATCACAATGAAAGCCAACATCAGACGCCAGTTGGTCAGAAGTCTTGTTTGTCAATACATTATACCCGTCGTTCAGGCACCTCGTGAGTATATATATATATAAACTTTAAATAATCTACTTTGTTGTTCCTGGTTGGTTTGGTTGTACATTAAGCTTTGTATAGTTAATCTTACCATATTTGTTGAAGCTGTCTCATTGAATAAACATGTATTGTTTGTACGAACATATGTGTTTATGCATATATATATATGTATGTCGAGGTTGTATATGTGACAATTATTCAATTGTTTAAACAATTATTCAATTGTTTTGTACTGGGAGTTTATCATATTATATCACAAATGTCAATTAATTAGCTGATTGATTGTTCGTTTTATCTTTTGCAGTTAATGCGGCGCAGATGATTGATTATTGGTCATGATGATTTGTGTATCCGATGTTTGCTTAAGGTTAGTTGTATTGTATTTTACTTTTTATTACATATTTGCACGTTAATTGTTTGTATAAAGTTATAACTAATTAGTTACACTCCATTTTACGTTATATAACGTTAGTTGTATAACGTTAGATTGTGGTTATATATTTAGGTTGAATTTTGATTATTGGGTTGAATTTTGATTGTTGATGTTGGATTATTAATTATTGATGTTGGATTATTGGTTATTGATGGATTATGGGTTGTTGAGGTCGTATGATTAATTGTTGGATTATGGGTTTTTGAGGTTGTATATCAGGTGTCAAACAAAAAAAAAAAAAAATTTCCTTGTAAACTGTAGTGCCATGGGATACACTGCCACGTCACTACAGTGGTAACGTGGCATTCACTGTCACGTTACCACTGGTGGTAACGTGGCACAAAATAACACGTTACAATTTTATTGTAATGTGTTAGTTGTTAACACGTTACCAAATGGTAACGTGTCAGAATCTGACACGTTACAAAATTTCATTTTGTTACGTCCAATTTCACTACGCGCCAGACACGTTATAAGGGACACGTTACAACACTTTAGTAACGTGTTAACCCTATATACACGTTACTACTGGTCCGTAATTAAAAAAATTAATTTTAGTAGTGCCAGCGGCATTGGAAAGCTAACACAAAATTATACAAATTTTTGTGAAATAAGATTTTCAAAATTCGAAAGTTAGCTATGCCAAAATTGTCTTGCAAGATAAGGAAGAAAATTTGGATGAATCCTATTCCAACTAGAACTAGTTTTTCTACCCATTTCAACTAGTACTAGGTTTTCTTGTAGTCTATATATAGAGAGTTGTTATGCACGAAATTGTAAGGAATTCCACATAAGAATTTCATGTGCTAAGAGAGCGTTTAAGATATTGAGTGTTAGGGTTAGTCTCTCTTAGAATTAAAGGTTGTGTCTTCATCACAGATCATATACAACTGAAGTCTACGGGAGTTCCGGTAAAGGAGATCAAGTAGAAGGATTGTGCCAGATGTTCTGGAAAGGGCTACTGCGGTAGAAGTCAAGTGGGTCGCTTGTCTTATGCAAGGAAGTGTCAATTGCAAAGGTTTTGTAAGTGTAAACTTCTTGTAATCCTTATTTTTTTATAGTTGATTGATTTTCTGTGTTTGGCTGCCCAGAGAGGTTTTATATTTTAGAGAGTTCTCTAAATGGTTTCCTCTTCGTAACCAAAATATTTGTGTCTCTATGATCTATTATTCTACATATTTTGGTTGTATGACTGTTTAATTTTTAATTCTGTGTATTATTTACATACACCTATTCAACCCCCTTATTGGTGTCGTTTGAAGTCGTATATAGGTATTTCAATTGTCAAAGGTTGGTTCAAAAATCATTGTATGGTCAGTATATTGCAATAGAAGCGACTCTGCCCAGATAAAAGCTTTCTAAAACTCATTGCAAAAGTTATGCTACAATGTCGAATGATCAGTCTTGTGAAATATTTCATTTTCAATTGAAACTTCAACAAGCAGATCAAATTGTAAAATTAACTTTCTCGAACTCCCAATTATATAGTTGTGAGATCGATGTAGGACATACCATACGTATCAGTAGAAATCGTGGCAACAAGGATATGAAAGCGTTCGATAGTTTCCAAATCTTCAAAAGGAGTCACGTCGTACAGATATGACGCCATCTTTCTACGTCCATTCAAAGCTGCCGTGTAAAGTGGTGTCTTTTCACCGCTACCACGGATTATGGCAGTTTGGGTTCTTTTCCACCCTCACCTTAGCAATTAGCACGATTTCTGATTCAGCAGCAAATCAAAGGGCTGTGTTTTCACTTGCGTTTTGTCAAGCTATCTCATCCGGAGTCATCCGTTCGACGAGTTCTTTTACAAAATCGGTGCGTTCTGTAGCAACTGCGATGTGAAGAGCATATGTCTGCTGCAAACGAAATGTTTCTTCCTCTTTTGTGTTTTTTATGGGGTTATCTTGGCCTATATAAAAACGCTTACACATCATTTTAGCCAAATTCACAATGCATTGTTTGCTAGTTGGAATGGAACAGTACTATTTAACAACAGCTTCCTATATCTAATTTTCTTTCCGAACGATAGGAAAAACTTTTTAAAAATACGTGCAAGAGACTCTATTAATGTTCCCTAAATCAATGAACACAAAGGGGACCAAAAGTGACACTCTAAATTTTGAGTAACACTCTTTCTTCCCTTGACATTACTTTAATATAAAAATGTTTTGTCTTTCTTATTTCTTTCCTTTATTATTTATGTGAAAGGATATTTAAATGACTTTCTTTTACTAGTCTCTTGTTTAAAAATTTAATTTAAGAAATATTTAAATGGTATAGAAAAATGATAAGGAAAACTTTTGTAAAATTTTTATTTCAATAAGAAAGTAAAAAAGTACGTACGTAATTTGATTTCTTAAATTTAAGAAAAATTCAAAAATTCAAAAAAAAAAAAAAATAAATAAAAAAATAAGGCGGCTAGTACTCGAATCAATGCATACCATAAAACAAAGGAATTCATACCTCTTCTCAAAAAAGAAAAATAATAATAAAATAATAATAAAAATAAATAAAAATAAAAAGATATCAATTGGAAAAGTTATTTGTGTATGGCATGTCTATTTGATTCCATATGGACAACAATTAATGAATGACAGAGCTAGCACTCACTTCTTGCACCGTCTTGAACACCCTGATCCGGAACTGGCTCATCTAATGAAGTATTTTTTTTCCAAGGAAGTGAATTCTTCTTGATCGTTATCTGTCCAGTACTACTAGAAGCTCTTTGAGGAATATTCATTTTTTGGAAATATGTCACTCTTTACGATTGTCACCTTTTGACTTTTGTCTTCTTTCTTGAGGTTCTTTACCTCACAGCACAGCTTTGGACGTCTACTCCTTTTGTAAGAAATAAAATTAGATAGAGAATATATATGATCAGTACATAATTAATATGGTATTGTGTGTATGGAATATTTAAAAGAAAAGTTTACATACCTTCTTCAAACTATTGTCGCCTTAGGAAGGGAGTAAAAAATTAATATCAATGAACCAAAACATAAATGAGCAATATATTGAAATAGAGGCTAGAGCATTATTACTAAATATATTAAGATTGTAGATAATTAAAAATGGAACCCGGCATTCTTTTGGCTCTAAAAATTATAAATGATTGAATTTAAGGAAAAATTATATTTAGATCCTAAGTTTTTATTTAACTTGGATTTAGTCATTAGATTTCTAATTTCAACAAAACAATCATTAGGTTTGCCCAAATTTTAAATAAGTAACTCTATTACTTTTTCATCAAAATGAATGGTTTGTCATATACTAGGTGTGTCTCAATTGACGCACCAATGTTTATATTAGCACCCAATATCAATACCATATTATTAAGCACTAAGTCATTCATAGAAAAACCAAAAAAAAAAAAAAAAAAATCAAACTCTTGAAACAAAAACCATATTTTTTGTAATCCTAACCTTCTAGGTTTTAGATTTGTAGTGTTAAGTATAGAAAAACAAAACTGTTAACTTTAGTGCTGAGGTGGATTGTACCATATATGTCAAATAAGATACAAGAATAGATAACTGTTAATTTTAATGGTATAGTAATAGAGGGGCCAATTTAAAATATTTTGTCTATAAGATATTTTGTCAAGAGAAAGAAACTTATTTACTATGAATGGTTATATTACTTTTTGGTGTTTCAAGCTTAGGTGTCTATTCAAAAGTGCAAAACAACCAATTTACACCTTGATTTGATTGAAGTTATCCTGTAGTGAATTATGTGAATAGATGTAGAATGAGTACACATGGCAACTCATATCTGCACTTGGAGTTGGAGAAAATTGTTATAGATTAGAGATGAAGCAAAACGTTTTCTCACTTTCGATGTTGGTAATGGGAAGAATTTTTATCTTTGGTTTGATGCTTAGCACCCGAAAGGAGTGCTCTATGAGAAGTATAGGCATTGAGTCATCTATGATACTCATAGTAAACTTGAGGCCTAGTTAGACTCATTATCAAGAATGATTAATGGTATTGGCCTGCTGCTCATTCGAATCATCATGTTAATATTCAAAGTAGGTTGTGTGTGGTTCCTATTGGTCATGAGGATAAGCTGAAGTAGACTGCCTCAAAAACTAGTAAGTTTTCTTACTCATAAACTTGAGATTCCATTTGGGTTAAGGAAAATGTAATGGATTCGTGGGCTTTGGTTTTGTTTCCATTTTCAATTCCTAAACAAGCTTTCATCACTCGGTTAGCAATAAGGGAAGCTTCGTCCACTGGGAAGTTATTGAGATGGGGGTTTCAAGGATATGTGAAATGCATTTTTCCTTTATCAATATCCTTATTTCCTTATTTCCTTATTGAATGGTAGGGATCTTACATCATGATTGTTTTTATTCGCATTTTTTGAAAAAAATTTAATTAATTTAGTTTTTTTTAATTTGTCATGGTGACAATGAGAATGGGTCAATGAGAACA
>CM028140.1:19173551-19364659 GCA_016403345.1 Corylus heterophylla
AACGGAGCCCGTCAAATTTTTTTTTTTCTCTTGTCCCAATATTTAAAATGTCTCGTCTCTCATTTTTTTTTTTTAATTAATTAGTTTTATCAACTTTTAGTGACTAATTTGACCTTTCCTTGTGGATGAATTGTGAATGCCAAACATTACACCTGGTAGAATTTGAAAATATTTTGGCTTTATTCCAATTTTGAATAATATCATGTACAGATCGCGCAATATTAATTATGAGACTGTTGGCACATTTGATGGCGTTGAGGTTTTGCCAGCTGTGAAAGGAATCATTTTTTGGTCTGCCCAACGGTAAAGGTTTTTTAAGTGCAAATTGAGTACAAGCCACCTCGTTTGACTAATTTCCTCGTGAAGCCCAAACAGTTGGAAGTTGGCGCGAACCCAAAGAACAGCACATGAAAGCATACGTAAGATCATGCAGAACAAAAACTTGAAAAGGGTAAGAACACTACCTCTAAAAATCGGGTAGTGCTAGCTAGCTTGGCGTAGGGGCTTATTTGAATCCCATTACTCCTTCTCAGTCCGCATGTGTAGAACTAGGGTTTAGAGACCTTTAAACATTTTTCACAATTTTGATTACGAGACCAAGAGTATGAGATCTAATGCCTATCCAAGTTCCCCTTTAAATAGGTTTATGTCTCCAATTGAAAGTAAGACACAGTTTCCTTATCAAAGTAGAACTTAGAAAACGTACATTACGTAATGCTCATCATCGGTATACACAATCAAGGGGCGTTGTAGCTTTTTTTTTTTTTTTTTTTACACATGTTCGCGCAAGAAGGGTAAGGGTGATTCGAACTAGTGATCTCTCGCTTTATGAGATGTGGTCCCTAACCGATTGAAGTACCCCTTAGAGATATGATATATAATAGTTAACTTGAAAAAGGACCTCAAGGGAAAATAAAACTAGTTCCAAAAGACTTCTGAGACTTGTCATCTTATGACTTGTTCTAGGTTACTATTAATTACAATTTATTCTACTAAAAAAATGTAACTGCACTCTAGTATTTATTTTTATTATTCAAAACTCTTAGCATCATCTTATAATTACAATTAATCCCTCTATAAAAAATATATAGTCGAATAAATAAATTGTCAATTTTAGTCATTATCTCTTAATCCTTGAGTACTTGATTTATTCCATTGATTATTATTGTACTCTAGAAATCATATTTCATTTACTACATTTAATTTTAGTAATGCTCAAGTCCAATAATCAGATTAATTAATCAATTCGCATTAAATTTATCTCAATGGGACATTTCATGTCATTTTGATTAAATTAAAGGATTTTGGATTCCATCTTGATTAGTAGTCACTACAAAAAAAAGGTCATTAGCGGCGACCCAAAGTGGCCACTAATGAGGTAAAAGTGGCCGCTATTTACCAATAGCGGCGACAAGTGGCCGCTATTTAGTTGCCGCAAGTAATTGGCCACTGATGCTAAATAGCGGCGACTTTTAGGGTCGCCGCTAATGACCCCTCATTAGCGGTGACTTTTTGTCGTCGCTAATGACTTTTTTTGTTGCTGCAAAAATAGTTTAAAATAGGTCATGGGTCGCCGGTAATGAGGGGTCATTAGCGGCGATATGGTGTCGCCGCTAATGATATGTCATTAGCGGCGACCATGAAGTCGCCGCTAATGGGATGTCATTAGCGGCAACATTAAGTTGCCGCTAATGAGATAAGAAAATTAAAAAAATTAAAAATTAAAAAGATCAATAGCGGCGACAATATGTCGCCGCTATTGATAAGAGAAAATTAAAAAGATCAATAGCGGCAACCTAGAGTCGCCGCTAATGATATGAGAATTGAAAAAAAAAAAATTAAAAATAAAAGAATTTTGGAAAAATTCAACAAAAAAAAAAATTTGCTAATGATATGAGCAAATTTAAAAATAAAAAATGAGCTTTTATTATATATATAAATTATCGGAAATCAAAATAATGTTCATAGAACACACTGATCCCCCAAATAGGGGTAAATATTAGCACGCACAAACAATGGTGCTGACAACCAAATAAATTACAATAAAATAACTAGATCCAAAAAGAAGCGTAATTAATAACGCTATCAGAGTATAAAAACTCCTTAATGAACAAAACACAATAGCATACCTAAATCTCAATTTGATTGCTCTATAAAGTAAATAATGCTGAAGGTCAAATAAAATGCTATACAATAACAAAATATGCAAATAAGGCATGTTGCTATCAAGAAGAAATTAAGATACTTGTTTCGAGAGCAAAATACATCCAGGATACTCATGAATTATATTATACTACTCATTTAAGGCAGAGGGTTAGTAATTTTTCTCATGATTCCTAACAAATGGATAAAGACCAAATAAGTCAGCCACTAGCAACCAAATTTCCAACAACTCAACCCCAGAAAGCAATAAAAAAAGAAGAAGATAGATTAAAAAAGAACATTATATTTAGGAGCAAAAGAATTGTCCAACATATACAACAAAGATATATGGTTTCTTACTGAAGCTAGGAAAACTTTGGCTGCAGCCATAAAGTCCTCCGTTTTTCCTCCTGTACAAGATCCAATATATACTCTGTCAATTTTCACATCTTTGCATTCTCTTGCCAAAGCCCGATTAAACTAGAGAATGAGGCTGCAAAGATATATAGACATCATTAATCATACTAAAAGGAAAATCTTTCTGTCAAGAACTACAACAGAGACAAGCAGTTTCAGTAGATAAAGTATGTGATCCAAATGACGTCTAAGGAATTTGTAGTGCTTCAGAAAGTGCTACCAAAACACCCATAGATGGTAGGTGAATAAAGCAAAAAAAGAAAACGAAGGTTCGTGTTTCATTTCTTATTGGCAAACTGTAAGACATCCATAAAAGAATAGAAAGCTATAATGTTAAGTAAATTTTACTGAATTTGTACACTAAAAATGATTTCATGACAAAACCCTACACTGGCCACTCTCTTATGCAATTTCCATATAAATTGAGCATATCTCCAATTCCATGTAGGTTTAAAACTAAATACTCAAATACATAATAGCAGCAACATTAGAACTAGGATTAGACATAGGACTTTTAGATAAGAAACTAATCCATAACAATTATGTATTCATTTACTACCTTGCTTGTTCATCGCCATAACTGGTTCATA
Source organism: Corylus heterophylla (assembly GCA_016403345.1). Lineage (NCBI taxonomy): Eukaryota > Viridiplantae > Streptophyta > Magnoliopsida > Fagales > Betulaceae > Corylus > Corylus heterophylla. Next base: position 19,176,701 of record CM028140.1, read on the forward strand.
GGCCAAAGAGGTCTTATCATGTGCAAAACAAGAGATAAGATTATAAGTAAATGTTAGACATTATAAAAGTAGAATACATGAAGGAAAAGCACTTTCTGTTTTGAAAAAAGCACATGATTTGAAGCAATAAGTGTTTTCACCCCATTAAGACAAGTGGTTACCCAGGCTTCCAGTCCATTACCCTCAAATTTTAATTTATCAAAGCTACGCAGAAAATTTTATATATCTATGTGGGGGATATATGACTCAACACAGAGTGGAATGGTCCAACTGTGTTGGTGTAAATATACAGATATACATGCTTAGCTAATACAGAAATCTGTATTAGGGATATACGTGCACTGTTTGATATTTAATATTGATTTGGTGCATGTTAGACCAGCCATAGTTTGGGATCAAGCTAGGACAAATATATCTAATAAAATCTAATGAAAGATTGGTAAAAGTAAAACAACCATAAAATGCATTAGTTTTTATTACCCCTTTTTTCAATACAAAAGAGTGATTTTTAACCAAAGATACTATAGAAAAATACATAAAGGGCCTTCTTATTCATATACTCAGAAGAAGTAGTACGTGCAGGGTATCTATTCGACTCTTGGGATAACCTGGGCACGTTCTTCATGACAACCAAGAACTCCTCCTTCTCCGTTAGATCAACATCATCCACTGCCTTCCACTCAAAATGCCAGATCAGATTGGCAACAAAGTACTCCAGAATAACAAATAATAGGAAAACTTCTGGGAATTTCACTTTCAGAAAATACCGACAATTTTGATACTTAAACGGGAGAGATTTCTTTTTTTTCTTAAAAGATTCATTACAGAAATCAAAAAAGATGCTTGATGCTTCAATCAAAAAGTATTCAGAAATAAACTAGGTTTTGTACAATAATCCATCAAATCGTTGACGTGGAAGTATATAACAAATTAACTTCAAAATGCACAAGACTCATCGTCTGTTTAGTTGCCAAGAAAATGTGGGAAAGAAGAGAAATCATAAAATAAAAACTTCATCAGAACAACCACCATCTTAACAGTCAAATTTTGCTCCATCTTTCAGCAACCAAATTGAGTTCTGATAAATGTAATTTCTTGAGAATTTCATTAATCTATATATGTGAAGACAAAGCTATTTGAATTTTCTTAGCTGAGCAAAGAAAATAATTAAAATCCTAGAAGAAAAAAAAAAAAGTTTTATTGCCTTCTAGTTCCTCTCATTTTTCAGCATCCGATCAACAGTGAAATCCAAAGACGAAATACTCAGAACTAAACAACCATTGGATTAAAAACTTAATATATATACCAACATATATACACATTATACAATATCACTAAAAATCACAATTTCATATTCTCAGCAATCAAACAGATTGTAGAACCGAAAAATTCACACTATTACCAAACAGTTATTAGAGTTCGAAATTTCTTAGCAACAAAAAAGCCACTGGATCCAGCCATTTCGTTTTCCCTCCGATTTCTTAGAAACCAAACAAACACAAGATGCAAACTTTTTCACACTCTTACCTCTCTATCTTTACGAACTCCACTCACAAAGCAAGAACACTCGAAAACCAGAGCTCCAAATGCAGCGTTTTCAGGCTTGAAAGCCATTGGATCCATCATAGGAGGGAGGGAGAGCAGCGGGAACGAAAGTTGGGAGAGCAGCGGGGGAGAGATCGAGAGTGAGAGTGATGAGGGAGGTGAGTGAGAGGGGTGTTAGGGATTTTGGTGTTTTGAAGGTTTGGGGGAAAAAAGGCGCGGTTTATGAAACTTTAGGTCCGAAAATTTCAGAAATCCCACCACTGGATAGCGCTTTAGTTTTCGCACTCAATAGTGGTGACCTTAGTCGCCGCTAATGTGCCTCAAATAGCGGCGACCCCAGAGTCACCGCTATTGAGTGTAATTTTTTTTTTACAATTTTTTAATTTTATTTATTTTATTTATTTTTGTTTTTCTTTATTTTCTCTTGTAATATTTTTTTTGTTATAATATTAACTAATAATTTCCATTTACTAAATTTTTATAATAAAGATCATTAAGTTGATATTTATCTTATAATTAATTATAAGATCAATACGAAATCCAAAGATAATATAAGATCAATATAACTAATGCACTAAGATAATATAAAAAGCTTATAGTTCAATTGAATGTTCGATTGAACCTTCAATTATATTCAGTTTGATCGATCAATTTAAATAAGAATAAGAATAAGAAATAGAAAACTTCAATAATATTATAAAAAAAATTAATTTTTCTAAGCGTTTTAATTTAATAGGAAAATTTGTTTTATTTAAAAGAAAAAAATAAAAATATTTATTTTTTTATATAAAATAAGAATAGAAAATAGAAAAATAGAAAAAATTCACCAATAATTAATATAAAAGAAATAATGACATATTATCGAAGGTGAATTCTTGGGAAATAAATTTTTTTCTATTATATATGTAGGGTCAATAGCATCGCCCCAATATTTTTTTTAATTTTTAAATTTTTTTTTTTTTCAAGGGTCAATAGTGGCGACCATAAATTTCCGCTATTGACTACCCATTAGCTGAGAGTCGCCGCTGTTGATCCTCATTAGCGGCGACTTTATGGTCGTTTTGAATCTTATTAGCGGCAACATTAGTCGCTGCTATTGATGTTAAATAGCGGCGACTCCTTTGAGTCGCCGCTAATAATGGTCAATAGCGGCGACTCTTAGTTGCCGCTATTGTTATCGCTACTAAATAATATTTGTTTTTTGTTTTTATAGGCCACTATTAGCGGCAACTCGAAAGTCGCCGCTAATGAGGGGTCATTAGCGGTGACTTAATGACCCCTTAATAGCAGCGACTTTGGGGTCGCCGCTATTTGTTTGGTCGCTAAAGACTATATTGCTTGTAGTGAGTGTTCCCACAATGCCACATGTGATCACCCAACACACCAAGATTTTGAATATGAAAGATCTCACTTTTAAATGTGTCAAAGTGACATTTATTTCACATTTGAGTTTACTTTACTTTTGGGATTGAGAATCATTGCTACAAGCAATCGTGAGTTCCAGTTATTCATATTGACAGTTGTTATATAAAATTACAACTCATGTGGTATGTTTAGTATAGTGAAATCACACCAACATATCAATCAAAACTCTCAACTTCCATGGTCAAGATAGATCATCATATTTGATATGTTATAGTATGCCTAACAAGCAATGACCGAACAGCACAAAAACGAGTGTGCTAACCCACATCGGATTTTGCGCAACTCAATTTGTTCCTGTAACATCCCGCTTAAACACGTGGCATTATTTTTTCTTGTTATAAGTCCTCGTTGATCTAATGGTTAATTTTACTATCACATCATCATAGTTGTATGACAGTAGTAAGAGAGTCTACTAAATATTATTTCTCATTGTAAAAGAGAAGTATTATTTAATAGACTCTCATACTACTACCATACAACTATGGTGATATGGCAATAAAAATTAACTATTATTTTTTCTTGTTATAAGCCCTCGTTGATCTATTGGTTAATTTTTACTGCCACAGAGTATGAGAGTCTACTAAATATCATTTCTCATTGTAAAATAGAAGTGCTATTTAGTAGACTCTTGTACTACTACTATACAACTATGGTGATACGGCAACAAAAATCAGCCATTGAATATAATAATATCTAGGCATCATAATGATGCATTTGTAATATAAAAATGATGATTGAATATAAAATAATTCCCTAAGATGTTCGATCACACTTTCCCTGAGATATTCAATCACACTTTCCCGAGCAATTTAGATATCATAACGAGATAAATTAAATTGAAGCTCTAAGCCTATATTCTATGTATCTCTTTTTTTTTTTTTTTAAACTCTATACTTATAACACATGAGAGAGAGAGAGATTTTGTGGATGAAAATTTACTGCATTGTACAAGCCTATTTATAGGCAGAATTTTAGGACACTACCGGCATTTTATAAAAGACAGGCGGTGGAAAATTTGCTTGAATTTTCATCTATTACTAGTTAGGCGTGAACAGTAAAAAAATCCTCCAGAATCGTTTTGCTGCAGTGTGTAATGGGTGTGTTTACAACTTTCTAGAATACTTATTGAACTGCATTTTTGTTGGCATAAAATCAGCTTGTAGATCTTTTTGGAGTGTTCTAGAATTTTGGGATTTCACTGGAGCCCTACTATCCGGAAGTGCTGTAAAACCTTACTCTTACAACATCTAATAAGAGAATGCCTAATCATTTAAAAACACCAAATACAATAAACATGAAAGCACCTGATCTTATTAAAAAAAAAAACGACAGAAAGGCATTTTGGATTTGCCCTTTCACTCAACGTCAACCCCAAACCCTAAAAACCCACCACTTCCTCAGCCCAAAGCCACCGCCTGGCTTTCCGATGAAATTTGGTGCCTTTTATCCCTTTACTTTCTCTCTTTAGAAATGGGTTTTGCATTGATTGGGAAAATGGGTAATAGAACTATTGTGTGTTTCAAGTCGAGTATTACTTGTTGGAAATAATTTTGATGGCGCACAAATTCTCATTGATATAAAATAATTATAATATGAAATTAACAATAGAATAAATAAAATAAAAGAGATGAAAAGTAGAGAATAGAAAGTTCTCACAATATGCTATAGAATCACGCAAGAGCGTTATCCTTAAAGATTGATTCGTGCTTCCCGAAGTATGTAACTCGGTGCGATCGGATCTCTTGTTACACAACCTCCCAGGATTAGACTATAGCGTCTACCTTCATTAAGGACGTACTTCCAAGAATGAAGATTAATAGAACAACCCATTTTTCAAAGTCGATAAGGGACATCAAATAATTGAAATAGAAAAGCTACTCATATAGCATATGGCTTTATGCCTTGAAAAACAAGTGTTTGTCAACATTTGGTACCATATATGAAAGAAAAGAAGTAATCATCTTTTTTCAAAGCTAAATCCTTATTTATACAAACGTGTGGGCTATTTTCTTTTAAAGCTCATTACATGTATTCATGTATTAAAGACAGATGGTCAACACTACTTGACCATGCGTTAAGGACAAATGGTCTTTAATGTGATTAAATAAATTAACCAACAGTAAAAAGGAATCAATGGTTATAAAAGTTTTAAGGACCAAATGGTCATAAACCATAAAGATAGATGATAAAATCTGTTTGGTCAATAACCGTAAAGATGATAAAATCTCATGAAAATATTTTAATGTCAAACGGTAAAACATTTAGAATAACTGAAAAATATAGTTAAAACCAATAGCAAAATAATAAATTGTTTGTAACATACACAACAATCCCCCACATGTTACAAACAATAGAATAAAAGGAGATTGCAAGCATGCATCGATGTGGTACCCGAATGTTTTAACTGCACCTAGGATAAATAAGTAAGAACTTAATGAATTGTGGTAGAGTTAAACTCTTTTAACCAAATCCACAAGTTAATCAAACTTATCACCTATATAACTTTTAAAAAAATCAAATCAAATCAAATCAAAGAAATTGTGTTGTTCTATAGCAGGTTGGCGCCTTATACAGGCCATGCGCCTCTGGTTTCATGAGTGTTCTAGAGACTTGCCAAAGTCTTATAGGAAGTGGCACCATCTCCACACTCACATAGGTGGCGTCCATCAAGAATGTGTGCAGAGAACATCACATCCCAACAAGTAGGGACTATAGACCCATTAAGAGTTTTAAACTCATCCTTACTTACTCTACATCTTTTTATAACATAAAATGGCTTTCTTGAGCACTCTAGAGACCTACTGATGCAGCCCGACTTGGTGGGTTGCAACGAAGAACAACAATAAAAGAACAGATAAACAATTCTAGATCTAAATTCTATCAAAGACCTAAGAATTTTTCTAAAAACAATAAATTCTATCTAAAGTTTAAAGAAAAAAAGAGGAATAAACTCAACTCTGAGTATTCTCATTAATAAAACTCAATAATAAATAAAAACTGTGTTTCTGGAGGCTATAAGCATGTATTTATAGACCCCCAAAATCCTAAACCTAATAAAGCACGAAATAAAGTTGGTTGTTGAAATTGTACAAGGCCCGTCCGGACTATACAAATCCCCATTCGGACGGAACCTCCTAAAATTGAAAGGAAAGTGTGTAAAACAATGAAAAACTGAAAATAACATATAGCCGTTCGGACGGCTTGCGAACAGGCTGCGAACGGACGTTTGTTTGACCTAGTAAACATCAAAATTAGCAAACGCTTGTGAGACATGACTTTGTAGATATTTGAGTCAGCTTTCTAATGCCTTAAATATTGCTCTAATCAGAGGTTTGGAACTCTAGATATGACATTTTTAGTAGAACTCTTCAGGTGCAAGTTTCTCCCTAATTATTGCTATTCTTTATAGAATCCTTAGCTTTCCAGTTTACATCATCCTCCCCAGGTTGGATAGAATTTACCATCGAACTCGCATCCTCATTATTGAATCTTGTAGGGGGTACGTTGATAAGTGCTAAAATATTCATATTTTCAGCCCTTAACTTGTATGTTTTAATCCTTTGGTTTTAGTTAATTAGGCAATTTTAATTCCTTTTTGTGTTTTTCATACTTTTACAGGCTTTTGGAAGAAAATGAAGTAAAACTAGGTGATTTGGGCTCAAAGAGAGAAGATGGAGAAAATTGGAGCTCCCTGACACTGCGATCAATCGCAGGGTACCTGCGATCGAGCGCAGTACTCGAGAGGACACAGCACAAAGCAGGCCATGAGCAATCGAGCACATGCTAGAAGAAGGATCGATTGCAGACCTGTGATCGAGCGCACATAGGCTGCGATCGATCGCACCCGTGTGCATGAGACACATCAAGTGGCGGCTAAAGTGTCACTCTTTCCATATTAGGGTTTTCCAACTCCCAATTGTAATAGGTCTCAAAACCCTACGAAATCCCTAGGTTTACTACTTTGTCTAGGACTTCTAAAACCTATAAATAGACCCTTAAGCCTCTTGAAGTTCAAGTCTCGGGTTTATTCTTTTCTTTTCTTTTCTTTTCTTTTATGAAGATGTTTAACTTTAATTTTATGTGTAGCTAATTTATTTAGTAGGGCTAGATTGAAGCCCTAGTTATGTTTATTTAATATTTCAATATTGGCGCCTTTGTGATGATCTTGTTATGATATCTAACTTGATTAATACCTAGTTTCATGAATTCCTCATATATGTGTGCCTGGTCAACATGTGCATGTGGTATGGACTAGTTAGTTAGATCAATTTGGATGACCGAGTCCTGGGTTTAACATAAGTAACAAAAGTAATCCACTCCGGGTTCTTGGGTTAATCAACATGGGGAACCGGGAGTAGACACCCATGCCCTAGGCCTCATGTGTTTGTCGATTTTCACAGATTTATGCTTTCTTAAAGAACAACTTAGTAGACACCCATACTAAATCCTTTAAGAAAGAAAAGAATTAGAGTAGACACCCATGCCTAATTCGTTGCTTAGGAAAATCAATAGCTTAAGGAGTAGATACCCATGCCCTTAGGTTGACAAACATTAGATATTCATAACATGATCAAAACATTGGCATATTGGTATATTAACTAAATATAATTAGTGGTGGATATCAAAGCCCTACCTTTTTATCATTATCAACTTAACCCAATCTTTGTTTTAGTTTACTTTTGGAATTGATTTTAAGCAAGATTCAGCAATCCTCGTGGAAATGATTCCGTATTTGCACATTATACTACTGTGTTGACCTCGTGTACTTGCGGATAAAACACATAATTATTTGCTTATTAATTTAGGTAGGTAATTGTGAACAACATACGTTCCATTCGCTTCCCCTTACATCATTCTTCCCCCTATTGGAGAGAATTTGTCCTCAAATTCGGAAGGTCCTTCCCATGATCCTTTTGGATGCCCAATCATCTCAGTCCATTCCTTCCTTTTCAAGATCAAGCTAATTAATGTAGCATCCTACAATAAGAAAGACTCCTCTAATCACCATAGGGTTGTGACGATCATGTTGAAGGTTTTGCTTGCTATCCAGAGATGGACCAAACTTCGCATGTTTTGCCTTCTTTGCCTCACACACCATGAAGATCTCCAAAGAGAAAGATCAATGATCCCTTCTTGTTGTGGCATAAAATCATCCTCTACCAAATAAAGCTTTTCACAAATATTGTTAGAAGAATTTGATAAAATATTATCTACCCCAAGGAAATCAACATTATCAAGTTTCCTAACATTAAAATCAACGACCTCAACTTCTGGGCTCTCATCAAGCATATGGTGTGTGGAACTGTCATCAAACACTGTCAGACTATCTGAAAGATTTACCTCTTCCCGTGGTTCCTCTTCTTCATGAAAAATTCCAAGACTCTCTAAAAGGTTTACCTCTTCCACTTGTCCCCTTAATTCTACATGCTCTTTAGACTCATGATGTGGAGATCCGATTAGGAAGTTTAGACCCGGCACCAACTCAAGTTGAGGTTGAATATGTCGCAATGGTGGCACCTTTTTCGGTAATTCTGCTCGGAACACGTCGACAAATCCCTCCAACCGCTTCTTTATCGGCCCCGGTACCACTCCCTTGATGCCACTTTCCTTGTCCGTCAACTCCTGCTTTGCTACGAAGGATTGACCATCCACTTGTGAAGGTTTTGGTCTTATCTTTTGGCTAGGTAGCAATGTGAACTTGACTTTATCAACCATGAAGCTGTACGTGTTATTTTCTTCATCATGGGTAGCAGCTTTATCATATTTCCATGGCTTTCCCAACAATAGATGACACATCTCCATGTAGACCACATCACACCAAACAATATCCTTATATTTAGCTCCTATGGAAAAGGACACTGGACAACATTTAGAAACCGTTACCTCGTTTCCTTTCACAAGCCATTCCAATCGATACGGAGTAGGATGCCTCTTGGTCTGAAGCCCCAACTTTCGAACCGCTTCCTCCGAGACTACATTCTCACACCTCCTTGGATCAATGACAAGCTTGGCCACCTTGCCTCCCATGGTGCATGTAGTTTGAAATTGTCGGCACGTACGTTTAATGTATCGGGACACCGAATGGCACTTGATCTCTGCCCCCTCCTTAGGCATCATCTTCGCCATCTTCCTAGGTACTTCTTTTTGTGGAAATTTTCTATTTTTCTCTTTCACAAGGAACTCTTCGGGCTGCAAGCAACCTTGGAATTTCGGTATATCGAGTTTGAACCTTCTCACCTGCCAATTAGCATGAGCTTGCGCAAGGTGCTAAAGTCTGTGCGTTCGGCGCTCCTCAAACGGGTTTCTAGATCCATTCCCATTGTGACCACCCATGTTGGATATTAGGGTAGTGAGGTCTTCAAGTTGATCCCTCATGGCCGTGAATTGATCCTCCATGTGTTGCCAACGTTCAGCGTTAGATTTGCCTCCCGCCTCCACGAATCGCAGTCTTGGTTGGCGATGACAATTGTTCGGCCCACCACCCATGTGCCCTAAACGAATCGCCGGTTGCTCCTCACGTGCTGCCTCTGTGTGCACGTGCACCTCGTTCATGTCTGTACAACGGTTGCTCCTCTCCATTCATGGAAAGTAATTGAGCTCTGATACCAACTAATACAGCGTGACTTAGTGGGCTGCAGCGAAGAACATCAATAAGCAACGAATATATATTTCTAGATCTTGAGACTATCAATGGATCTAAGAAATCTTCTTAAAACAATAGATGCTATCTAAGGCTTAAGGAAAAAACACAAAAGAAACTCAACTCTGAGTATTCTCATTAATACAACTCAATAATAAACAAAAACTGCGTTTTTGGAGGCTATAAGCATGTATTTATAGACCCCCAAAATCCTAAACCTAATTAAAAACAAAAATAAAGTCAGTTATTGAAATTATACGAGGCCCGTCCGGATGGTACAAACCCCCATTCGGACGGAACCTCCTAAAACTGAAAGGAAAGTGCGTAAACCAATGAAAAACTGAAAATAACATATAGCCGTTCGGACGGCTTGCAAATGGGCTGTGAACAGATGTCGATTTGAACTAGTAAACATCTGAATTAGTAAACTCTTTGTGAAATATGACTTTGTAGATATTTGAGTTAGCTTTCCAAATCCCCAAAAATTGCTCCAATCAGAGGTCTAGAACTTTAGATATGACATTTTGAGTAGAACTCGTTAGTGGAAGTTTCTCCCTAATTATTGCTCTTCTTTATAGAATCCTTAGCTTTCTGGTCTACATCACCTACCCAAGTCTCATAGGACATAGCATCTTCACACTCATATAGGTGGTATCCATCAAGAGTGTGTGCAAGGAACACCCTATCTCAACTGGTAGGGACTACGGACCCATTAAGAGCTTTAAGCTCACCCTTAATCACTCTGCATCTTGTACTGTCTTACACTATAGGGATGGACTCATCACTAATCTTCTCAACAAGATAGTTAATAAACATGAATTGACAATATCATACCGGGATCACATGTGATTTCGTTTTCCATTAAACCTCATTCATGGGATCTCCAATCACAGAGGTTGGGTATCAATCACAATGTCATAAATTAGGTATCAGTCCTATCCCCCTCAATGCTTCTCTCACTAGACTTCTTGCTAGTGGCTTGGTCAAAGAATCTGCAGAATTCTTTTATGACCTCACAAAGTCCATGGACATATACCAGTCTCAATAAGCTGCTTCACAATATTGTGCACTTTCTCACTATAAAGCTTTGCTCTTTGCTCGAGCTATGGCAGCCTGTCAATCCCAATGAAAACACAGGTGGAACTGAATTAGCATATTGTTGTGCAAAAATCTACCTAAATTAATTGGTAAATAATTGTATGTTTTAACTCGCAAGTGCACAAGATCAAAACAATAGTATAGTGCAACAAGTACGAGGTCGAACCTACGGGGATTGTGATTTTGTTTAGAATTAATTAAAATATCAATTTGTCACTGAATTGATATTGTGAAAAAGAAATAAAAAGATATAAAGATAAAATAAAGGTAAAGGCAGGGCTTTGATATCCACCACTAATTATGCTCAATTAATATAACAATATGCCAATGATCCAATCATATTATGAATACCTAATGTTTGCCAACCTAAGGGCATGAGTGTATACTCCTTAAGCTATTGATTTCCCTAAGCAACAAGTTAGGCATGTGTGTATACTCTAACTCTTTTCTTTCCTAAAGGATTTAGCATGGTATATACTAAGTTGTTCTTTAGAAAAGCATATGTTCTATGGAAATCGACAAACACATGAGGCGTAGGGCATTGGTGTATACTCTCGGTTCCCCATGTTGATTAACCCAAGAACCGCGGTGTGGATTCTTTTGTTACTTATGTTAAGCCCAGGACTCGGTCATCCAAATTAATTTAACTAATTAGTCTATACCACATGCATATAATGGCCAGTCACATACATATGAGGAATTCATGAAAATAGGAATTAATCAAGTTAAGCAACACAATATGATTATCACAAAGGCGCCAATATTGAAATATTAAATAAACATAATTAGGGCTTCAATCTAGCCCTCCTTAAGAGTTAGTTACACATAATGAAAATAAAACTAAAAAGAAAAGGGAAAGAAAGAACCGAAAACCGCTCCTAGAAGTCGCCTCCAATCCTCTCTCCAAAGTTGTGCCTCTTCCAAGGATTTTGGATTTTTGGATGATCTAAATTGTGAGGCTTAGGGGTCTATTTATAGAGCTTAGGAGAGTCCTAGAAGCCCAGTAATCCTAGAAAATTCGGAGTTTTAAGTCCAAGTCCAATTAGGATAGAGAAAACCCAAGTCCAAATCGGACTAGGATTCGCCCAGAATTGCGGTCCTGACTTACGACGTGATTTTGGCCTTGCGTCGCTCCGAATTGGGAAAATGTTATTTCACAGAAATTTGTAGCCCTTTGAGTTAGCTTTCCAATGGCGCTTGAATCATATCAATCGGATATCTGAGCTGAAAGTTATGATTAAAATACCTAGACATGTACAGAATCCAATTTTGCATCCAATCCGATTTGACTTCAATGTGAGAAATTCCAAATTAATCCTTTCCTTTATTGGATTAAACTTTAACCATGATTGGCTAAGCTTAACCATATCTTCTAGGTCGTCCCAATTTGCCCTTTAAGCTTGGAATTTGTCCAAAAACGCTTCTGTTCTTCCAAAAGCCTATAAAACACAAGAAAATACAAAAAGGAAGTAAAATGGCTTAATTAACCAAAACCAAAGGATTAAAACATGTAAGTTAAGGGCTGAAAATATGAATATTTTAACACTTATCATACCCACAAACTTACATATTGCTAGTCCCTTGGCAATACAAAACTAAAAACAGGAATGGAAAAACATAAAACAAAAGATAAATCCATCTCTCGTTGGATGTACGATTGCATTTAGCGTATGCAACAATCCTTTTAAACCTCTAAGAATTCCCTAGAGGACGAGTGAAGTCTCGTGAGGGTTTTTCAAAAATGTTACCCACAAACATCATGCAAGAGTTCATGTTATTCCAAAAATTAAAGCATCACTTCAAAACCATGATTCTCATTTATTAGCAAGCTTAAAAAGAGAAACTCTATTTTCACAATGAATTGGAATGTTTAAAATTTAATTACTCACAAAAGACATGCTAAGACATCACAAGTTTGAAAATAGGGTAAAGCAAACTAGCACATGAATATGAAGCTTCCAATTATTTCTAATGTGCAATGTCTCAATATCTCAAAGTTCACTGAAATCCCTATTAGAATGAACAACAATGGCATTTTTTTTTTTTTTTTCGTTAGGTTGTGCAATGCTTGATTCTCTTAAGCTTTCTAATTGACTCATGTAACGAGTGTTAAGTCAATGACTCCCAAACCAGATGGTTTTAGGGCATTAGGTGTAGAGACACCCCTAAGGACATACTAACTCGATTCAAAAAGGCTACGAAACCAAACCAACTATAACATTAACCAAATCAAAATTCTTCACCTTTTGACGTGAACACTCAATGCTTTGAGACAAGAGGTCCAGTTACTCAGTGAAAAGCTTATCAATGATCAGATTTTTCTTTTTCTCTATTTTTTTTTTTTACATATACATATATGCCAAGGTATCCATCTAATAAATCATCCAGTTTCACTTAAGACATAAAAACACACACATTAAACTTTCAAGTTATACCCCACAAAATTATGTGCTAATGTGCTTGTGTAAGATCAGATCAAACATGTGAATTCTCAATTGTTCTAAGCAAGTAACCAAACTAAAAAAACTCAATTATTAGATCATGTGTTCAAAATTTTAAGCTCACTGATGAATTCAAACCAAAATTCTTTTCGATCAACTTAAAATTTTAGGGCAAACATGAACATGCATAAATTTTTATTTATTTATTTTTTTCAAATAAACAAACAACACACAAAACAAATAACATGAAATTGGGACAAAGTGTGTGTAAACAACACGCGTGCCCATACCCCCAAACTTAAATTACACATTGTCCCCAATGTGTCTAAGTAAAGGAAAGAATGTACCCGGGCGTTGGACGACATAGTATTGGAAAGCATGGCTCATAGCACACCCCCAAACTTGAATTGAAGCACACTTGTCCATGCAAAATAAGAAAACACACAAGAAGTAAAAAGAAACAAAACAAAATAAAAAGATAAATATAGGATGCTGCCCAAGTGCGCTCGATCGCACGCATGGTGCGCTCGATCGCACTTGCGCAAGGCTGTGCGTGTGTGGGTGAGGTGCGCTCGAACGCACACAAGGTGCGTTCAATCGCACTAACAGAATGTACAACAGCCAAAAGTTGGTTACTGCGCTCGATCGTACTCAGGGTGCGCTCGATCGCAGTAACAGAATGCAATGCAACCACAAGTGGAGACTTGCGCTCGATCGCACGCCGGTTGCGATCGATCGCAGTAACAGAATGTAAAAACATGATAAAAGACTTGAAACACTAAACACTAAAGTAAAATAAAACACAAAGGAAAACAAAAACAAAATATAATAAAATAAGCAACAAAATAAAAAGGATATGCTATGGGGTGCCTCCTATGAGTGCTAAGTTTAACGTCTTCAGCCAGACTGTGGCACTTTAAACTTGAAGCACCAGTCTTTTCGTCTCTTGCACCAAAGGGAATGGATCTTTTTAGTTGCAAGGTGATTCTGAGTGTTTCTAGATTGGGGAGGACCACTTTGAGTTTTCTCAAACAGTTTCTCATCCGTTGGGGAATCATGAACTTGGATAAAGTAAGAAGAAAACTCATGGAGTTTTTCTATCTTGATATCCTCAATTTTCTCATGTGGTAGCTTCAACAGACTTTTCTCCTCGCCTCTTGGTGTTTCAGGAATAAGAGCTGATGTTGGAGAAATCTCAGTGCTCTCTTTTTTTTCCTGATGTGACTCTTGTGGAACTTTGGCTTGCTCTTCCTTCCCCTCTTCCACTTGATTTTCAGCCACCTCTTCACTCCTCCATGAGACAGCTTGCTCATGATAGTAGATGCACTTTTCCTCATGTTTTGTCCATTGGGATTTTCCATCAACTGACTTTGACACTCTTCTTCTTGGTATTGTTGATGCCAGTTGATGGGAGATGCCCTCAGCTCCCTAGCCAATTTTTCCATTTGTACTTCTAGTCTTTGGATGGCTTGATCGGTCATTCTATTGAATTGTTTTTGATCAGCCATTGATTGCTGTTGTGAAGTCACAAATTGTCGTAAAAGACTCTTCAGGTCCTCCTCTTCTGGGTCTTGGGTTGGTTGAACTGTTTGTTGGAAATTGCTTTGCTGTCCTTGTGGGTTTCGAATGTTCCTACTGTTGCTCCATGAGGAATTGAGGTGGTTGTGCCACCCTGAATTATAAGTTTTGGAGTAAGGATTGTTCTTGGTTGGATAAGTGTGTCGTCCCACATAATTGGCTTGCTCCTGGTTTGTAGATGAATACAAAGGGCAGGTCTCAGTAGTGTGATCTAAATGAGAACATATGGCACATACCTAGAGTTGGGTGGCTGGCTGAATAGGAGTGATGTTTCGACTAGCCATGGATTTTACAAGTATATTTAATGTCTTTTGCATGGCAGCCAGCTGATCTTGTAGTGGTAGATCCAATTGAGAGGAATATGAATGATTTCTAGGAGTTTGAGCTTGCCATGAAAGATTGGACTGTTGGCTCCATGTTGGGTTACAGGAATCAAAATAGTTGTCATTCCCCGGTCTAGAGAACGATGTGTTCATATACTCATAATGTTTGTTAGAAATTTGTCTCATTTTAGGACATTCTCTAACATGATGATAAGGATCATGGCATAAAGAACACGGTCCATGGGGTGTTGGAATGCCTCCCCACATGTGTGAAATAACAAAATAAAATACCAAAAAGTTAAAATTAAAAAAAGAAAATAGAAACGGAATTTAAAAAGAAACGTTACTAAGATGCAGACTCAACTGACCTTGCATGAAATAAAAGAAAAAAAATCAGATCTATAGTTAGTGTAGTAACTGTGCTGCTCTCTGGATGTGCGATCGATCGCACCTTGAGGTGCGCTCGATCGCCCTGGTTAGGCGATCGATCGCACCTCCAGAGGCAGAACAGGAACTACGGAAGACTAGGGAAAAAAAATAAATAAATAAACTAAGGGAAAAAAAAAAATTCTAAACAAAATCAAACAATCCCCGGCAACGGCGCCAAAAACTTGTTGTGCAAAAATCTACCTAAATTAATAGGTAAATAATTGTACATTTTAACTTGCAAGTATACAAAATCAAAACAATAGTATAGTGCAGCAAGTACGAGGTCGAACCCACGAAGATTGTGATTTTGTTTAGAATTAATTAAAACATCAATTTGTCACTGAATTGATATTGTGAAAAAGAAATAAAGATAAAATAAAGGTAAAGGCAGGGCTTTGATATCCACCACTAATTATGCTCAATTAATATAACAATATGACAATGATCCAATCATATTATGAATACCTAATGTTTGCCAACCTAAGGGCATGGGTATATACTCCTTAAGCTATTGATTTCCCTAACCAACGAGTTAGGCATGGGTGTATACTCTAACTATTTTCTTTCCTAAAGGATTTAGCATGGTATATACTATGTTGTTCTTTAGAAAAGCATATATTCTATGGAAATCGACAAACACATGAGGCCTAGGGCATGCGTGTATATTCCCGGTTCCCCATGTTGATTAACCCAAGAACCGCGGTGTGGATTCTTTTGTTACTTATGTTAAACTTAGGACTCCGTCATCTAAATTGATTTAACTAACTAGTCCATACCACATGCATATAATGGCCAGTCACATACATATGAGGAATTCATGAAAATATGAATTAATCAAGTTAAGCAACACAATATGATTATCACAAAGGCGCCAATATTGAAATATTAAATAAACATAATTAGGGCTTCAATCTAGCCCTTCTTAAGAGTTAGTTACACATAATGAAAATAAAACTAAAAAGAAAAGGGAAAGAATGAACCGAAAACCGCTCCTAGAAGTAGCCTCGATTCCTCTCCCCAAAGTTGTGCCTCTTCCAAGGATTTTTGGATTTTTGGATGATCTAAATTGTGAGGCTTAGGGGTCTATTTATAGAGCTTAGGAGAGTCCTAGAATCCCTAGTAATCCTAGGAAATTCGGAGTTTTAAGTCCAAGTCCAATTAGGATAGAGAAAACCCAAGTCCAAATCGGACTAGGATTCGCCCAGAATTGCGGTCCTGACTTGCGATGTGATTTTGGCCTTGCGGCGCTCCGAATTGGGAAAATTCTATTTCACAATGATTTGTAGCCCTTTGAGTTAGCTTTCCAATTGCATGTGAATCATCTCAATCGGATATCTGAGATGAAAGTTATGGTCAAAATACCGAGATATGTTCATAATCCAATTTTGCATCCAATCCGATTTGACTTCAATGTGAGAAATTCCGAATTAATCCTTTCCTTTATTTGATTAAACTTTAACCATGATTGGCTAAGCTTAACCATATCTTCTAGGTCTTCCCAATTTGCCCTTTAAGCTTGGAATTTGTCCAAAAACGCTTCTGTTCTTCCAAAAGCCTATAAAACACAAGAAAATACAAAAAGGAAGTAAAATTGTCTAATTAACCAAAACCAAATGATTAAAACATGCAAGTTAATGGCTGAAAATATGAATATTTTAGCACTTATCACATATAAATCAAATTAATTTATCAATAGGCTCATTGGCCATTTTCTTCAATTTATGCTTTCTCCAAAGCAACTAACATCAACTCCATAGTAAACCTTGCTATACTAGTCTACTTTGAGAATTTTCGAGAGATAGCTCCTCAAGCCAGAGTAAACACATAATAGCCATTTGTAGGCTTTACTCATCTGAATCAAAAATGCAGTTAGCATCACAATATCCTTTCAATATAACAAGATAATCACAATATGACAAACCAAAATTAAGTGTGCCCTTTAAGAATCTCAACAATTTAGAGATAGCATCACAATGCTCAATACCATGATTATGAGTATATCTACTCAATCTGCTAACAATATATGTAATATCAAGGCATATACAGTTTGTCAAAACATTAAGCTACCAATGAATTGTGCAAATCGTCAATATATATATATATATAATGACACATTCATTATTGTAAAACTTGTTATGCATTTACTTACACCATTAATCAAATATAAATTAGACAACATCACCTTGTCAAACTTGTCATGCCACTGTTTAGGAGCATGCTTTAATCATACAAGAATTTCACCATTTCGTATACTTAATATTCTTGACCGGGGATTACTAGTCCCTCAGACTGCACCATATAAATCTTTTCATCATTTAAAAAAAAAAAAATTTGACATCCATTTGATGTACAACAAATTTATAAATATAAACAATGGCAAATAACATTTCAATAGATGCAATTTTAGTAACTGAAAAATAAGTATCAAATAATCAACATTTTGCATTTATTTGTAGCTTTTAGCTATCAAGTCTGCCATGTACTTATCTATTGTATCATATGGTTTAAGCTTATTCTTAAACACTTATTTACAACCAATTAGTTTAGACTTATGAGGTAACTCAATGAGTTCCCAAACATGGTTAGACATAATTTATTCAAATTCATTATTTATAGATTCTAACCAAAAAATGCACCAAATAGTGATTTAATTGCTTCATCATAACATATTGGATAATTATCAACAATATAAGCAATGAAATCATTACTGAGATTCCTTCCGTTCTAGCTCGCTTGCTTCTTCTCAATTCTTACACATCACCAACAATTTATTAGAAGCAACAAAAAATTCAAGAAATAATTTTTCATATTTTTCAAAGGAAACATATGCTCAAGGAAAATATCAGTTCTAGATTCAATAATAATATTGTAACCTAAAACATCACTTTTGATAATAAGGAATCTATAAGCATGAACAATTACATGCAAAACCAATAAAATCATAATCATATGTTTTTAAAACCAAGTTTCCTCATTTTAGGTTCGGGTAACATAACATTTGCCAAATACCCCCACACTTTGAGGTATTCCAAACAATGCTTATGAATGTAACAAACAAAATAATGACTTCCCCCACACTTTGGTAGATAGCCTAAAAATTGACAATCATAGCATTCATCATTTATTCAAATGTTCTAATTTCGGCTACTCCTTTATATTCTAGTTTCTTTTCATTTCCTTGATGTAGCCACAATTTATACATACAAATATATCGTACCAAATATTAATGGAGTAAACCAAGTAAACACAATAAAATAAAATTCCATTAATAACTCAAAAGTGCTTTAAGAAATGACTTCTATGAGCCCATCTTTCTCTTAAGTATGATATGTCTTTTTCTCTTATTTCTTTTCTGTCAATTGACAGTTCTAAAGTTGTTTTAAAAATACTAATCACCACTTGTGATTTTTCAATATGATCCTTATATATTATATATATAGTGGCTGCATATCACAAATTCTAACAAGATATTAAAAGAAAATCTTTTTAACCAAAGCCCCAATAGATGTGCAAAGTATTAAGCTCAACCAAATAATAATCAACTATTATTAATTGACTCACTGTCATAAATATGCCATTGATATCAATCGTACGATACAATAAATTTCTCAAATATCAAATGAGCCTCAATAAGAACATCAATAATGACATATATTTTATTCTGAACCATCATGTCAGAGAAATTTGAAAACTTAATGATATATGTGAAGAATTACCAAATACTTTTAAAGTATTTATGCTAATCTAGCATGCCATTGCTAATATAAATGCTACATGCTATTTCTTCTTTGAAATAGAATAATCAATAGAGGATCATCACTTATCAAATTACAATATTCATGTAATATAAATTTTAATTCAATCATGGAGTACCTTCATTACTTGATTTTTCTTTTAATAAATGAAATAGTATATTATGTCTTAAAAAAAAAAATAAGACTTATGAATCAGAGTTTAAAACTCACAGCGGAGCCAACAGCTTTACTCCAAGATCTTCCAAATATATTGTTGCCACCACACACCAACTAGGTGTCGTGAGAACCAATCGACTCAATATGCGCACTACATCTCTTCCTCTTACTATGTGCTTACCTGCAAAAATCTTTAGCAAAGTGGTATTCTCTACACACAAATAGCAATATCTATGTATTTTCTCCATCACAACATGAGTAACTGCCACTCACTTTTGTTATTATTAAGTAAGTATCATGATGTTCTCTAATAAACTCAGCACATCACAATAGAAATTGCTAAATTCTAAAAAATCATAAAAGGCTCAATTTTTTATTGCAACATTCGTGACCCAATCAATAAAAAATGATTTGACAAACAAATTAAATTAACACAATTTGGGGTCAAATAATCAAAAACTCTTCTAGTCAAAATATTTTCACTTCCATTGCCTACACATGACATTAAACACTTCTTATGATAAATGAATCAATTATCAGATATTTTTTCACAATCAAATCTTTCTACTCAAGATTTGATTTCATCTTTCTCATATGCGAATTGCATACCACAAACTCTTATAGTATTTGACTTCTCACAAGTTTAAATACTATCATTATAGTCATAACCAAAATATTTGTGCAACCATCTGAATCAACCTTTACGATTGTTGGAAATAATTTTGATGGTGCACAAATTATCATTGATATAAAATAATTACAATATGAAATTAACAATAAAATAAATAAAATAAAAGAGATGAAAAGTAGTGTATAGAAAGATCTCACAGTATGCTATAGAATCACGCAAGAGCGTTGTCCTTAAAGGTTGATTCATGCCTTCCGGAGTACTATGTAACTCGGTGCGATCGGATCTCTTGACACGCAACCTCCTAGGATTAGACTATAGCATCTACGTATCTTCGTTAAAGACGCACTTTCAAGAACGAAGATTAATAGAACAACCCATTTTTCAAAGTTGATGAGAGACATCAAATAATTGATATAGAAAAGCTACTCATATAGCATATGGCTTTATGCTTTGAAAAAAAATTGTTTGTCAACATTTGGTACCATATATGAAAGAAAAGAAGTAATCATCTTTTTTCAAAGCTATATCCTTATTTATACAAACATGTGGGCTATTTTCTTTTAAAGCTCATTACATGTATTCATGTATTAAAGACAGATAGTCAACACTACTTGACCATGCATTAAGGACAAATGGTCTTTAATGTGATGAAATAAATTAACCAATGGTAAAAAGGAATCAATGGTTATAAAAGTTTTAAGGACCAAATGGTCATAAACCATAAAGATAGATGATAAAATCTATTTGGTCAATAACCGTAAAGATGATAAAATCTCATGAAAATATTTTAATGTATAATGACACAAGAATTGGTATGTTTGACAAGTCTCTCTCTGTTGCATATTTACCATCCGTATACATCAATATATATACACAATACATTAGTGTTCGTTACAAGAGGATCCCACAGATTGTTGGTTTATTGATTACAGGATATTACAAGGTATGGGTGTTATTCTTTTTGATTTATTTTCTGATATTCTCATGCCTTTTTAGTTGCAGCTAGATTCTCGTTTGTTGCCTTCTGAGTGTATTCCCACGTTTTGCAAATCTCCTTTGATGCACACTTGCCTTGTTGAGTTTGTCCCATGGGCTGGCAGGGTAATGGCGTGATTGATTGTTGTAGCATTTGTGATACACTAGCTTTCCGTAATAAGCTGAATGTCCTCAAGTGTCTTAATATGCCCCCTCAATTGAAGCAGAATGACCATGATGCTGAGATGGTCACGCAAGGTAGTGGATCGGGTGGACACCAAGGGTTTTGTGAAAATGTCTGCTTTTTGATCTTTAGTAGGAATGAAGCGGAATACCAAATTTTTGGATGCCGCTTTATCCCAAACAAAATGGAAGTCAATCTCTATGTGCTTGGTACGGGCATGAAACATGGGATTGGCGGTAAGGTAGGTGGCTCCAAGATTGTCACACCATAAGGTGGGTGATGTTGCTAAGAAAACTCCAAGTTCTTTTAGAAGAGACTGAATCCTCTGAATTTCAGTTGTGGCATTGGCTAGAGACCGGTACTTGGCTTCGGTACAAGAGTGGGAGACAGTTGCTTGTTTTCTAGAGCTCCAAAAGATAAGATTAGTTCCAAGAAAAATGCAATAGCCACCGGTGGAGTGGCGATCATTGGGACAGCCAGCCCAATCAGCACCGGAGTAAGCATGTAATTGAGTGGGTGAGTTCTGTCGAAGAAACAAGCCATGAAATAGAGTGTGTTTCAAGTACCTTAAAATTCGTTTGACGGCAGTCCAGTGATTAATTGTTGGACGTTGGAGAAATTGGCAGACTTTATTGACAGTATATGAGCCATTTGGTTGAGTGAGGGAGAGATATTGCAAAGACCCTACAATGCTTCAGTAGAGAGATGGGTCTTCAAAAGCTTCTCCATCAAATCGGGACAAAGTGGTGGATGAGGACATGGGAGAGGTCACGGTCTTAGCATTGAGCATGTTGGATTTCTTAAAGAGGTCCAAGATATACTTCCGTTGAGATAAAAAGAGGCCATCTGATGTATGGAGGACCTCTATACCCAAGAAGTAGTTGATGTTGCCGAGGTCCTTAATTGGGAAGTCACCTTGGAGCTTAGAAATAAGTCGGGCAACGAGTGCAGGGCTAGGGCTAGTGACAATAATGTCATCCACATAGATGAGGATGAAGATGGTGGTAGCACCATTACCAAAAAAGAACAGGGACGTATCAGCCCGAGAGCCCAAAAATTCGAGTTCAAGCAGGCATGTGCTAAGGCGAGAAAACCATTCTCACGGAGCCTGTTTCAAGCCATAGAGAGACTTTTTAAGATGGCACACGTGATCTGGAAATGATGGATGAGCAAATCCTTGGGGTTGAACCATGTATACATCTTCCTGTAAAAAACCATGTAAAAATGCATTTGTTACATCCAATTGTTTTATACACCAATTAGAGGAGACTGCAATAGAGAAGACCATACGAATGGTGGTTGGTTTAACCACTGGACTGAAGGTGTCACCATAATCAATTCCAGGCTGCTGATGGAATCCTTTGGCAACCAAGCGAGCCTTGTAGCGATCAATGGTGCCATCAGATTTGTGCTTTAGTTTGTAGATCAATTTACGTCCAACCAGATTCATGTGTGGTTGTCGTGGGACAAGTGTCCAAGTACCATTCTGCAATAAGGCATTAAACTCAGAATGAATAGCTGCCCTCCAGTGTTCAGATTTGTTGGCAACCATGAATGACGTAGGCTCGTTTGCGTGGGCATCCAGCAGAGTAAGAAGGGCCTTCGGTGGAGGGTAGGGGATAGTCCCATTTATGAAGGTACGCTGTTTGTGAATTTGATTCTTGAGTCGTATCTACATTGCATGGGAGGATGGTATTGCTGGTGGTGCTACAATGACTACATGTGGAATTTAAGATTCAGGGGGACAAGAATTATCATGAGGCACATGGGCAAGTTGGTTCTCATTGGAAGAAAGTGCTGCAGTAGATTGAGTGGGAGAGAAGGAGCTAGTTGGTGGGGGATGGACATGTATGGAGGTTTGTGGCAGAGGAGGATTCGTGGCATGTGGAGAATGAGAAATCTGGATGTGTGGGGGTAGGTGGACTTGCTGGGGTGTAGTAGATAGTGCAGGTGGAGAATTATTAGTGAAAGGAAAATGACTTTCATCAAAAATCACATCACGGGAAATGTATATACGACTTGAAGGCACATGGAGTCAACGGTAGCCCTTGTGTTGGAAGCTATAGCCAAAAAAGACACATAACTGTGATCGAAATGCAAGTTTGTGTTTATTGTAAGGTTGTAAATGAGGCCAACATGCACACGTAAAAACTTTCAAAAAAATTATAATCCGGGATGTTGTGGAAGAAAATTTCAAAAGGGGATTTATTTTGGGTGACGAGGGAAGGGAGACGATTAATTAAAAAGGAGGCTCTTAGGAAGGCTTTTATAGGCATAGAAGCAGATGCAAGTAGCGAGAGTCCGGTTTCGACAATATGTTGATGTTTTCTTTCCATGGAACCTTGTTTTTGGTGGGTGTGAGGGCAAGATATTCTATGAGATATTCCTTGGCGAGACAAAATAGGATTGAGAGCCCAAAATTCCCCTCCCCAATCTAATTGAATGGCTTTGATTTTTCTATCGAAATTTTTTTTCACATGTGCTTGGAATTGTAAAAATGTAGAGACAACGGCAGATTTGGTAGCAATAGGAAATAACCACACAAATTTATTGAAATCATCAATGAGGCAAACGTAATACCGATTTCCATTATTTGAATAAAAATGGGATGGTCCCCATACATCGATAAAAATTAATTCCAATAAAAAATGCAAAATAGATGGAGATAAGTGAAGGGGAAGTTCATGACTTTCGCCCATATGACATGCAGGACAAACATTAGAAGATTTATTTTTGAGGACAGGAAGGTGATGATTTCGAACAACCTGACGAACAATACGGAGGGACGGATCACCAAGTCAGCAATGCCATCGATCAAGGGAAGCACGTTCACCCACTAATGCATGTCGAGAAGGAGAAGGGTAGGTGGGGAACGTGTAGAGTCCATCTTTACTCTGGCCGCAAAGAAGGGTCTTGCCCCTGAGAGGATCCTTAATGCAGAAAAAAGATGGATGAAATTCAAAATAATATCTCGAGTGAATTGTGAAACAGACAAGAGATTCTTGGTAATATGTGGGACATGAAGGAGATGTTTCAACAAGAAAGTAGCACTAGGAAAAATTAATTAGAGGAACTAGTGTGGTTTATAGTCAGACCTTGCCCATTGCCTACATGAAGTTTGTCCATGCCATGATATCCCTCTGCTTGTAGGTTGAGATTTGCAAGATCTGCCGTGACATGATTTGTAGCCCCAGTGTCTGGGTACCAGTTGACATCAGTGGAAGGTGGAGAAGATGAAGCAGGAAAAAGCCTGCATATTGGGTGAGTTATCTTGTTGAAAAGTATAATCAAACATGTGGTAGCAGGTGAGGGCAATGTGACCTGGCATGTTGCACACTTGGCATACTTGGGGAGGAGTAGGAGGGCTAGAGGAGTAGGGTGGTCCTCGACCACGACCATAACGCCCACGAGAGCCATGAGACCGCTTATTGAAGGATGCGGCCCTACGGTTAGACCCATTGCTGGAGGACTGTCCATGATACGGTCCTTTGTATCTTTGAGAAAAAGAACGTGCAGTAGTTAGATTTGTATATGGGAAAATTGACTCTGCAGTAGTGGAGTTATGCTCGAGGCGCATTTCATGGGTGAGGAGATGCGCATATGATTCTTCGATAGTCATTGGGTCCACACGGGTTGTGAGAGAAGTCACAAATAGATCATATTCGGATCCCAAGCCAGCAAGCAAAAATGAAACCAAATCAAAGTCATTTAGTGGTTGTCCGGCCGCAGCTAATGTATCAGCAAGTGCTTTGAATTTCAGAAAATATTTAGCAATGGTGGAGCCTCCCTTTTTGAGGATAGCCAGTTCATAGTGGACTTGCATGATCCTTGCCCGTGACTGGGAGGAGTACATGCGCTCAAGAGCATTCCATACTTCACAAGAAGTGGAGTAGCCAATAACTTGAGAGATAAGAGTCTCGGAGAGAGTGGAGACGAGGATACTGAGGACCATTTGATCTTGTTGGAGCCATGTGAGATATGCTGGGTTAGCAACCTAAGCAGGTGCACCTTCTGATGGGTTCGTATTTGGAATAGTTTGTGGTGGGGGAATGACAGTTCCTTCAACAAAGTCATACACATTTTGGGCTTTGAGATAGGTGATCATTTGCTATTGCCACGTGAGATAATTGTCACGGGTCAGTTGGGCAATGGAACGGTGAGATAGGTTATTAAAGAGAGAGGCTGGTGAGATAGGAAGTGTGGAGGATGTAGGTGTTGTAGGAGAGGCAGTGCTGGAGGTGGTGGAAGAAGTGGCCATTTCTAATGGAAAAAGAAAAAGAAAAAAAAAGGGAAAATTTCACTTTGGCCCCTTGAACTTCCACTTAATTTTACAAACCCTCCCTGAACTTTCAAATCTCTCATTTTGGACCCTGAACTTTGAATTGCTCTCAATTAGGGCCCTTCCGTCAATTTTAGCCGTTCAAATTACAAAAAAAGACCAAAATATCTCTGATTTTCTTTTTTTTTTTTTAAATAAAAAAATGTTTTGGAAGTTGGAATTTTATACAAAAGTCAGGGGTATAAATGTCACGTAATGTTTAAAATCTAACGGAGGGGTACACATAGAGAAATTCATAGTTTAGGGGCCAAAGTGAAGTTTCCCCAAGAAAAAAAAAAAAAAAAAAAAAAAAACTGACGTGAGTCTTAGAAAGGCTCTGATACCATATAATGACACAAGAATTGGTATGTTTGACAAGTCTCTCTCTGTTGTATATTTACCATCCGTATACATCAATATATATACACAAGACACTAGTGTTCGTTACAAGAGGATCCCACAGATTGTGAGTTTATTGATTACAAGATATTACAAGGTATGGCTGTTATTCTTTATGATTTATTTTCTGATATTCTCATGCCCTTTTAGTTGCAGCTGGATTCTCGTTTGTTGCCTTCTGAGTGTATTCCCACATTTTGCAAATCTTCTCTGCTGCGCACTTGCCATGTTGAGTTTGTCCATGGGCTGGCAGGGTAATGGTGTGATTGACAGTTGTAGCATTTGTGATATGGCAGCTTCCCGTAATGAGCTGAATGTCCTCAAGTGTCTTAATATAATGTCAAATGGTAAAACATTTGGAATAATTGAAAAATATAGTTAAAACAAATAGCAAAATAATAAATTGTTTGTAAACGTGGTTCAAGAAAGACCCTCTCTGCTAGGGTTTCATCTCTAGCAGAGAGCGTCGTCTGTTTTCCCCCTGTCCCCTCCTCCCCCTCATCCTCTTCTCCTTCCGCCCTAGAGCTAGCCTATTTACTTGATGTCCCTTACTCTTTGGGCGTTTTCTTCCTCTCTCTCCCTCTCCGCCCCTTTTCTGATTTTAGGGTTTTTTGGAGGCCGTTCTTTCGCTCTTCTCCATCCGCCGCGCCTGTTGCTAGGTCGGGTTTGACTCCAGCTCGTGTCCTGCCCGATGGACTGCTTGTCACCTGGTCCACCTTGAGACGTGCTCCAACACCTTGCTACCCGGATTTGCTAGTGCCCATCATACCTTTTGCACTGGACCCGTCTCTCCAGATGTGGTTTGATTTCGGTTCGCTTTGGTTTTTTTTTTTTTTTCGTTTCTGGTTGTTTTATTTCCTTTCCTTTATGTCCGTCTTTTGCCATGTATTTTGGTGTGTTTTTTTTGTTGCCTTGCCTGTTTGTCACACTTTGTGGGTGATGCTCTTGGGGGATTCACTCAAACTCCCCAAGTTTTGTTTTGTGTGCGACACCGATCTCCTCCGCGCCCGCTCTGCAGCCCACTGTCCGCTGTTGTGTCTTTGCTCGTGTCCCCCCTGCGATGAGCTCCAACGCCACCTTCCGTGTTCGTTTCCATCCAGCACGCGATCGGATTCCTTCCGGCTACCGTTTCCCGCTTAGTGTGATTCTCCGATTTTTTCCCTATTCTATTGGTTTCCATTTGTTGTTTGTCTGATTTTTTCTTTTCTGGTTGTATTTCTGTATTAGTCCCTTTATTTCCCTGTATGCTTTTATTTCTTTTTTTTTGCTTGTAATAAGGCTCTGTCCCCTCTCGATTTACATGCGTGATGCCCTCTGGGTTATTTGCTTTGGTCCAGACCTTTGGGTTGTGGATGTGAACGTTATCCTGGCTTTTTAGGTCGAGAAAGAAGAGTTTCAGTTTGGGGTTTGTCTACCCTCAATTCTGAGGAATAAGCACTACCTATGCATTAGTTTGAGTCTGTTTGGCACATATCTGTTTTTTAATATGTAGATTAGTCATGGGTTAGTAGATTGGTTTTGTGTCTAGAATGTTGGAAGTCCCACATTGCTTGGGTATTAAGGAGATGGGCCATTTATAAGGTGAGGGGAAACCTCAACTCTTGAGCTAGCTTTTGGGTTGAGTTAAGTCCAAGACCCATTTCTAATATGGTATCAGAGCCAAGTTCAATTGGTTGTGGCCCACCGTCTCCCATTGTCGCACATGTTGGCTTGGATGTCCTCTCGCCACGCGTGCCTAGCCCAATTGGTTGTGGCCCACCGTCACCTATTGTCGCACGTGTTGGCTTGGATGTCCTCCCGCCACACGTGAGGGGACGTGTTGGAAGTCCCACATTGCTTGGGTATTAAGGAGATGGGCCATTTATAAGGTGAGGGGAAACCTCAACTCTTGAGCTAGCTTTTGGGTTGAGTTAAGCCCAAGACCCATTTCTAATGTAGAATGGAATACGTCATCTGTGACGCTTGTAACCTCGTAGCTTTGACTATGGTTGCTTGTAAGTGCTTTATACTCATGATTTCTATGAATGAGATTGATATAGATTCCCTTTAGAAAAAAATAAATAAATAAATAAATTGTTTATAACATACATAACATTACTTTTGGGTGGCGAAATTGTTTGTGGTTGGGTGTTTTTTTCTTTGATAGTTGATTTTGTTTGTAAGTTTTGGGTGGTCTGTTTTGTTTGTAATTTTTAGGTGCTTCTGAAAACAGTTCACGGAGAGAACAAGTAATTATATGAAAAAAAAAAAAAAAGAAGTTCATGGAGAGAACAATAAAAATTTAGTAAGGACAGAACCACTGAAGACTGTAAAAATAGAAGAAAAAAAAGGTTAACAAATTTGGGTGCTTCTAAATTTTTGTCCTATGGATTTGTTGGCTTGATGTCTAGCTACATTCTGGTTTGTATTTCTGCAGATGTAGTTTCTAGTTTTTTAAGTTCTCTTTGTGGAGTTGTTCAGCTTGATGAACTAGACGTAATGCCTTTGATGCATTTTTTTGCGTGTTCTGATATGAGATGAACTGGACGTAATGCTCATTGCTTTAGCCTTGTTAATGCTTGTTTTAAGAAGGTGGCTTTGGGTGAATTGCTGCAGAGGAGGAGGCGGTGGATGGTTTAAGGGTAGATCCGGTTGGTCTCTTGAAAGGGGAAGCTGTCTCGATCTTTGCCTCTTTGGTTGTCCATAGATTTTCTTTTGCTCATAAAATCTAGTGTTTCCATGCTTATTGTATTTGAAGTTTTTTAATTGATGTGGCACATTTTTATTGGATGCTATAAAATATGGGTTTTACATCTGACTGAAGTTATTCTCATATATATATATATATATATATATATATAATAAACGAATAAAATATGAAAGAGAAAGAAAAGAGAGCGGAAGTGGAAAGAGATGTATGGGCTACATCTTGTATTCCCAAGATATCAAGCAATATTACATAACTCTCTATTTATAGAGAGACAATGAGTAGTGACCAAGAAACCCTAAAGTAGAC
Organism: Corylus heterophylla; assembly: GCA_016403345.1. Taxonomy (NCBI): domain Eukaryota; kingdom Viridiplantae; phylum Streptophyta; class Magnoliopsida; order Fagales; family Betulaceae; genus Corylus; species Corylus heterophylla. The sequence goes on from CM028140.1 coordinate 19,205,593, forward strand.
CTAAACTAATTAAGGAAGAGAATAAACCTTACAAGGAAATATAATTACGAAGAATAAAAATATTCTAACATAAAGAGAAATAACTTGTTAAGAAAAATATTAATAAACCTAATTTAGAAAATATATAGAATATTCCAACATTTCTCCTCAAACTCAAGATGTAAGCATGAATTTGGAAAATAGAAAAAATTAAAGGCATCTGAAGTTGATGGTTGGATCAAGGCAATGTCGGCGAGAAAGGATGAAAGTGGCGGCCAGAGAAATACCGAAGAACGGAGATAAGCCGCTAAAAGAATCCGGTTAAGGGCAAAGCCGCAATAGACATTGAGGGTCAGAAAATGAAAACTAGCTGTTAAATCCTGTGAAGGGCCAAACCACATTGTGCCAGGGTTCGCCAATAAGAAAGACGAGAAAGACTGAAAGTGACGGCCGGAGAAATACCGGAGAACGGAGAGAAGCCGCTAAAAGAATCCAGTGAAGGGCCAAGATGCAACTGACAATGTGGTCGGAGAACGGAAACTAGCCGTTAAAAATCCCGTGAAGGGCCAAATTGCATTGTGCCAAGATTCGCCAATGAATAAAACCATGGATCACAACAAAATTGGGAGTTCGTAATAAGAGAATGCTAGAAAACACCAGAGAAATGTCATAAGACTCTTATTGAAAGCCACAGAAGCAAAAATGTGGCTCTGATAAAATGTTAAAATAAGAAAGAGAAAGAAAAGAGAGCGGAAGCAAAGAGAGATCGACGTATGGGCTACATCTTGCATTTTAAGATATCAAATAATATTACATAACTCTCTATTTATAGAGAGACAATGATTAGTGACCAAGAAACCCTAAAGTAGACCTAAACTAATTAAGGAAGAGAATAAACCTTACAAGGAAATATAATAACAGACAATAAAAATATTCTAATATAAAGAGAAATAACTTGTTAAGAAAAATATTAATAAACCTAATTTAGAAAATATAAAATATTCCAATATATATATATATATATATATATATTCCTTAATTGGACATCACCTCACAATTAAGTTGCATGAAAAATCGGATGCTCATGTGAGTGCTATTATGGACTAGAGTAGAGATTTTCGGCTCCCCACAATCAGCCCATCGTCCACCAACACTGATGTGGCAAAGGCCACATTAGATTTTTTTTTTTTTTTTTAATAATAATTTGTTAGGTTAGAAAAATCTCTCTTCCCCATTTCGTGGTCGCCTCCCCTGTTAGAAAACATCTTTGTTTTCCTCTCTTCCCTCACACAAATCTCTCCCCCTCTCTCTTTCTCCTCTTTCCTCCTCCCTAGCTCTCCCCTCACCGACGGCCGGCCTCCGAAGACCACGAAGGCGAGCCACCCACATCTTTGGCGAGGAGCTACATCGGTCAAAATCCCCAAATGCCAGTGACAACGAGCCAACCATATAAACTAATGACGAGCCAGCACAATCTCCGACGACGAGCTACAATCGTCAAAATCCCAAAATTTCAGAATCTCCAACCCACCGTTTTAATCCATTTTCCGTCTCCCGTTGAAATGGACCCCCAAAATGGTATGTTTGGCCTTTTAATCTTCATTTAATTCTTGTAGCATAATTTAGTAAATGTTATTATTCGTATTTACTTCATCTAAATTTTGTTTTATTTGTTTTGATATTGTTGAAAATGAAACTGTAGCTGATTTAGTGTCGGAAGATAATGTTGGCAATGGCAAGTCCGTGTTGAAGCTCATAGATGAAGTTGAAAATGTTGAGACACCTAAAAAAGGAATGGCATTTAGCTCCATAAACGAACTTAATATTTACTATAGGAGTTATGCGAAGAAAGAGGGTTTTGGGGTGGTACAAAAGAGGATTAAAAAGGATGAAAAAGGGCATGCCCATTACCTTACTCTCGGATGTGCTCGTCATGGAAGTAGAAAACCTAGCTTAAGTAATAGTTTTTGTAAGCCTAGTCAATCAATCAGAACAGGGTGTAAGGCCAATTTTAATGCGAAGTTAGTTGATACAAAACGGTGTGTGACTAGTGTACGTACTGAGCAAAATCATCATTTAAGCCCACGTCAAGTGAGATTTTTTAGATGCAATAAGGATTTGGATCCTGTTGCGAAGAGAAAGCTTGAGATAAATGATAGAACGGGAATAAGAATGAATAATAATTATAACTCACTAGCTGTTGAAGCGGGGTATGAGAATCTTGCATTTGGAGAAAAAAATTGTCGTAATTTTATTGCCAAGTCAAGACATCTATGCCTAGGCACAGGAGGTGCCGAAGCACTTTGTGGCTATTTTAGTAGAATGCAAGAAGTAAATGATGGTTTCTACTTTGAGATGGATTTGGATGATGATTGTAGCTTGAGAAATGTGTTTTGGGCTGATGCACGAAGTAGGGCATCGTATGAAGATTTTGAGGATGTCATTACATTTGACACAACTTATTTGACTAATAGGTACGAAATGCCATTTGCTCCTTTTGTGGGAGTAAATCATCATGGGCAGTCAATACTCTTTGGGGCAGCTTTAATACCAAGTGAGAATATAGAGACATTTGCATGGTTGTTTGAGACTTGGTTGAAATGCATGAACGGTCGATCGCCAATGGCAATTATAACAGATCAAGATAGGGCTATGAAAAGTGCAATCAATATAGTTTTCCCAAATGCTCGACATCGATTTTGTTTATGGCATATATTGAAAAAATTTCCTGATAAATTTGGATCACATTCACAGTACCATACCATTAAGAGTGCCCTAAGAAGTTGTGTATACAATTCTTAGACATGTGATGAGTTTGACGCAAGTTGGCAAAGTCTACTGGAGTGTTATAGGTTGGAGGATAATGCGTGGCTGTGTAGCTTATATAGTGAGCGGACATTTTGGGTACCAACATATTTGAAAGGTGTATTTTGGGTCGGCATGACTATCACACAATGTAGTGAAAATATGAATGCATTTTTTGATGGTTACATGTATTCGTCGACCACATTGAAGGAATTTGTGGATCAATACGATAATGCTTTGTGTAAGAAAGTTGAGAATGAGAGTGTTGCTGATTTCCATTCTTTTAATGTCACGATTTTATGTGTAAGCAGGTTTTCTTTGGAGAAGCAATTTCAGCAACTTTACACCCATGCAAAGTTCAAAGAAGTGCAAGAGGAGATTAGGGAGGTATTTTATTGTACTAGCTTGCTTCTAAAAATTGAAGGTGAAATTAGTACTTATCAAGTGACTGAACGGGTAGAAATCATGATGCCTACACAAAAAAAGTATGCTTTAATGTTTACTATAACGAAGCTTCATGTGAAGTGAACTGCAGTTGTTGCTATTTTGAATCAAGAGGAATTTTGTGTAGACATGCAATATGTATATTGACCACACTTGATGTTACAGTATTGCCAGAAAAATACATTCTCAACCGATGGAGGAAGGACTTGAAGCGAAAACATCAATTTATCAAAAGTAGTTATGATCCCTTGATTGGCAACCCTACTGCAGAACTTTATTCCGACCTATGCAAAGATAGGTTTGAGTTAGCATCAATTAGAGCAACAACCATGGACAATTACACGATAGTGAAAAATCATGTTTCAGAGTGTTATAAGAAATTAAGTGGACCAAGGAGTGAGCAAATTCCACCTTCCCAATCACTCCTAGATGCATCTATTATCGGTAATGTGTCCAGTGATATAGCAGTGGAAAGTCAAAACGTACTTAATCCTTATGTGGTTTGTACTAAAGGGAAGCGAGCATCAAAAAGGAAAGTGTCTGAAGTTGAAAAAGTGGTGGTGAGGAAGTCAAAAGGAATAAAGAATCAACCGGGTGACACAAAGCCGGGTAACACAAAGCCCAAACCAAACAAGAAGAAAAAACAGGTTGCTAATTTTGATCTATTGCATTTGTTAAATTATTCATATTAGCAGTTTTTTCTAACATACTTTAATTCTTTTTTAATTGAAGACTTGCCAAAGATCGCTACAAGATGAACTAGACACAAATGAAACTATGTTTCCTTTTGAAACCGATATTCAGCATGGTCAAGTAATTGGAACTCAAAATAATGTAGTTACGCAAGTATTTTTATATTATTTCCTTTCATCTTTTGTAACCGATATCCTTGTTTTTATGCATTGAAATATCTTTTTTCAAGCCCAATGGAATTCATAGTCACCAAGTCCCAAGTCCTATAAAAGCATATCTTACTTTTGAGTGGAATGCTTGGAAGTGTGATGAAAGCTAATTTTTGTTGGATCTTACTTTTGAATGGAATGCTTGTTTCTTGAAATTGTTCAGTGTAGACCACTTTATATGGATTTTTGTAACTCAATGTAGAACACTTGAAATTGTTCAATGTAGACCACTTGAAATTGCTCCTTATTTTTGTGATGATTTCGGATCGTGGCAAGACATTATTTTGAGGCATGATTTTGAGGCATTATGTGGATTTTTCACAATGGCAGAAAATCCCTGAACATACATATATATAAAATCTTTTTTATTATTTAGTAAGCATGCCATAACCCACTAGTTCTTCGCTGTACATATATAATCCGAACTACATACATAAATTTCACACTATTCATATTTAATTAATTTGTTTCTCTTTTAGTCAAATTAATTGAATCTTAAGTGTTAAATCATCTAGTCCAAATAACCAATCACTTCTCAATTCAAAATAAGAATATAAGATTACATATTAAATATATTTGATTCAATTTAAAACCAATATTTCTACCAAAATAGTCTTAGTCATCCTAATATATTCTATGGGTGTCATACCTTTATTTTCTTTCTTTTTTATTATTATTATTTATATTTTTTGCTATTATCTTCTAAGACTTTTTTTGCAAAAATATTTAAGAATTCTATTATAATGAAAAATGCACAGGTTATATGCTAGTATGCATACATCACAGTAAATGGAATAGCTAAGACAAACAATATATATCAATCCAAAGTCTTTATTTGCAATCAATTCTTCCTTTGGCCTTCCTTGTTTAATATGTTGTGAACCTCCAACAACTTTTGTTCCTTTTCGTTTGCCTTCCGCTTCGTATTTTTGGATGATCAATTCTCCAATCGGCATCTTCCGCTAGAAAAGTCTATGTTGATGTGGCCGAAAAAGAAATCTAGAGTTGAATGTTGAGCGGAATATATCAACCCAAATTTTCCAATGTAGTAGACCAAATGAAATAATTGGGATACCAGCCAAAGTGATTACAACAACTGGAGTCCATGCCCATGCTCTTGTATACACCAAAAAGAAAGTTGCAATGAAGGCTACCATCATGCCCGCAATGGAAATGAAGAGTGTGGTAAGTCCAAACAGCAATTTTAAAGGTATTGACCGTAAGAAATCATTTTCCGTGTAACGTGACGTGAGAATTGACAAGAAAATTACTATTGAAGTCGAAGAGGAACACAATGATATTGCATCGGATATGAAGAATACCATAAATGAGGTACTTCTCAAAAGAATAGGAGTCCCTTTAGTTTGATCGCTGCCACCTGGTACTGTGAATGCTGCAGCAAACATCACAGTGGCAATCAATGTTGCGACGACCATGCAATTGTTTGCTGTGTTCTTCATCCACAGTTCACCATCTTTTTGCAAATCTTTATGTTCCTCTACAAATATCTCCTTAGGTGTTTTTCCTCTCGAATTCTTTCTCTTCGCAAATGATCGCGGGACAATATTTTCTATCTCCTACAGGTGACGAGATATAAATTGATAGGTAACAGTTGAACTGTTATGTATGCAGCCAGAAGAAAAAAGAAATAATATTATTACTCACCTTAAACCACAATAACTCCCGTTGCATTTGAAGGGCCGCTCCTGATACGATATTTAGTCGATCTAAAGGAGCCAATTTTCCAGCTAAATGCAACATGTTCTCTCTGTCATCTTTGGTAACATAGGATGCAATGCTATTCATGGGATCACCTATCTCATATATTAGATTGAACACACTCTCTTGCCGATGTAAAACAGCAGTGTGAAATATACTCATGTTATTTTCCTTTAGTTTCCAAATAAGGTCAGGATAAGAGTCTGAAATTATAATTAGAAATTCAACATTTCCAGCTTCTGCAGCTTCAAAAATTAAAGCCATATCATTGAGAATCAATTTTGATAAGATTAGGTTGTCTGGAATTCCATCCTTTCTCAAAAGTATTTTAACCAATTGATGGGCTGATGCCTTCATGAAAGCTTTGTTATAGATCCCTTTGAAACCTATGGTGTTGAGAAAAGAATCTATTTAGAAATCAGAAATGGTTCGGTAATAAAGAAATATTACATGTATAAATTCAATTAGTTTACGAATATCCTTAATAAGAAATTATATTGACAGCTTTATAAAATCAAAATGCAAAGATAACTAAAGCATTAGATCGATGCGGCTATTTGTGTCCTAATTATTGACTTCTTAAGACAAGTTTTGTTTCTGCAAAACCCAGGCACTTTAAATCTCTTATATCTTTTGAATTTAAGTAAAAGAGAAATGCTAGCTTTTGCCAAAAAAGAAAAATAGTAGTCACTATTTTCTTGTGTGTGTATAAAAGCAACGGTTACGTACAAGTATTACAAAAGATTGATGAGACATATAGAATAGAAAATAACTTATAATCGCATAAAATTTTCCATAGTTTAGAAGTAGATATCATCTAAAGATTTGATGAAATCAAATAAGAGTATTTTCCCATGCCAAGCTAATATGAGTAAAATTGTCATCAAATTGTGATTAATGTAATAAAAGAACTATATTTACTTGGGACATGTCGTATCTTTTCAATTAAAGAAGTTTGGGTTGGAGGAAAACTAACAGGAGTACTTTAAGAGACTTTTCCAGAATGATAGCTCTCTTTCGCTGCCAATTGAGAATGGTTTCTTGGCCAACGTTTCCAACCCTTCCCGCCAGCATTCAGTGTCGGCATTTGCTATGTTTGGATACAATTTCAGAATTTTCAAAGATATATCTGTCCATATATAGAAACGGCACATTAATTTGATAATTGTCGAAAGGTGGGTTAAGAAATAATGCTTATAGTATATGGTCACTAATATTGCAATATATAAAACTGGTAACTCCATCCAACTTGTGTAACTACATCAAATTCGCCGAACAAAGATATAGTCAGATGTAGGGCTTACCATACATATCATTGCGGATAGTATGACCAAGGAGCTCAATGCGTTTTGCTTTCGTAAACTGTTCATGAGGAGTCACAGAGAATAGATACGAGACCATGTTTGTTTGTCCTATATATGCTGCAACAATGAGTGGTGTGTCTCCCTCGTGATCAATGATCGATGGCAACTCATTGTTTTTTATCACAAGCTGCTTAGCAATGCTGACGTTTCCTACTTGGGCAGCAGTGTGAAGGGCAGTAAATCCATAATTGGTTTTCAATTCCATGTCCCCCCGCTCCAATATCCTCAATTCCAACCATTTCTTTATAAAAGTGGTGTGTTGGTGAGCCACCGCAATGTGGAGTGCTGTCGCTTTATAAGTTGCTATGGAAGCTCGAACACAGTCGTTGTCTTTGTCTAAAAATGCCTTAGCAGCCGGCCAATCACCTTTTGTGACCGCTTGATGGAGGGGACGGTAGCGATCTAATGTTCTTTGATCACCTGGAATTTTGGGCTAAGATAAATGAGAAGAGGTGCAGATATATGCAGAAAGGTGCTGAAGAGAACATTCACGATGCACTTTTTTGCAAGATATATATATATATAAAAGCAATCACAACACTTTTACCAAAGAGAAAGAGAGAGACGCTTACTTTCAAGATCTTCATCATTTGGGTCTGAGGACTGTCCTGGTGAATTATTGCTTGCTGGAGTTATTACTGAATTCGGCGTAATTGGGATAGTAGGAGCGGCTCCATGATGGACTGCATTAGATTCATCAAAAGACGATGTTTTAGGAGGAGGACTAGAGCTATAGAAACCTGCTGTAGCCTTGTATTAGATGATATTGGTTGACGGATAGCTTTTCTAGAAGAACTAGCACCGTCTTCCATCTTTTCTCTTGTTTTTTTTTTTTTTTGGTCGTTGGATAATAAACTCAATTTTAATAACATTTATTTTGATTCTTTTCATTTCATATTCCCTTAAGTTCCTAAGTGACTTGAAGAAGTTGTGTTTTTTAATTTTTCAAGAATTATTTTACATAAGAATTACATTACATGGAAGTTATATGAGATGTAAATGAATAAAGTTAACACTGATTTAGAAAATTGAAATATGAACATTTTTAGATAAGTTATGTATTGAGAAATGTACAAGTTAAAGATTTAGAGGGAGAGAGAGGAATGATTCAAGAGTAAATTCATTTTGTAATTCTTTTTGATTTTTCTTGCTCATTTCAAGTTTTCTTCCTTCAACTTACACAACCTAAACTACAAGTTTTCTTTTTAAGAGGACAAAGTAAAAAATAAATACTTCAAATATATTTTTAACAAATTTAAAGACTAATTTTTTTTTAACAATCCCCCCACCCTAGTCCCTCACGTACGGGTTGTAGTTTATTCTTACTATGATTTGCGGTCCAATTTTATCGGGACAATCACATTGCATTAAGCGATCCCTCCCAACAAACTTATAATTGATATTTTTCTTCTGCCAGATTTGCTAAATAGTAAATAAGAACCACCATATTACAAAAGTACCAAGATTTTGATTTAAGGATTCGAAAGAAGAAAAAAAATGCATGATGCTTGGTTTGTGTACTTAAAAATTGAAACAATATACACATACAAAGTTAAGAATAAAAGAATAATGGTAAGGAAAAAGAGAACAATGCTAAATTCATGATGATAGTAACAATTATGGTGAAGATTTTCTCTGGAATTTTGGCCTATGATAAATCAGAAGAGGTGCATGATATATGCAGAAGGTGCTTAAGAGAACATTCACAACGCAGTTTTTTGCAATATATATATAAAGCATTCACAATACTTTTACCTAAAACAAATCGAAATTAAACTCGGCCTCCTGTTCTGTGACCAGAGAGAGAGAGAGGCACTTACTCCCATTAGTTGGGTCCGAGTTCTCAATCGTAATCAAGTGACTACCAGAATCTCCAGCATCATTAGAATCCGGTGGACCGGAAGACGATGCAATAGAACCAACTCCACTAGAGGTGCTAGTGGAATCCGCTGTTGTAGAAGAGGATCTTTGCCCAGACGAAGTGCTTCCAAGATTGCGTTGAGATGTCTCACTCATTTGCAATTCTATCGTTTGCCTGTTGTCCTCCATTTCCTCCATTTTGAGGCATGGTTAGATATCTTCTTTCAATTTTTTATTTTTTTATTTTTTTATATAAAAATAAATTTAATAAAAAATTGACATGTGAACATTTTTAGAGATATAGAAAGAGAGAGGAATGATTCAAGAGTAAATGCATTTTGTAATTTTTCTTTTTATTTTTCTTGATCATTTCAAGTACTTTTCTTCCTTGGATTTTGGGACATAATTACAAATTTAACTTTAGAGGGCGAAACTGGGTTGAATTCTCTTTTTTTTTTTTCTTTTTTTTTTTAAGAGGCCAAAGTAAAAGAAAAAGAAAAAACCAAAAAAACAAGACTTAGAATATTTTTTTTCACAAATTTAAAGACTAATTTCTTTTAACAGTTCCCCCGCCCTAGTCCGTCACTGGTTATAGTTTATTTTTGTCATGATTCGAGATCAAATTTAAGCAGGACAATCACATGCATTAAGCGATCCCTCACAACAAACTTATTGATCCTTTTCTTCATTTTTCTTCTGGTTCCGCAAACTTTTCTTCTACCAGATTTGCTAAATAGTAAACAAGAATTATCCACCATGACAAAAGTACCACGATTTTGATTTACAGATTCGGAAAGAAGAAAAAAAGGCATGATGCTTTGTTAGTGTTTAAAAATGCAAGAGTAACAACAATTATGATGAAGAGAAAAGTAAGAATAAAAGAATAATAGTAAGGAGAAAGAGAAAAATGCTAAACTCATGAGGATAATAACAATTATGATGAAGATTTATTACTCATACGTACTTGACGATATTACTTACTATTCCAATTCTTGCCTTTACAGATTGAGCTTTAGAGCCTCCGAAGAAACGGGGTGTCTTTAATTTGATAGGATTAAATTAAAGAGTCGAGTAGATGTTCACGATAGGATTCGTCATTATATAGAGAGAAAAAACACTGTCCACTAAATTATTGGTTTATTTATTTTGCAATTTAATTTAATTTATACCTCGCTAGTAGGTCACGCTTGCATATTAAACTAAGATTCTCTGGTTCATTTAGTTTTATTTCAAACAAGAGCCATGTTTGAGCTTGTCACCCAACTAGGTACTCTCTTCACGCTTGGTTCATTTATTTTTTTAACTAATTAAAATTTTATTTTGAACTTCTCAATTAACTTATTCATTCATTATATAATGTAAATATCATGATTGTTTATATTTTCATAAATTCATGCTATTAGTTAAATAATTATTGTTAGTATTTTATTATTTGTCTTAATTAAATGAAGTGAATTTTTGAGATAAATTCCTGATTCAACACGCAAAAACAAATGACACCTCAAATATATATATATATATATATATATATATATATATACACAATAGATCTTTTCGTTGGTTGTCCGTCCGTTAGTGCCACGTTAGCATTTTTCTGTCTCGGTGAAGTTTTGGTGGTTTGAGAATGAGAAGCTCAAACTCAGAAATTGATTTTCAGTGTTAAAAAAGGAAAACCATTTTCCAGATAGTAAAAGAAGCTTTTTTCTGTCAAATCGAAAATGTTTTCCATTGACTCTTATTTCCGTCACATCAAACACCAAAAAATACGAAAAATATTTTATAAAAATCATTTTACGTCGAAACAAGCGGAGACTTTATAATGATTACTGGTTTGTTTAGCTTTCCACGCTACTATAAGACTACCATTAAAATATGCTGCCAAAAAGTATGAGAATTCTTAGTAACGGCATGTTAATTTGATAGGGATTGTACCATACTCTAAAATAAATTCCTTGATACCCTTTTACATGTCTAATATGGTACATGATGGAATTACTCAAATGAGCGTGCTTGGACGCTTGGTTATGAGCTGATCTTTCTAATAAAATAATTATTAGCTACAGTTTGGAACTAAGTATCCTTTCATGGAAGGGGTATGTTTGGTCTACTCACTTGTGGAACAACTATGGAGTTTTAGAATTTTATAAATATTAATTAATGCTAGATACCACATTTTTATCTCACGACTATCCTACAATACATACAAATTTCAGGTAAAATTCACCCTTAAAAATTTGGTTTAGAATACTAGCAACAACTTTTCTTAAATTTAAAGAATCAAGCTACTTTTTGCTTAAAGAACTGAGTGAGATATGAGATGCCATTGAGGAGGGAGCTTTGCTCCTCCTCCCCCGTCCCTTCTTCCTTCCTCCCCCTCCCTTTCTTGCCTGTTTGGAGGTCTTTCTATCCGCCTCTTTTGAGGCCCTACTTTGCATCATCAAATGTGTTATCCGCCTCTATTAAGGCCCTATCCTAGAGATTAAATCCCTACCACAGCCAAAAATGGTTTTCCATAATCTCGATTGTGTCTCTCACTGGTCTGTCAAGGTTCTAATCTCGAAATCTTTCGAAGATAGATCTACTTTCCTACACCAAACCCAGTATGACACGCGCCTCCCCATCCGCCACCTCCCACCCTGTCATCCGTCAATATATTTTGTTTTGTTGCTTTTGTTTCTCATTTATTTTCTCATGTATTTTTCTGTTTCATTTTTGGGTTTGTTTTATCTTCTCTCTAGATTTGATTTCAATAGCAATCTATGGGGTGAAGGTTTAATTGTTTCTAAGATTTTATTTATACGAATCCTTAAGAGTAATGGTATTAGGTTTCTGCTCAGTCTTTTGTTTTCTTTTGTTTTTTTATTTATTTTTATGAGTAAATCATTGACCGATGTGGAAGAGTTTTTCAAGCATATAGAAAAATTGTCACTATGGTAGAGGCACAAAATGACAAAAATTTGCTACAAACTAATTTGGGCGTTTGAACTTGGTCTAGCTAGCACCTGTACAAACTGCCTGAAGAAGAATTGTAGCAGGAGGAGCTAGAAACTGGCGTCCCAAGTTGCAATTCAATGATGTAATCGTAATTATTTGGTCTTGCAAGATTCGTGTTAGAGTCTAACTAATAAGGAGTAGATCTCCAATACAGAGTTTGATTCTGATTCTTCTTAGTAGACTTGGAGTCCTAATTTGGAGTTAATAGTTGCAAGTGTTTAAATTGAAATTGGTTAAGAATACAGTTTTATTTTTAGCAATTTGAACTGCGAGACTAGGTTTAGGATCAGTTTGAACTGCAATTTGAATGGAGTTAATAGTTGCAACTCTTTAATTTGTTAAACCAACTTAATTTCAATTTCTATTAGGCTTAGGAGTTTGTTTTCTATAAATACTTGTTATACAAAACTTAGAATGTATACTTGTGTTATTCTATAATTTTTTTTTTTCCAAAAAAAGTGAATAATTTATTTTAAAATTTATTTATTTATTTATTTTTATATATAAAAACTTCATTGATACTTTTGGTTTTTTATTTTTTTATTTAATGAATCAACATAATTAAGGCGAGTTTTGCTTTTTGGCTTTTGCGATAGTGCATACTTCTTTTTTGTTTTATATTAAGATGTTCATCATTTTGTGACAAGTTAAACAACCAAGTGAATTATGAAAAGAGTGATCAAAGTGGACATGCTAATCATGGATCGTGAAAAGAATTGCGAAAGGAATTGGTCCATATAACTCATCTTTAGGCCCTTTGTTGAACTAATAATTCGGCTTTTGTTGATCTTTTTTGATGATCCACGCACATGTAAAGCCCTATAGCTTTCCCATTTTAAGTATTAAATTAAGTTTGTCCTTATATTTGGCCACCGCCACCTACCACAATGGTCAGCTGCCTCTTACTTCCTCTTGAGAAATAAAAAAAAAAAAAAAAAAACAAAACAAAAGCAAAATTATATCAAACTCAAGATTTCACCAACTTTTACATAGAATTTAAGGGGATATTAGAATATACTATCCGATTGTAATTGATTTCAAATTTGATTCTAATCTCCTACCTTCTAGATAATCATATTTTATTGTATTTAAATATGATTTGATAATATCTCTATCTACCATATTTGTATTATCTTCACCTACCCTAATTCTGTTTTAAATAGGAACATTTAATATTAAAAATATACTTAAGAAATAAGAGCAGAATGTAGTCATTTCTTTGCTAGTGTCTCCATTCTCACTTTGTTCTATTTCATTTTCTCCCTATTTATTTATGAATTTCTTCATGCTCTTGGCAATTGCTATGTCCTCTCTTGGCACTAAGCCAAATATGTTTTATACCACCATTATTATGTAGTTGTAGACCTGAATTGTGCATTCCCCTTTTCCCCCTCTCCCGCTTTGATTAAGAAAATAAAAATAAAAAAAAGACCTGAATTGTGCGCAACTTTGAATATATACTAACAACCAAACTAAAAAGTTGTAGCAAAATAAACCAACTTGAATTCAATTTCTATCAATTAGACATATCGAATCAAACTCGTACATTTGCACCAGTTTGAAGACTGCAAATCAGCATCCATATGAAGATCGAAGGTGAGATACGTACGAGAAATTCGGTGTGAAAGTAGAAAACAGAAAGTGATGTAAACCAGGCTCTTTTTGAAATGGAGGGCCTCCCCTATCAATTCGATTGAACAAGCAGCAGACTTTCTTCCGAGCCTCTTTCACCACCTTCATTTAATCCTACCTATCCTAATCCATACAAAATATAAGATAATGTAAACAATGATCCAATTATCAACCAGAAAAGAAAAAGAAAAAGAAAAAGAAACAAATTAAATAACTTTATCATTCTGTCAATCACTTCAACGATGCCTTTTTTATTTTCTTCTAGCGAGATTTTCTTATGAAACATAAGCTAGAGCTAATTTTTCTTATTTCTTCTTTTCTTAGAAATTAAATCAAATATGCAATTAGGCATAGGAATTTGATATTATGTATCATGTATGTATATAGAATACTGAATTACGTGAACTAGCTTATAACCTGCGCAATGCGCTGGATTCTTCATTACAATTTAATTATAAAATTAAAAATATTATAATCGTACTTTTTATAATTGCAAGAGGAAAACTTTAATTTTGCTTAATCAAAACATTAGTATAAAATGAGAAAGAATCTTTATTATTGTTGGTGTAATACCTATTAGATTTCAACACAAATCAAACTCATAATTATAAACATTTGAAAAAGTACTTTGGTTGTAGAAAAAAGTATGCACGATATTCTTTGTTATAGTTTAATTTCAAAATTTAAACACATCTCTATCAAACTTTTCATTATAAGTTGTAAAGAAAAACTATCACACCCCTTTAAATAAAAATACATACTAAAGGTTAGACACCAATATATTACTCAACATAATTATACTGAACATTGCATAAACGTATAAGTCGCATAAAATTTTACTTTCATAAGGCCTTTATCTTTAATTAGTTTAATCCATATAAATTAAAATATGTTAAAATCTTTGTTCCCATATCTATAGTTTAAAATGAAAAATATAAAGAAAAAAATAGCGAAAAGAAAACTTGGATTGTGATTTTCAAAGCATTGACAGAAAGTTAGTAAGAATCTTTAGTGTTATGCCTATTATATTTAATACAAATTATAAAACCCATATAATTATGAGCCTTAAAAAAAGTACATAACAAAATAATAAAAAGTCTTTCGGTCAACATTAATGCAATCAAATAATCACCTCACATCATATACAATGCTTAATTATCATTTAGGTGTTTCGTACTTCCCTTTTTTTTTTTTTTTGAAGGAAAATCATTCTTATCTCATTAATAGAGGAATCAAGAGCATTAAAACTTTTACAATCACAGAACATAACGTTCTGAAAGATCTTAGCTGAAGCTAAAAGATCAAAGTCGTAACTAAAAGATTACACATCAAAGACGCCAATCATCCGCTAACCTATAACTAATCTTCAGTTGGAATAACAGATCTGCGCTAGGCAGACACAAACTAATGCATAGGTAGCTCTTATTCCTCGACCCTGGGATCAAAAGGACCCCATGCCGACACACATCCTCCTGAACCCGAAAGCCAGGATATCGTTCACATCCACAACCCCAGGGGTCTGGACCAAAATAACAAGCGAGAAGATCAAGAAAGAGGACATGGCCTTATTACAAGCAGCAAGAAAAACAAGAAAAATACAGGGAAAATCAAATCAATACAACTAAAAATTTAAAATAGGAGCACACTAGGCGGATGATAGCAGCCGGAAGAAAAGCCGATTGCGTGCTTGCCGGAAACCGATGTGTAGATGGCGTTGGAAGCACATCGCGGTGGGGACGCGTGAAAAGACCCAGCAGAAGACAGTAAACGGCAAAGCTGGCGCGGAGGAGATCGGCGGCGCACTCAAAGAAATTGGGGGGAAGTTTGAGTGAATCCCCCATGAGCGGCACCCACAAAGTGTGCCCAAACAAACACCTAGCAAGAAAAAATAAACAAGCAAACAAAGAACAACAACAGGAAAAACAAAGCGAAATCCAAAAACAAACACAAAAAAGAAAAGAAACACAGATCGGAGAAGAGAGGGGGGGAAGGAAAATGGGGAAGGGAGGGGGGAACAGATCAGGGAAAGAGAGGGGGAAAGAGAGGAGGGGGGGAGGGGGGAGAAACCCCTCCCCCTCAGCTGTGCGGCACTTCCTTAAGCTTAGCTAGGGTTTCGAAACAAGAACGATGTTTTCAAATTTCTGTTCAATTCGTACTTCCCTTTTTGTATAATAATCAAATAAATTTTTGCCTTCTTTTACTTTCAAAAGCATAATAATACAAAATAATTTGATTTGTATTATTTGTTTCCATATTTGATTTTGACATTAATAATACTTAATTTATTGAATAATTTATATATGAAAAACTTCAAATATAATTAAACGTCATTAATTACGCTAATTTAATGACCGATTTTTAAATAAAAACCGGTTTACTCTAAAAAAATCGGTTAAAAAATTATACCTTAAAAAATCGGTTTAACCTTTTAAAAAAATGGGTTCACGCCATATGTTACAATTCTAGACTACCTATAAAAAGTGATTCAACTATTATATATACTAGCACATAACCCGCGCTATGCGCGAGATTCTTCATTATAATTTAATTTCAAAAACTTAAACGCATCACATTTTACTTTTCATTATAAGTTAAAATAGATGTGTGCAAAAATCTATCACGCATCTTTTAATGAAAATACATACTAAATGTTATGCACCAGTACATTATTGAATATGTTCTTTTTCTTTTTTGAACTGTACCAAACATGCACTTAATGAAAAGTATAAAAAGAAAAAAAAAAAAAAAAAAAAAAAGCAAGAAGAAAGCTTGAATTCTGATTATCAAAATATTAATAGAAAATTAGTAGGAAACTCTGATATTATTGATGTGACACTTATTATATTTCAATACAAATAAACCCCATAAAGTTCTAATCATTTCAGAAAAACACATAGTAAAATAAACAAAATCTTCTAATACAAAATAAAACACATATTTCACTCAATATTTAATGCAATCAAATAAATCTTTTCAACACTTTCAAAAAATGCTAGAAGATCCGAGTAAATCACAAAAACGAAAATAAAAAAAAATTCAATAAAATATTCAAATGAATTAAAACATAAAATCATATTGGTGTGATACCTATTATATTTCAATAAAAAAAAATTAAAAAAAAAACTTTTTAGAGAAACAAACATAAAAATAATCAATTTACGATTGTAAAAAATTTATATATAGATACACAAAAATAAATCCAAGCAACAAAATTTTTAATTAAATAGAAACCCTAGATGGAATCAAATACAGTGCAAAAATAAATATATATTTTTTTTTCAAAAAAAGTGAATAATTTATTTTAAAATTTATTTATCTTTATATATAAAAAATCATTGTTACTTTTGTTTTATTTTTTTATTTTTTTTATTTAATGAATCATCATAATTAAGGCGACTTTTGCTTTTTGGCTTTTGCGATAGTGCATATTTCTTTTCTGTTTTATATTAAGATGTTCATCATTTTGTGACAAGTTAAACAACCAAGTGAATTATGAAAAGAGTGATCAAAGATAAGGATGACTGAAGGAGGGGTTATATTCCGCGACCAAGTGGACGTGCTAATCATGGTGAAAGGAATAAGTGGATGGCCCGCTTCTCGCAAAGAAGACGTTTTATTGGTGTGAAAACAACTCCAGATTTACACTTTAGTTGATTTGATTTGATTGTCTTTGCTTGGCCGAGTGTAGGGTTGATTGGTTTCCTGCAGGACTTTGTAAGCACTTGGATCCAATTGCTGAAGATCGAGATTTGATCCAAACGCTGAAGAGTTGATTATGAAACACCCTTGCACTTCAAATATGGCGGATTCCAGAAAATTAGTTAAAAAATTTACTTTTAGTTTCAGGTGCACGCAGCCCACGTGGTCTGATTGTTCATTTGTAAAGTGATAGGAACCCACGATAAATTGAACATAAATAGGTAGATAATAATTGATAGATAATGAACTCTACTTAAGGGTTGGAGACAAACCACAAAGACACAAGTCAGATTACAAATTCAATACCTCCAACCAACCTCTAGACTCTTGGTTTATACTAGTTAGGCTTACAAACCACTACTCACAATACATCTAATAACCACCCATAATACATGTACACTAGCCCATAACACATATACCCACTAACATAACATAATAACCGAATACTAACTACCCATGTAGCACTAATTAACATAAACAAGGCTAATGACTACCCACTAAGCTACTACACCCCCACTTCCTTGATGCTCTTCTAAGAATTACTCTATAATTTTCACTATCATTTGAAGCTTGTCTTCTCAAAAGAACAAACAACAGTATCGTTTAGTCCTTGTGTTTCAGCTTCTCTCAAACGACAGTCAGCTTTTCTAGTTGTTCATTAGTCCCTCTTCAAATAAAAGAAAAAAAGAAATCTAGAAAAAGAAGCCAAGTGACCTATGTTTGGTTCATATAACTCATCTTTAGGCCCTTTGTTGACCTAATAATTCAGCTTTTGTTGATCTTGTTTCATGATCGAGGCACATTTAAAACCCTGTACATTGCCCATTTTAAGTATAAGTCTGTCCTTATATTTGACCACCGCCACATACCGCAATGGTCAGCTGCCTCTATCTTCCTTTTGAGAGAGAATTAAAAACAAAAAAACAAAAATATATCAAACTCAAGATTCCACCAACTTCCACGTAGAATTTAAGGGGATATTAGAATATACTAGCAAATTTGATTCTAATCTCCTGCGTTCTAGATAATCAAATTTTATTGTATTTAAATATGATTTGATAATATCTCTATCTACCATATTTGTATTATCTTTTAAATATGAGCATTTTATATTAAAAATATAATTAAGAAATAAGAGTAGAATGTAGCCGTTTCTTTGCTAGTGGCTCCATTCTCTATCGGAAAATGTTAGGTGCTCTCCTTGTGTTCTTCTATTTTACTTAATTACTCCCTATTTATTTAGGAATTTTTTCATGCTCTTGGCAATTGCTAGGTCCTCCCCTGACACTAAGCCAAATATGTTTTATACCGCCATTATTAAATACTTGTAGTCTTGTAGACCTGAATTGTGCTCAACTCTTAATATATACTAACAACCAGACTAAAATGTTGTAGCAAAATGAACCAATTTGAATTCAATTTCTATCAATTGGACATAACAAATCAAACTCGTACATTTGCACCAGTGTGAAGACTGCAAATCAGCATCCATATGAAGATCGAAGGTGAGATATGTACGAGAAATTCGGTGTGAAAGTAGAATACAGAAAGTGATGTAACCAGGCTCTTTTTGAAATGGAGGGCCTCCCTAGCTATCTATTCGATGGAACAAGCAGCAGACTTTCTTCCAAGCCTCTTTCACAACCTTCATTTAATCCTACCTATCCTAATCCATAAAAAATATAAGATAATGTAAACAATGATCCAATTATCAACCAGGAAAAAAAAAGAAAAAAAGAAAAAGAAACGTATAAATTAAATAACTTTATCAATCCGTCAATCACTTCAACGATGCCTTTTTTATTTTCTTGTCTCGAGATTTTCTTATTAAACATAAGCTAGAGCTAGTTTTTCTTATTTCTTCTTTTCTTAGAAATGAAATCAAATATGCAATTAGGCATAGGAATTTCATATTATGTATCATGTATGTATATAGAATACTGAATTATGTGAGTATGTCAAGAATGAGTACAAAAGTACATAAATTGTTCGCACAAGTTTGTGGATTCCAAGTAAATTGTTTGACTTTTTGTTTCTTTCGAAGCATTGAAATTTATTAATTTCTTTTCTAAAATGAAGATTTTTGTAAAACAAATTTATGGATTTGATGTAATAATTTTATTGGGAGTGTTAGAATATAAACTAAATAAATAAATCAATAACTTTTTTATCAAGTTAAGGACAAGTGGTGACTTAATTAACATGGTATAAGAGAGAAAAAAAAAACCATAAGTTTAAATGTCGTCTCCATCATTCATTATCCTATAAATTAAATTATTAAATTAACAATTTACTTTCAACTTAAATTTCTAAGACAATTAGTAATTTAACATAGAGATCAAAGAATATAATAAAAAACAACGCGTCAATCTTACTAACCGACGAAACCACGTGGCTCAAGTATTCTATATCCAATATTCTACCAACATCTTGGAGAGCAATGGAGTCTCCAAAATGAGAATGAACAATGTACCCTCCTCTATATGAGAGCAAAATAGGCATATATAATTTCATTAATTATGTTGAGTAATATATTGGTGCCAAAGGAGTAATATAATGAAATCATTTTTTGACCAACAATTGGTAGTTAAAGGGGGTTGAGAGTGACCATTGCTAGTTTTTTTGCACAATATGTAAATAAGTGATAATTGATGATAGTTAAGTTTAATTAACCCATTTTATTATTATCTTGCTAAATCAAGGAAATTAGGATATGTTCGAGAATATTAACTGACATGGCGATATATACATCATTAGATGTGTGAAATTTAATCTAGGAGGATCCTATCATTTAAATTACATTCTAACATAAAACTACTTAAGAGAAAGAGTGTTAGACAAAGAAATAAAGAGTCTATACTACTAATTGAGAATTATTTTCGTATTTGGTGTAATACACTTGTATCATCCTTGTGTATTAGTGATCTCTAATATTTATTTTATTCTATTTAATTTGTTGAGTTACTATTTTTGGTCCTCTCCACACTTGATTGGACATAGAAGAGACTGACCGGTATTTGAAACTATGAGTTTTCACAATCTTAAAAGCTTTCAAAATCATAATTGGCTATATTTTGCCCTGTCAGGAATGTCACCTTCCTTTGGGCCGACATGACACTAATAACTTTTCTAACTCTTTTGAAATACTCACGGAGTAGAGTGCTCGCCTTAGTAATATTTCTAATGATAAATCACCACTCGTTATAAATGCTTAAACGGATAGGAAGATGTAAATTTAATTATATAATCAAATATTTTAACATTCTCCCTCATGAGTGGAATATTTAATTAAAATGGGGTGAATGACAGAGTCAAGATTTGAACCCAGAATCATTAGCTCTAATTCCATGTTAAATCACCGCTTTTCCTAAAAACTTAAGCTAATAGAAATAAATAAATTTAATCATATAATCAAATATTTTAACATCCAACAATCTGAGATATTGCAGAAAAAGGTAGTTGAAAGCATTGAAATTAATTAAGTAAGGAAAGAAAACACAATCAAGTTTTACATATAAAATGAAAATTTATACAGTAATATACTGGAAAACTCTACTAAAAACACTTGGGAGTATCGAATATCAAAATTCTAGAAAGATGGTTTTTTTTTTTTTTTTTGGCAGTCCAAGGAGAAGTAGCCCAATCACATATCTAAGTATATTGGGACCAGATATGAATTCAGAAACATAAGAAGAAATTTTACATCAAAATACACAATATGGATGGACATGAATAATTTTACTAATAGATCGAGCAGGTGGAGAAAAATGCAAAACTTGGGAGTCCATTCCCACTATACTTGCAAAGATAACATACATCCGTAACATCCTCCGATCCATACCCATCTTGAAATGTGAAGATTAAATCAGTAATAATGTCAGGCTCCGTGCTCACGGAAATCAGTTGAACATTGCAGCAAACATGATTTGTGTCCGGTCAACATAACCGTGAAAAAATTACTCACAGGAAGACATAAACACTTTAAAAAATTAAAGAAAAAGACAATATTGATACTTGAGATTGTTTCGCTACCCTAATCTTTCTCAAACAATCTCAAATGTTACTTTATATTCACGTTAACATACTAAAAACACTCCTTAGCTTTGTTTTTCACACACAAGCTATTTTTTCGTACGTTCTCATAAACTTTTCCTCTAACCCAGTAGTTTACCATAAAGACTGCATGTTTGAGTTTTGCACCATTTATGAGAAGTAAGAGACTCTTAAACGTAACAAAAGAATAAGAAATTTCATATATATATATATTTTATTTGGGTGTGAAGTTTACAGGTTGAGAACAGAGGAAGACACAGGCGATGATGTTTGGATAGAACAACATTCCATTGCTTTTCAGAGAGAGAGAGAGAGAGAGAGTTCTGGTATTGATTCGGAAACCAACTTTCCAGTAGTTGTTGCTGCTGCTGATATATATGAAGTGGAGAAGTAAATGTAGACCACACACGCTAACTGTTACTTTTGACTCAAGTTTGGAGAACACTTCACTTTTAGAGTAGGCTGCAACGGTGGAAGACAGTGGAACCGCTTCAAAGTCATTTCCTTTTTTTTTTTTTTTTTTTTTTTAACATTAACGCATTTTTATCTTTCCTGAATTAAACAAAACAAAAAGAAAAAGAAAATTCCAGATATGTAAAGTATTAATGTTGTTTAAAGGGAGCAATTTTGAAAGTACCCTGCTGATGTGGCAGCCCTTGAAGATGGGTTGGGCAAATTTGGTTGGCCCAATGAGATTTTGATGTGGATCCGAATCCGCAGTTTTTATTTATTTATTTTTTAAATAAAACCGAATCCCCAGTTATTCTAAACTATTTGAATGGTAAAATATATTTTTGAATACCAAAAAAGAGAACTGGTAGGGTTCCTCATCTTTTTGTATTCTCCCGATTGTGTGTATATTGTTTTTTAAAATAAATATAAAGGACCGGTAGAGTAAGTATATTTTAAAATTTTCAAAAAATAATATACACGTGGAATTATGAGAACACCTGAAAAAATACTAAGAGAAACGGTAGCATTTATCATAAAAAATATGGAACATTTCATCTTTTAGAATATTAGTTTTGATCATAGGAGTTCCAAGGTGCATAAATGGGAGTTCAACAAGTTCTGCCCGCTTTTCATTATTTCAGACACCGTCTTCCTAAGGCCTCCCGTTATGGAAGATGAACCGCTTGTGGCGGCCAGATTCCACAAGATCTGCCTCAACAAGGAGACCTTCAAGGCGGGTTTTTGCTTGCCTTTCCCTCCTCCTATCGAGAGATATTTGCATAGCTTAGCCTTGCTCCTCAAGAACTGACGCCAAATCGTTTGTGGATTTTGATTTCTTGAGCGATCTTTTGGTTAATGAAGTTCAACCACCGTAATACTCCCAAATATTAATTAGCCCATGATCACACATGGGCTCACATCTAATAGTGATTTTGAAAAGGAGAATGCCAAGTGTTCTCCTCGCCTTCTATTAATCCTAAGTGGATATTATTTTCTAAAAATCAGATAAGAGACCAGAGGGGTTAGTTTTTTTTTTTAAAAAAAAATAATATCCTCATATATAAGACGAGAAAAACACCTAGCATTTCTCATTTAAAAATAAGGAGGATGAGAGAAGGATGGAAGGAAGAAAGCAAACATTTAGTAGTAGCATCGCGTTATAAATGCTTTGATAATGCATTTATTAATTCAGGGCATTACATTATTAGTAGTGAATAACTTAATGCGATGACCTTAGAAAGAAATTTATAGAATTGGAATATTCCTCAAATACCTACTAGATAAATTTATAAAAAATCTACTTTCTTTTCAAAATAATTCTTTTTAACCGACTAAATAATTAAAACTGAAAAAAATATTGTCTTTAAATA
This sequence comes from Corylus heterophylla, assembly GCA_016403345.1. Lineage (NCBI taxonomy): Eukaryota > Viridiplantae > Streptophyta > Magnoliopsida > Fagales > Betulaceae > Corylus > Corylus heterophylla. The sequence continues at coordinate 19,228,867 of CM028140.1, forward strand.
ATGAGTATGAATAAAGAAACAATGGATAGACACAGACAAGTTTTTCAACAAGGAGCCCACTTCTAGGGCTCTTGGTCTGCCTTTGTAATTGACTGCCACGCAAATATAATTCTTTAGATTTTTTTAATTATTTGTTCTCTAGATCTCCTGTCCTAGTTATCTATATTGTCCTTTCCCTTAAATGAATGCATAATATTTTATGTTCTTTTCTCTATAAAATCCTCATCTTAATTGGACAGGCTCATCTAATGATACGTAAATGATTTCAAGGCAGTGAATACTTCTTGATCGTTATCTTGTCCACTACTATACGTACTAGAGAATGATCTCCTCTGAGGTCGACTCAGTTTTTGTAACCTGACCAGCTGACATATTATACGTATACCCAGTTGTAATTTAATACTAGATCGAAGAACATTACAAGAAGTTCCTCTCCATATAGTAGGCCACCAATATTATGCTATTGTGTGAGATTGAGTCACTTATGTCGCATTGCCATTCTTTGTTTCTAAGATTTTAAGATTAGTTAACAACCCAAATAATGTTTGCAAGCCAGTTATATGCATTTCAAGTTTAAGGAATCCACATATATTAAGTACAGCAAAGTCGGTTAATTCAGATCCTAAATACTTGGCTGTCAAGGGACTTAGAAATTTAGAATAATAAATATAAAAAAGGCCATAAATTAAGCAAACAAATAATGTCTGCAAGCTAGTTGTAAGCATTTCAAGTTTCTTGAATCCACTTTATAAATTTAGAACAAATTAAGTTAGTTGCTATCAGATTTTAAGTGCGCTAGCTACATCAATAGGTACCAATTAATGCTTAGTTGTGCCGCCTAAGTCGGTATTATAGCGTTTTCATGAGGTGACTTTTAATGAGTTTTCATGGCCGGTGGTCGCGGTCAACATGCACAGATTTTGAAGGAGGAAGTCCCCTACAATATCCTTTTGAGGATTATGGCATCAGTTTTTGTTAGTTCTTGTGTTAGCTTAATTCAGTTCCATTGCATGCCTTGTCCAGACAGGCCTTCTCCATGTCTGGACAGCAGTTCCAGAAACTCTGTTTCTGCTCCGCAAGGCCCTATCCGGACAACCCATTAACCTGTCCGGACACCCCGTAAGTTATAGGCCCAAAAACGTAATTTTAAGTGTGATTAGTCTAGGGTTTTGTCAGGGGTATATATACATCTTTATAGAGAGAGATGTACGAAATTCTACCATAGGTTTCGTGAGAGGCTGTACTTAGAGAGAAAATTTGTGTGAGCCTGATTATTCCTCTTAGAAGATTATTGTTAGTTTCATTGAGCTTTATTGAGAAGTCTATCGGAAGGGTCCGGTAAAGGAGAATCACGTTGAGAAAGATTGTGAGCAAGGAGACGAGTTGTAGGCTTGTCGATCTTACAGAACTAAAGTCTTGCAAAGGGTTGTAAGTTTTCCTAGTGTCTATAATCTCAGGATAATCTTTTGATAGTGATTTCCTAGGTTTGGCTACCCCGGAGAGGTTTTACTTTTAGATTAGTTTCTCAAAATGTTTCCTATTTGTCACCAAAATCCTTATGTGTGATTCTTTATGTTTTGGTGATTGTTTACTTTGATAAATATCTATTAATTCCGTATAACTGTGATATTTATCTGTTTAGAGTTTTTCAATTAATATCATAGCGTGTTCACACCGTGAAGGATTATATTCCTGAGTGTGATTTTTGTTTTTTGTTTAAGATGTCTCAAATCCTTAACACTGTGCCTAATTTTAATAGATCAAATTATGGATATTGGAAGTCTCGTATGAGATTTTTCTTAAAATCTATAGACGTTTGGTATGTCATTGAATCTGGATTTAAAGCTCCAGATAAGCCGATAGCCGAATGGTCTAATGTTGAAAAACAAACTTGTATGGCGAATGACAAAGCTATGAATGCTCTATGCTTGGCAATTTTACAAACTGAGATCTCCAGAATTTCAAATTGTGATAGTGCCAAGGATGCATGAGAGATCCTAGAAACTATGTATGAAGGAACTAATCTTGTTAAAGCTTCAAAACTTCAAATGTTAGTTTCTCAGATTGATGATATTAAAATGTTAGAGGATGAGACATTCAACAAATTTGTTGGTAAACTTAGTGAAATTAGAAATTCCATGATAAATCTAGGAAAGAAAGTTTCTGACACTAAGCTTATTAGAAAGGTTATGAGATCACTCCCTGAAAGATTTAGAATGAAGGTAACTGCTATTGAGTCTTGCACTAATCTTAATACCATGAGAATAGAAGAGTTAGTTGGTGCCCTTCAGACTTATGAGTTTTCTTTGCCTCAACCTTAGAAAAATAAGGATTTTGCCCTTATAACTCATAGGAAGAATTCTGATGGGTTATTTGATGAGAACTCACCAGATGAAGAGGAACTTGCCTTGATAGCTAGAAAGTTTTACAAGAATGAACATAGAATTTCCAAGAGATTTGGAAAACAAAAAAAAAAGTACTCAAGAGAGAAATGAAAGAGACCCACATGGTCCAAAATGTTATGAGTGTTCTGGCTATGGTCATGTTCGCAAGGATTGTGCTAACCTCAAGAGTAATAAGCCAAAAGACCAAAAAGCTTTCAACATTACCTTAAGTGACACCGATGAGGAAGAAACACCTAATTATATGGCTTTTATTGCTTCTTATGATTCTGATAATTCTAATCAATCAGATGTTCAGTCTATATCTGATAATGAATCAAAAGGGGTTAGTGATCTTCAACACTCCTTTAACAATTTGATGAAAAAATTTTCTATGCTTAGAAATACTAACTTGAAAATTGTTAAGGATGTTAAGAATCTTGAACTTGAAAGGGATAATTTGTTGGAAACTTTGAGTGATTCACATGCTGTTTGCAATACTCTTAAATCTGAAAATCATGTGTTAATTGCTAAGATTAAATCCCTTCAAAATGATCTGAATGAACCTAGAAATCATTTGAGAAATTCCTCTAGTGAAAAGCTAGATAAAATGTTGCTTGTTCATAAACATTTTGGTGACAAATCTGGTTTAGGATTTGATAAAACTGTTTCTTAGTCTTCTAACCGTGCTTCTACTTCAAAGACTGTTTTTATTAAACCAGTGAAAGTAGAAGAATCTTCAAGTGAAGAAAAGCAAGCAGCTGTTCCGACTTCTCAAGGTAAGAAAGGTAAGAAAATCTACATTGAGCCTTATACATCTTACCCTAAACCTAGAGTCATGCATCGTCCTAGGAAACTATCTTCTCAAAGGTTTGTCCCTACATGTCATCACTGTGGAAAAGTGGGTTACATTCGACCTCAATGTTTTAATTTGAAACCTCATGTGCATATAAATAAAAATTCTTATTCTAGGAAAGAAAGTGAGGGTTTGGTCACAATGATGATAGAAGTGCTATCTAGGCCAGATAAGTTTGAACAAAGTCATAAGTCTAGACCTAAGTTTTCTCAAGTGTGGGTTAGGAAGGATGATACCATTCACCCCCTAAGGGGGAGTGGTGATGATCTCACCTTATGTTATGTGAGTCACCCACATGCCTAGGATTGATTTTCTTGCATATCTTTACATATCCTGTTTTTTTCTTTTTGCATTGTATTCTTGTTTTATTGCTTTGAATTGTCTTTCATTTGTCTGCATTTCTTTTGTGAAAAAAATTCAAAAAGACAAAAATATTTTACTTTGGTTGTCTTTCTTTTCTTTCTTTTATCTTATGCAACTAGATAGTTCATTAATTTCTCATGTTGCTTTCAAAGATTTAATTCCTTATGTCTTGGAATGTTCTTAATATGCATGAGATGAAAATTTGTGTTCAATAGACTTATTTTTGTTGTTACCTAAAACCTGAGCTTATATGGTACGTTTTGCCTATGTTTTATCTCTTGTGCACATTTAAGCTTAAATTCAGATTTTGCTTAACTTTATTTGTGAGATCTGTTAGGTAACCATATGAGGTTTTTTTTTTTTTGACTAGTCATATTTTTTCAAATTGACTATATGCTAGTTGAACCTAAGGCTTAAAAAAATTCATGCTTTCTCTTTTGTGATAAGCACCAAAAGTTTAAGGATACTTTCTCAAAGAGAAAAAGAAACAAAATAGTGAAACAAATAAAATCAAAAGATCATATTTCAAAAAGAATTTATTTCACTGTGTCAAACTTGTGCAAAATGTTTTACAAAGAGAAATGTATAGGATAAGAGTGGCTAGGTCCTAGTATGATAAGGTTTGACTTTTGATTTGATATACTTGTCAAAACCTCATGGTAGTGAAACTTTCTCCTCATTTTGTAAGTTGAAATTTTTTTCTCTTTGGATGGCTTACACACACACCACACAAACATGGGTTGAATGGGTTAAGCAATATGAGTTTTTTGCCATTTCTAGTCTCATGTATATTTTGCATATTTGGAGCATGTTTGGGATATTCATTGTGCAATACATGAGTCATTGATGTATATATCATGTGTGTTCATTTGACTTTTGAGGGAGAGAAACATGTTTTGCTTTTCCAATTTCTTGTTGATAATTGAGTCATACATTGAGGGGGAGTTTTGTTGATGTTTCTTTATGATCTTGCATTCTACGTCATTTTTTTTTTTTTTTTTTTTTTTTATCATGAGTTTTATTTATGTATTCTTATTCCACATATGCCTTGATGTATTTGGTGAAGTGTTTCAGGAAATATGAAGACCTTTTGTCATTCTGTGACAAAAAAGGGGGAGTAAATATGGGGAGATGATGAGATTGGCTTAGCATTTTGGTTTTGTTACCGAATAGCCAAAGGGGGAGTTTGTTAGTTCTTGTGTTGGCTTAATTCAGTTCAAAAATGCAGAGGCTACTGTTTATGGGCTCAAACACTGATATAGAATGCTCAGAATCCAATCTCCACCATTCATAACGTAAATTCACGTGTCATGAACGTCCTTGCAAAATCTCAGCTTAATTAGATCACAACGCCTATTGATCGGCGCTATTGATCAAGGTTGGACAACATTTCCAAAATGCAATTTCACCCATTGCATGCCCTGTCTGGACAGGCCTTCCCATGTCCTGACTTCAAGTACTCACTGCATGGACAAATTAAGTTGTAAATAATCTAATTTATTTTTAAAGTTATCCTTTTTAACATATTATACAATTAATCATTAAATAATTCGGTCACAAATCATACCATTTAGATACTTAAGAAGCAACAAATTTAAACTTTCTTCTTCTTTCTGTGCGTCATTCTTTTGTCTTTTCGTTTGGGGGTCTCTCTTGTTTTATATACAAATTCTTAACAGATCCTTTTAGCCAAATTGACTTTTATATACAAATTTTACGTTTCATTCGAATAAAATAGTTTCTTACGTTTGCACACAAATTTTATAAGTGATCATAACTAAACTCCAAAGTTAATAATAAAAAATTAATCATAATAAAATTAATCACATAGTCTAACTTTTCTTATATATATGAAAATGATCACCCATTCAAAAAAAAAAATCCTCGCGCTTATTTTATTCGCCACAAAATAATTGCCGGGATTTTATTTCCGCCGATATAGGGTGACATTTTTGTAATGTGTTCAAATGTCACACACTATCACCAGTTTACTTGCTTACTTAGGTCTGAACTCTGAACAAATCAATCCACTTGTAAACATTGCTCACAGAGGCAGGACAAGTCGGTATTAGACGATAGGACATCGACAACAAATCAAGAGAGAGCTAAAAATATTAAGTCTAAAGGAATAAGAATAATTGACTGCCATGTAAATATAATAGTGTTGTTGAGATATTGTTAATTTGTTATCAAGATCTCCTGCATATGATCATAGTTATCCATATTGTCTTTTACTGGAAATGAATGCATGATACTTTATGTTTTTTATTTTTTTAGAAGAACATTACAAGATGTTCCTCTCTCCATATATAATACGCCAGCAATATACTTTTGTGTGAGTTTGAGTCACTTATATTTTTTATTATAATATATTTTGTTATGTATCAATGTACGTGATGGACTAATGTTCTAAGATTTGTTTAACAACCCAAATAATGTCTGCAAGCCAGGTACATGCATTTCAAGTTTCTTGAATCCACTTAAATTTACAACAAATTAAAGTCAGTAAACTAAGAACTGCTTCCAACAATTTAAAAATTAATAAACTATATTGAATATTTTTTATGCATTGTCTCAGTTGGATTTTAAGGTTTATTTATTTATTTCAATGTAAAATATTTTGAAATACTTTGCTGCATATATATGTGCATGTTTGGAAAATGAGGCCAACCTAAACATTTTCAGTTAAGTGCAAAAATACCATCTTTGTTCTTAATTAATGACTATTTTTTTTAAGGCCTAAATATTTTGATCCATAATTTATCCCTTTAAATCCCTTTACTGACGTGTCAATCTTTGACACGTCAGTAATTCTTGACGTGTCAAAAATTGACACGTCGGCAAATTTGGTTCGTTTTGAATTTTTTTTTCCCTCCCCCCTATATTTTTTGTGATTTATTTCAGGATTATACCCGAATTTTGTGTTACGGTTCACCTGATATTCAATCTATCCATCAAATCCATGCAAATAATATACAATTTTTCCATCAAATAACATACATCATATCCATTAACATCAATCACAAACTATCCACCAAAACTAACTTCAACACACAAAAATGACGCAAATAACATAATATACACCAATCACAAACTATCCACCAAAACTAACTTTAACACACATACTAACATAATATACACCAATCACAAACTATCCACCAAAACTAACTTCAACACACCAAAAATGTCACATACTAACATAATATATACCAATCACAAATACAATTACATCAACTTATACACAACTGTGAATAGCCTCAAAATCTCAACCAGACTATCGATCATTGACATCCATAGCATCCTCTCGACGATGTCCATTACCTGCAAATGATAAAACAAACAATATTCACCAATAAAACAACCACCAAACAAATAAAATCCACTAACGGCCGATGATAATACAAACAATCATTGAGCCCGAATACAAACAATCACGTCGGTAAAGTGAAAGAAAAATGCCCGAATATTCACCTAACTCAGTTGTTAATTATTCCACAGTAAATGATATAACTAAAATAGGTAAAACGTTGAAGTTAGCAGAAAATTCATATAAAAAAAAAATAGAAAAAAATTAAGTCAATATATATATATATGCATGGTCACAGAGCAATCAATAATATATAGACATGAGAAAATGAACTTCGTTTTTCCCATGGCAATTATGTGAGACATATGATCTTCTTCTTTTTTCCATTGCAATTATAGAACTTCCATATAGGTTATTAATGTTGGGGGTTCAATGGAAGAGATGATAAACACAAAGGAAAAGCACCCTCTCTAGCATTGAGTGCATTTATATCTATTTATATTTAGAGTTACAAAATTAAGTTTATGAAGAACTAGTCTTGATGATATTGATATGCATGTATTGCTTCGTGCCATGCAGTTATATCCATTTATACGTGCATGAATAACTCTAAATAATTATCTCAACCAACACTATTTCATAGTAGACCAAATTGAAGCCAACAATTTGAATTATATTTATAATGCATGCAGCATTTTGATAATCTTCCCGTAATATTTTAATTTGTTGATGATATTAACACATAGGAGTTTATATATATTCAAATCAAAATAAATTAACTACATAAAATTATGATATTCATCTACTGTGGACTTGATCGTTTCATACTCTCACGCAATCACATACACTAGATTCTTAATATTCTACAAGGACCATAGTGGTTCATCTCATAATACAAATAAACACTTCAAATGCGAAACTCTAACCCACATCCATCACCAAACCAACCATGATATATAAACCAAATTTAAGCAAGATTTACATCATTAATTATTTAGAATGACTACAACATATCCAAATTCTAAATATATATATAGGGACAGTTATAAAACTAAATTGACTATTAAAAAAGTCGACTGATCCATTTGTCGACCGACGATCGTACCATCGCAAAGGGTGGGGAAGCATTGTCTGGTGGGGTGTGAAACCGGATCATTTCCTCAAGTTGGTGAAAACGGGCGTCAAACCTTGCCTGACGTTCAGCCTCCTGTTCAGCTGCCTGTCGCGCTACCCGCGCATTGTTCTCAGCCATCTGCTCCGCCACTTTTTGGGCTACCCGCGCATTGTTCTCGGCCAACAACGCATCCATCTCTTCCTTGTGCTTCGCCCTCTCCGCGTCAAGCGCTCTATCAAGTGTGTCTTGTGATATCGTGGAGTGCCTGGCGTTTCCTGACCGTGCCTGTGACGGTGTATAGTATGAGTGTATGGTCCCCCGCACAGGCAGAATATTTGGTCCAGCCATCCGAACCCTACCGGCATACTCAGGCTTATTTCCCATTGCCTGGGCGAATGCGTCGTTTGGCGCCCACCTGACCGTTCCCTCTGTGATGCTAGACGATGCTGCAGGGTCGGTGGGTATAAGCTCATTCATCTTTTCCTGAATGTCACATTAATTATTGAGTCAGTGGGTCGCACAACTGTTAATTGCAAATAATTTATCAAATATACAAGCAAAACAACATATGAAAAGTGAATAGCATACACATCTCTCCTTCACAATATCATTCGGATATCCACCGCTCTTCTTCGTGTGTGACTTGACATAATTTTGTGCACGAGTAGGTTGATAGCCCAAACGTTCGGCCTGCATATAAAATAGGACATACATTTATTTTTAAATATATCAAATGATATAATGTTAACATCTATATATATAGGATAAATTACATACTTACCTCCTCTTGTGTCAACCTGGCATAGCTCTTTGATCCGGTGCAATGTGGTGAATCATTTAATGCTCGCAAGCTCTTCATTTTCGCCGCATACTCCTACACAGTTAACACTTTTAATATGTTAATACCAATACAATTACAATAAATGACACTACACAACACTAAGAATTTAACTCATGACCTACCCTATTCTCCTGGGTACACCATCTCTCTAATAAGATATCCAAGTCGACGGCATTGTACTCGCCTAGCGTCTGTCCCCCCAGTCTTGCCCGTACAGTGTCCGGAGTATCTTCCTCCGTAATGGCACAAATTTTTTTAAGATCGTGCCTCCAAGTCCGCAGCTTGGAGCCCATATCCTTAAATGCTTCATTTTTTACTGCTTCCAAGTTGTACTCGGGTGGAACGAAAAAGTATGCCTGCACAAGTTCAACATTGATAAATTAAAAAAAAGGGAAATCATATCTAAAATCCTTAGGTAAACGCGCTTTTTTTAAAAACTCCCTGGGTATTTTTTTTCGGAAATTTAGTCCATGGGTCACTCGAGAGTACTAAAAAACTCCTTACCGTTAATTTTTGTTAACTTCCGTTATTTGAGTTAAACGCACCGTTTTACTTAAGTCCACCTCAGTAGAATTTTGTATCCTACGTGTTCACATTGGACACGTAGGATATAAAACTCACCGTTTTGGACCATCCAAAACGGTGAGTTTGGCTTAAACTTGAGGGCTTCTTTTTTGAAACCCTCAAGTTTCATACGGTCGAAATACAAGCCTCCCGATACACCTCAAGCGGCAACCCACCGACGCAGACGCCACCGACGCAGACCCCGCCGGCGACAGAACCCACCGGAGATAGAATCCACCGGCGACAGAAGGCCACCGGCGACAGTACCCACCGGTTAAATCACCCATTCCGGCGTCACTTTTCCGGCTAGATTTCCGTCAAATCACAAAATTTTGAATCGGAAAAATCTGGTTTCGACGAAGGTATTTTCCGAAATTTCTTTGTGGGTTTTGTTGATTGACTGAAATGGAAGCATTTAATAGTTGTTTTTTGAATTTTTTTGTTGTGTTGGAAGCTTTTGGTCGAAACCCCATCCCCAACCTGTTTTTTGTCGAACATCTGTCCCCATCCCCAACCTGATTTTTGTCCAACGTCTGTCGAATATTGCACTTTTGAGCCAATATTATTGTTGATTGGCAGTGGGTGTGGTCCACATTGGTTGTGGTCCTGGAATGAGACAGTTGTTTTTTCGTGTGCACTGGCAAGTTTGGTCAAGGGGGATTTTGTCGTGTTAGGCAGAAGGGATGCTATCAATTTTTTTTGTGGGGCTTAATTTCCTTCCATTTAATGTACAACTCAACTTGCTCAATATACAACTCACCGTGCTCATTCTAGAAGGGTATGGATGTATGGATGTTTTGAATTTGTAGAAGTCAAATTTGGTGTTTAATTTATATGTTATTTTAATATGGGATTTAATTTGGATGAGACATTGATAATGAAATAGTAATTTGAAGATGGTATTTTTTTCATAGAAATTTTTTTTCCTTTCGTCGTTACCTCAACCACATTTTGCATTAAACAGAAGGTTTTATTATCTCATGAGCTGTCTTGTAGGATGAATTGTCTATATCCTCTTGTGATAGCTTTCCATGATGGACATGTATATTAATATAATGTAATGGTGACTTTGGCAAAATATTGATCCTATGGAAAGTTATTAAGTAGCAAATGTAACTTAAACCTGCCTCTTTTACCTATATTGATAAATTTTTGCATAATTTAAGGCATTGAATAGGTTAATGGTTCTTGTAGAAAGATAAATTTTTTACATGTATTGTATGCATTTGTTGATCTTTCCACATATAACAATGAGCGAAAAGTGCACTTTGCACCTATAACATGCATGTGCAAAAGTATATGTTTATTATTACTTTTATGTTTTGTCCTTTTTCCCCAAATGAATGGTTGTCAACTATGTCAAAAAAACTTCCAAAATCAGCTTAACTTGGGCATCTTGAGTCCAAAACATGCATGTATAATTTTTAATGATATATATCATTAAAAATATATATCATTAAAAATCATTTCATTTCATGCAATAGATAGATATTATTGTTTTTTGTGTTTTCTTGTATTGACAAATATTTTTTCTTACACTCTTTTATATTTTTTCTTACACTCGTTTATATGTTTACAGATATGGCTGTCAATATAATTATGCACCACGGTGGAACAATGACCCATACCCCATTTAAATACGTTGGTGGCGACGTCCATGAAGTGAAAGGCTATGATGTTGACTATTTTAGTATGTGGGAAGTCAAAGAGTTGGTTCGTGACTTAGGATACATGAGTGACGTTAGATGTTGGTATAATGTCGGTGATAGTCCACATACTCAAGTGATATCTTTAAATAGTGATGCAGACGTTGTAGATTTTGTAAATATTATGGCTGAGTACAGATCACAAGATGTTCATTTATATGTTGAACATATGGTGGACAGTGCTATAATGGTCGATGAGCATTTATTTCTTGAAGCTGTTGAAGGACAACATGGAGAAGCTGGTAGCGGGGTGGGTGAGATACCTAATGCTGCCCAACATGATGGAGATGGAGAAGGAGAAGGTGGTGGCGGGGTGGGTGAGATACCTAGGGCTCCCCGTCATGATGGAGATCCAGAAGGTGGTGGCGGGGTGGGTGAGATACCTAGGCCTCCCCTTCATGATGGAGATGGAGAAGGTGACGGGGTGGATGAAATACCCCGTGCTGAAGGTAGTATACTTATTTCTTATTTGTTAACTTAATTATTTTTTCAAATAATATATCATGAGAGCACTTAGCCTTCCCTTCCCGAATGACTAACAACAAATTTGATTGTTTCTTTTAGGGATGGAGGACATACCTAATGCTGCACGTGAAGATGGAGATGTACAAGGACAAGGTGGAGAAGGTGGAAATTCTCAATCAAAACATTTCAAAAGCCCACGAGTTAAAACGAAGGCTGCCCGTTCTGTTACGCCATCCAAGAAACCAAGCGGGCAACCGAGCACCAGCCGAGGAGGTACATACAAATTGAAATTGAATTGGACTCTTATGATGTCACAATTATTTATGGTTTTTTATTAGTTGATTCTTTTGTTTTAGGTTTTTAATTTTAATTTTTGTATATATTTGTTCAGTACGCAGAAGAAGAAGAAGACGGGTTGCTCAACCGGTTTTGCAGGACGAGGAAGACAATCAGAATGTTGGTGCGGACACCGTGCCCAAAACTGGTAAAAAAAAAAATGGACGTGGTGGTAGGCCACGGAAGAAGAAAGTGGAAGAGGATATTGATGAAGTTATCAAGGAGTTGTTGACTGACTTCGAAGCAACCGATGGCGAGGATGAAGACCTTTTCTATGATGCTGCTGAACTCAATAAAGATAAGGATGGGACGTCCAAATGGTGGGAGAAGGCTGACATTAACACAGGTGATAAAGGAGCCGATTTTGGGGAAGAGGAATCCGATGATGAAAGTGATGGTCTTGCAAGTTTGCAAGAAAGTGATGCTGCCGAGGTTGGAAAAAAAAGGAAGCGGTATAGACAGTTCAATCTAAAACATGACATGAAGATTCCAGTGACGTTTGAGCTTGGGGATCAATTTGCGATTCAAGTTCCTTCAAGATGGCTTTGAAGGCATCTTTGTGCGAGAAAGGGTTTGATTACAACTACAAGCACAATGACACGAGTAGGGTGAGTGCGATCAGTAAATTAGAGCATTGCTCATGGAGGATTCATGCCTCACGATGCTACGGGGCCTTTTCAAATTAAGGCGTACTACCGGTTCATATTTGTGGTGTCGATCACGAAAACTCCAGATGCGATGTTGAGTATCTTGTTCGTACTTATAAGAGGGACTTCAAGGATGACCCCACGTGGACACCATATGCATTGAAACAGAGGGTGAAGAGAGACCTTAACATTGATGTTCCTATTGATCGTTGCTACAGGGCGAAGAAGGAGGCATTGCATCAAGTTTTTGGTAGGCACTCTAAGCAATATCGCCTCACACGGAGATACGCAATGGCAATACTCAGCACCAACCCTGGTAGTAGTGCTTTTGTGCACAGAGATGGAGTATTCTTTCAGAGGATGTATATTTGTCTTGATGCATGTAAGAAGGGGTTCAGACATGGTTGTCGGCCCATAATTTGTTTAGATGCTTGTCATCTAAAGGGAGAATATGGGGGGCAATTGTTGTGTGCCATAGGCAAGGATGGCAACGACGACATGTTCCCCATTGCAATTCTGTGTGGCAGGCGAGACAAGAGATTCATGGCGGTGGTTCATTGCCATTTTATTGGAGGACTTATGCGGGCCAGAAGGCGGACTTGGTTGGACTATAATGTCTGACAGACAGAAGGTATTTGGTGTAAAATACTATTTATATTGTTATTGTGTTAATTTATTCCTTTATGTTATTAATTTAACATAAATTTATGTGTGTAGGGCTTGGAATTGCGTTGAGGTGTGTTGCATTTGGTGAGCATCGCTTTTGTGTTCGCATCTACATGCGAACCTCAAAGCGAAAGGCTACGAGGAAAGCTATGAAGGATGAGTTGTGGGGGCTGCGTGCAGCCAATGTTTCTGCGTTTGACCATCACATGCAGAATATATTGTCAATGGAGAAAGGTGCACACGATTACCTTAGTGGTGTACCGAAGGCATCATGGTCCAGACATGCTTTCAACTGCCAAACCAAAAGTGATATGTTATTAAACAACTTGGCCGAGAGCTTCAACGCGTGGATTAAGGAAGCTAGGATTAAGCCTATACTGACTATGCTTGAAGAAATTCGTCTGCAAATAATGGCACGCTTCCAGCAGAAGAGGAATGGAATCCGATCGACGCACTACACAATATGCCCAAAGATCCAGAAAAAATTGGAGAGGTCAAAAAGTGATGCAAGGAATTGTATTAGTCGGTGGCAGAATGAGTTGGAGTTTGAGATCGAGGACATATACGAGCCACGGCGTTTAGTCCGGTTAGATCATCGCACATGCACATGTGGAAGATGGCAGGTGAGTGGGATCCCTTGCTCACATGCTTGTGCTGCAATTTACATGCATAAACAAAAACCAGAGGATTATTTGGATGATTATTACAAGATGGACAAGTATATGCAAGGATATGCAGCTCGAGTGTATGGCATGGAAGGTCCACAGACATGGCCAGCTGATGATCCATGCGATGAAATCCAGCCACCTATCATTAGAAGGGCTCCTGGTCGACCAAAGATTAGTAGGCGAAAAGCTGTAGATGAGCCAACTAACCCCTACAAGCTAACCCGTAGTGGATATGTCGTTAAATGTGGAAATTGTGGGGGTTTAGGGCATAATTATAAAGGTTGTCATTTACCTTTGAACCCAGACCGGAAGAGGTGGAAACCGAAGAAATATAAGCCGAAAAAAGATGCTACTCAAGCATAGGTAAAACAAATACATTTTGCCTTTTTCTGGTTCATATTCCAAAATTTGTTAACTTAATTATTATTGTACAAGTAATATAATAATTATTGTTGGTATTTGTCTGAATGTTTGGTTAAATTATTGTAGGGATCACAAGCTCAACCCCACCCAGAAGCAGAAGTCCACGGGTCATCCGATGGTGTACGTACACGTAGGGCTACTCAAGCACAGGTAAAATTCAAGTTTTTTTTTTTTTATTTTATTAAGAAAACGCTTGTTAGCTTATGATTCCATAGCTGCCCACTAATATCAGAAACATCAATGATGGTTCTTTGTATATAACAATTTATCTCCTTGTTATATACTACAATTATAATTTAGTTTTTTGGCTTTTGATAGTTAACTCTAAACCTCCTTGTCATTGCATATTAAAGTGAAATTTTATTTTTCTCGTTAATAAAATAAATGGGAAGGGAAATATGCATGTCATATATATTGTTATGTCAATCATATAATGCAAGATCTTCAAACAAATTTGTCTTCAATATAGAGAATATTTTTCTCAAAGATATTTAATAGATAAAGAAACGTCTTATTAAGAAACTAGATATGTAATGGTTGAAGTGAACGGGGGAGATGATAATTACTTGAATGGATTTGGGTATTCAGTAGCCTTGCCTAGTGATACCACGAGGGTAAGCTTTTACATTCTAGATTTTTATATATTGATGCACCCCACGGATCCATGACAGGACTTTGATACCAAAAGCCAGAGAGAGAGAGTTGGGACAAATGATGCTTTAATGCTTTCTTTGGGATAATGTTTCCTTCCTGCCGGTTGTACCAAACGGTCCAAACCTCTTTTCAAACACTTGACTACTTGAGAAAAGCATATCTTTTTTTTCTTGTTGAGGAAGGCATTAATTTGGCACCATGTTCTTCAATGGATTGTCCTGAGTCGTGAGCATACAAGTGTCCCACATCATTAATATATGCAATGCTGGCACCATGTTCTTCAATGCTATGGCTGTCAAAAAAAATTAAAAATATATATATTACCTGTCATTCCAAAATGGGGAAAAACCAAAAGGTATAACTTAATATTGGTTTGTCCTGTTGTTGGCTTGTAACTTTTAATTTTGCTCTACATCTCCAGCAATAATCCTTGTTATCAAAAAAGGCTAGCTTTACTATAATAGAAACTGGTTATTGAGATGTGATTTTGTCTTTGCCCATCCGATGGTGTATGCATTTTTTCAGAAAACATTGATGATGCAATAATAGAAGCTAACTCTAGCTATAAAAAAAAAAAAATCAATAAATAATGGGAGCTAACTCTAAGCTAGAAGTTTGGGAGGGTGCTTTAAGTTTAAGGTTAAGGTTAAGGAGGATTAAAATCTAATATATGCAATGCAAGTTCAGTGTTGCACATGTTATTTGGAAATGCTTCATAATCTTTGTTTTTTATTAGAAAATTGTCTATTTATAGATGTGTTTGTACAAGTAATATAATAATTATTTGGAAATGCTTCATAATATTTTCCTTTTTTTTTAACGCATTTTTTGGATCCCAACATGAACCACAGGCAGATGCAGAAGCCCACGGGTCATCACAGCCAAGTGTACGTACACGTAGGGCTACTCAGTCACAGGTAAAATCCAAGTTTTTTTGTGATTAAGAAAACTCTTATTTCACGATCATTCCCCCTTTTTTTTTTTAACGCATTTTTTGGATCCCAACATGAACCACAGGCAGATGCAGAAGCCCACGGGTCATCACAGCCAAGTGTACGTACACGTAGGGCTACTCAGTCACAGGTAAAATTCAAGTTTTTTTTTTTTATTAATAAAACTCTTATTTACCGATGATTCCATAGCTGCCCACTAATATCTGAAAGTTTGCTGAAATTGGTGTTGTAATTTAGTAAATTAGTCTGCGGTTTTTTTTTGCACTTAAAAAACTCATATACTTGTGCTTAATTTGAAATATTCACAATGATTTCCGGTTTTTGTTTATATGTTGGTATTTGTCTTAATTATTATTTTTGTTAACGCATTCTTTGGATCCCAACATGAACCACAGGCGGAAGCAGCAGCGGAATCATCACATCATGGTAGTACACGTAGGGCTACACGTGTACTAAGAAGCCGAGGAAGTGGTGCCACGCAATGATCACATTTATCACTTATCAGATCTCTACATTTTGCCTTTTTCCCGCATACCCATTTCATAATCAAGTGATATGTCGGCCTTTTGTGTTTTATGTTTGTAATATAAAAAACAATTGGGGGATTCATTTTGGGACTTTATGTGCTGGTTAGCTTCAATGTTGTTCATGAAGCATTAAACGTGTACTGTTAGTTATTGAATTATATTTTGGAATTTCGTCATGGCAATTACCAATTCCAGATTGTATTAGTGGAAGGATAAAATTAATTCTGCCCGCAAATTCTACTGTAGGGTTCAATATTTCACACTTAAGAGCAACATACAAATAATCATAAATTGCCGCATACAAATAAAACTAATGCATTAGTTGTTCCATAAAAGTAATCAGCCAACCTGATAATTACGAACAACCTGATAATTACGAACAATCTGGATTTTTACATAATTGTTACATAGAAGCCATAACCATATATCCACGTGGACAACATAGCTCAGTAAACAATATCCTTGACAACAACAAAATAGAAAGTCTATTCCACTGATAATAATCTAATTGCCTCATTCCCATGCCTCAATGCCCCATCAACCTTAGACAAATCAACAGTACACAAATCACCAACAAAAAAACCAACAAATATGTTTGGATCTTTAGTTGGCCCCTAAGTAATGACACTTCACATTTCAGGGAATGAACTTGTTTATACAGCGCAGGTAGGACCTCCCTTCCGCGAGCACAGGTTTCTTCGTCATACCATTGGAAAAAACGACATTGGCCAACTTTCTGTAATTACACAAAAAAATCTGATAATTACGAACAAGTACGAAGTAATAACTATTTCTTAAAACCAAATTATCCAAATTCAAATACCTTTTTACGGTCATACATAGCACACCCATAGAATCGCCTCCCAGGATTTTTTATAGTAGTGGATGTTATAATTGGGCTTGTAAGTCCGCACCTACACTGCACAGGTTCCATATGCTCTTTCACCGATGATGTTATAGATGCCGACGACATTGACTGTTCATTTTACAGTAAAACCCACAATTATTAGAAGTAATCACAGTTCCCTAATGGGTTTCACTAAATAAAATTCACAAACCTTTTTCATCTTCCCATCGTAGAATTCGCTTTCATTGTATCCTATCCCGAAATCTTTCTTCCTCCTGTTCATCTTATAATATGAACCTAACAATATATAACTGACGTGTGAGAGAATAATCAAGCTCATAAAAGAAAAATAAAATCAAGCTTGCCAAAAAATTATTCTCACTTCAATTTGTAATCTAAACAATACTAAGTTGTTAGTGTAGTAGCCGGAGATGGTATATGAGCATAGGCGGCTCCCTACAAACATGCAAATATGCAGTGTAATCAAACATGCAATAAGAAGAAATTAGCCGTAACATCCAACAAAGTATATAATACTGCTCAATTGTAGAATGATGAAACTTCCCTAAAAAAATTTACGAAGTCATCAAAACCCAACCAACCACAATCTATCATGTCCCAACAATAATACCACTTTTTTCTCCATTGCAAAATACTTTTCTTCCAAATGTTAATACTAATATGATTAACATTTCTTTCAGTAATTGACCTTTCTTCTCATCAACTAAAAAGGTGGCAAAAATATTGGAGGACCTAAAAACAAAGACATGCATAAAAAAGTATGGCATGAACTTTTAGGTAAAAAAAAAAAAAAAAATACTGCTCAATTGTAGCATGATGATGCTGGCATAAACTATGCACAAAGAATTCCTATTTTCATGTCCTCAACAATCCACCATTTGATTAGAGAAGCAAAAAAATCAAATAAATAGTTATACAGATGAAAAAATCCCCCTTGACCAACTTGCCAGTGCACACGAAAAAACAACTATCTTCCAGGACCACAACCAAGGTGGACCACACCCACTGCCAATCAACAATAATATTGGCTCAAAAGTGCAATATTTGACAGATTTTGGATAAAAAACAGGTTGGGGATGGGGTTTCGACCAAAAGCTTCCAACACAACAAAAAAATTCAAAAAACAACTATTAAAGGCTTCCATTTCAGTCAATCAACAAAACCCACAAAGAAATTTCGGAAAATACCTTCGTCGAAACCAGATTTTTCCGATTCAAAATATTGTGATTGACGGAAACCTAGCCTGAAAAGTGACGCCGGAATGGGTGATTTAACCGGTGGGTACTGTCGCCGGTGGCCTCTATCGCCGGTGGGTTCTGTCTCGGGTGGTTACGTCGCGGCGAGTGCGCCGGTGGCGTGCGCGCCGGTGGGTTGCCGCTTGAGGTGTATCGGAAGGCTTGTATTTTGACCGTATGAAACTTGAGAGTTTCAAAGAATAAGGCCTCAATTTTAAGCCAAACTCACCGTTTTGGATGGTCCAAAACGGTGAGTTTTATATCCTACGTGTCCAATGTGAACACGTAGGATACAAAATTCTACTGAGGTGGACTTAAGTAAAACGGTGCGTTTAACTCAAATAACGGAAGTTAACAAAAATTAACGGTAAGGAGTTTTTTAGTACTCTCGAGTGACCCAGGGACTAAATTTCCGAAAAAAAATACCCAGGGAGTTTTTAAAAAAAGCGCGTTGACCTAAGGATTTTAGACATGATTTCCCTAAAAAAAACATAAAATATGTGTATATGCATATAGATATAAACACACATATATATTTGCAACTTAGAGCGTATATATACATATATACATTACTAGTGTTTAACTTATTATTAAAAAACATACCATCAAGGCGTCCCAAATATCCTCCTTGGTACGGTCCGGTACCTTCGTCCAATCGTCCGGTATTCGGACAAAATTTCCGCTCCTAACTATGTCTCCGGTCATCCGTCTAAACCGCACGGCACTAAATCCAACGGGCTGGAATGATGCATTGTACTCCAAAATGATCCGTTTGCCGGGGGGGACTCCCGGCCGCCTGTGCGAATCAAGAATGGTAAACACCTCAATAACGGTGTTTCCTTCAGAATCAGTACCTAACAAATTAAAAATTAGAAAGGTAAGTTATTTCGAATTCAATACTAGGTAACAAGTAAATTAAAGCCAAATATGCACAACATTAAAGCATATACACTTACTTATGATCCGAACCTGCCGAGAGCCTAACCGGGCATCGGGAGCAGGGTTGGTGGGCTGCGGGTCATCCGTGGCCTGTGCCCCACCAACCATGTGTTCCTGGGCCTCTGTCTCAGTGTCCTCCAGACCTGCTTTGTATTTTTTAATAATGTTTAGAATTCTATGAAGTTGTAGTTGTAGTTAAATATAATTGATATTGCACCAATATAGTTAGAAACTTTCAATCTTTTGAATCTTTAAAAAAACAGTCGGGCGTACCTGCACTATGCTGGGTGTAAAGCCGCTCGACATCGCCCTCAGAACTCTGTCGTAACCCGCTGTACGGGTACGAATCAACCCGATACCCCATGTGGGCCATGCCTGCCCGAATGTATGGAGCATGGACAGGGATCTCCCCTTCCATCGTACCTGGAAGAAGTGGTCGATATCCTTCCTGCATCCCAAGAAGCTGAGCAACGTCTTGTTGCTCGCTGTCATCAAGTTGGCCTGCCGGAGACCCAGGCGAAGTAGACTGCCGCACTGCGGACGAGCCCCTGCGTGCTTTCCTCTTCCCCCTTGTACTCATGGTACCCTGTAAAAAACACCACAAACCCAATTAATTTCGTATACAATGCATGAAATATTTACTACATTAAGTATGCATGAATCATAGTGCTACATGAGATATATATCAGATTTTAGCAAATGCACAGCTTAATTAAGTGTGTTGATGTAATGTGCATGTAGTGAACAACTACCAATCAAAACATAAATATAAAATTAATTATAATAATATATATACGTACGCTTCGGCTGGATCTAAGTCGTGTCTGACGTATTCGATATGATCTTGTAGATCGTGATCAAAATTTTTGGGCAATATAAGAGGCTCACACTCGTGGTAATTGGCACATGAATCTTGATGTCCTTCACCCTGACCAACATCGTATATGTTTCTAGGCTTGGTCCTTACTGCGCAAGCCCAATCTGGGCACCTATCATCTTGTACGTAAAATACCTGGTCAACTTGTAAAGTTAGCACATACGGCTCATCAGAAACCAGTTCTCCCGTGTGGACAAGGTTTTTGAAGTTGACAAGTACTATACCATACTCATCCACCTTGTACCCCTTGTCCCTCGTGTTGTCTGCCCAATCACACCTAAACATAACGTACTTAGTCCTGTCGTAATACTCAACCTCAACTATTTTCGTTAACTTCCCGTAGTACGTGTCGCCATCAAGGGTCAGCACACACACCCCGCTGTTCTGAGTCTTCTTTCCGGCATCAGATGCAATAGTGCGAAACAGCTTGCCGTTAACCACATATCTATTGTATCTGACTGCTGCCTCCCTCGGCCCTCTACAATGCATTACCAATTTGTCACCAAGTTCATTCCTGGATCGCTCGTCCAATCGATCGACCTGTGAATATATTACGTACAATGGAAACGCACGGTTACTAGCTTTAGTTGATTTTAAAAATAGCACGCAAATAACTCCGACAATTGCTTCAGGTAAACATCACATCATTCTTACGTAGTCACGGTACCACTCACGCAGAACAAGTCGTAATGTTGGGTTTCCAACTGAGCCTCTGTTGTTCGTCCCCTATTGCATGATCGCCTAAGCATATCTATGTGCATCCTACAATTCGAAATTATGTTAATTATAATTCAATACGAGCAATATTGTCACAAGTTCATTGAGCATGCAATGTGCCAACAAAAGATCTTTACTTACGTCCGCAATTGATGAAACTCGTCCAAGTTGAACATAATATACCGGTGTATCTGTGTCATTGTGATTCGGTCGAGTCGGACTCATGTTCCATTTCCCTTTGAACCATCCAGATTTCTTTGTATCCTATTGTGAAAAGGTTGGTGTATTCTCTAAATATCTCGAACAAAACGTCACCAACTCAGTTGCTATGTAGCCCTCCGCAATGCAGCCCTCAGGAGCCGCTTTGTTGCGCACATTAGATTTGAATACTCCAAGGCTCCTAAATATGAACCAATACATATTTTCAGTTTAGTTAGTACTTGTCATGTATTGGCACTTGAAACCAAAAAATGGAAGAATATCCGTAAACAAATTTTACCTCTCTGCGGATACATCCATCTATCTCATGCAGAGTCTACCGAGTCGGCATTCATGGATAAGATGCACGACCACATGAACCATGCTCGTAAAGAAGCTGGGGGAGAAAACCTGTTCCATCTTGCACAACGTGATACAGATGTCACACTGTAGTCGGTCAATATCCTGTTAGGTCAATGTTGTTGAACATAGGCACCTGAAGAATGTGGACATCTCAACAAGAGGTCTAACCACATTGCATGGAAGTGATCCACGCAATGCAATAGGTAGAAGCTGCTGCATCAGTACATGACTGTTATGACTCTTTAACCCCGATATCGTACGGTCCTTAAGTCGTATACAACGAGAAATGTTCGAGGCATATCCGTCGGGCACCCTTACATTTCGTAGCACTTTCAAAAAATGTGTTTTATCATCCTTGGACATCGTGTGGGTAGCTTGTTGAAAATAGGTCTTACCATCCTGCGGGTCCACAAATGTATGAAGTGTACGTCTCAAGCCCATTTCTTGCAAATCTAAGCGGGCGGCGAGGTTGTCCTTCGTTTTCCCTGAAATGTCCAGTATTGTACCAAGTATGTTGTCCATGACGTTTTTCTCTATGTGCATAACATCAAGATTATGCCGCAATAAATTATCTTTCCAATATGGCAACCTAAAGAAAATACTTTTCTTCTTCCACACTACATGGCCAGTATTCGTCTTCTGCTTCTTCTTTTTTTTTTTCTCAGCCTCCCTTGCCTGACTGGCGTTCTCATCCCCAAACACCATCCCTTGTAATTGGCTTATGACTTCATCTCCACTTGGCACATCAAGGGCACATTCTAGTTCTACGTTGCCGTCAAATGTGCTTTTGTTTCGTCTCCATGGATGATCCATGGGCAAGTATCGCCTGTGCCCCATATAACACCATTTATGGCCATGTTTTAACCATTTCGACCTTGTCGAGTTCATACAGCAAGGACATGCCTTCTCACCCTTGGTAGACCATCCAGACAAATCTGCATATGCTGGGAAGTCATTAATTGTCCACATCAACTGCGCTCGCATAACAAAATTATTTTTCTTTGAGACGTCATATGTGCGTACCCCTACATTCCATAGTTCTTGTAACTCTTCAATTAAGGGTTGAAGGTAGACATCTATATCCATTCCAGGTGAACTTGGGCCTGGGATAATCAATGATAGTATAAAAGATGTGTGTTTCATGCACATCCAAGGAGGTAAGTTGTAGGGTACAACCATTACAGGCCAAGTGCTGTGAGATGTACTCATATTCCCAAATGGATTAAATCCATCAGAGGTTAGTCCGAGCCTTACATTCTTGCTGTCCGCTGAAAACTCCAGATGTAAATTGTCAAATGACTTCCATGCTAAGCCGTCGGCTGGATGCCTCAATACGCCATCCTTAGTGCGGCCTTCTGCATGCCACCTCATAAAGCGTGCTGTATGTTCTGACATAAACAACCTCTGTAGTCGTGGTATGAGTGGAAACCACCGCAACACCTTCACCAGACATTTCTTGCCCGATGATATGGGTTGACCGTCCTCATCTAAATTGATTGCTTCCATCCATTTAGATTTTCCACATACGGTACATGAATCCAACTCTTTATTGCCCTTCCAGAATAGCATACTGATCATTCTGACACGCTGGAATCTTCTCATACCCTAGTCCCATGTCTCGTAAAAACTTTTTCGCCTCATATGTATTAACTTGCAGAGTTTCACTAGTCTCGGGTAGCAACTGATTGATGAACTCTAGGAAAGCCGAGAAAATCGAGTTACTAAGTCCACCAACGTACTTCAAGTTGTACAGGTGAACAGTGGCACTTAGTTTGCTATGTTTTGTCCCAGTATGAAGTGGCTTTTCCGCCTTTTTAAGAAGGCCATAGTACTTTAGTGCATCGCCTTCAGCGGCTTCTTCGGTCACAATTTCCTCACCCCCTTGCACTACGGCCTGAGGCTCACAATTGTCTTCCCTAACTACTTCGTGCATGCCGAATAAATCACGCAACATTCGGTGCATGTCTCCACCCTGATTTGCGCATGCACCCGCATCTAAGGCCGGGCGATTGGAATTAGACCCGGTATCAGGACCCTGTATATGCTTCTCACCGTGATAGAACCAAAGTGTGTATTCCGGCATCATTCCTTTTCCCCCTGTCAAGTGGTCGAATACGAAACCCGGCGGGTGGCGCCGGTTATTTCGACAAACCTTACAAGGGCAATAGATGAATCCATCGGGGTTCTCTGAGATTACTAGCGCAAACTCCACAAACAATCTACACCCGTCTCTGTATTCCCTCGTACCCTAGACTTTGTCATCCAACTCTTGTCCATTTTTATCTCATTACATGAGTTAGGAATAAATACATAAGACTTACAAATTGTATACCTACTTTCAAGCACATGCATGTATATAAACATAAACCGATACCTAAATATTTGAACCACATTAGAAATATAAACCTATACATTCTCATATAGGGTTAAATTGCTTATGTCCAAAAATATATACATATTCATGCGTATCTACATTCATCCGTACTGAAGGGTGTATTTATAACCCTTATCTATTATAATTAATCTATAAAAACCAAATAAAAAAAAAAATACTTGATCCAAAATTTAAGCATTTTCTTTGGTGGGGACCCTAAACAAATTAATTATAGCTAGCTTATAACTTATAAGGTTGTTCTAGTACATCTACCGAGCTAGGTTCGTTACGAGGACCCTAAATACAATAAATATAGCTTAAATGTCGTTAGCCTTTGGCATGAATTACTAGGTGATGACATGCATATATGGGTAATACAACTCTTTTGTTTGGTGTATTTATTTATTTTTAATATGACATGTATAAAGGTTAAAAGAATTTTGAGTGTCTTGAAAATATGGTGTATGTTTTCGTAATATATATTATTGGTCCGAACGTTTCTTCGGTTATTGACACATTAGATTAATTTCTTTCATATTAATCACAATTGTAACAAAATTCCAACTAGTTTTTAGGTAATATTAATTTTGATGCGTTATATTTCAACTTGAAGAAGCTTATAAGTTCCTCAAATTAACCAAAACTTTGGACCGTTTTGTATGGTTTTTTTTGTTTGAAAAATAATATATGTGGGATAGAATGAAGTACGAATCGAATTGAATATATTTTGCAAGTGTTTACGTTATGTGTTTAATTATGATTAGACTTGTTAAAAACACTCAAAACAAAAGTGTCATAAAAAAATAGTGTAACAAACAAAGTCATGACTTTTTACTTATTCATTTGAAGTCTCTCTAAGTTTGACAAGATTTGCACGTTTGCCAATGGATTTTCCCATTAAATCCATGTAATTCGAAGTGAACCCTCGTGAGTGAATTTATAACTTACACATTAATCCATAACGTTACGGTTAAAAGAATATTAAAAAACACATTAACTGTGAATATTAATTAAACAAAGACTTAAATTAAATCTCTATAAATATTATATGTCACCACGCACTACACGTACTTAATTAGAAGGTCAAACGATATATATTGAAATGAATGATAGATTAAAATTGACGTAATGTGTTATAAATTCCTTACTAATAAGCCAACCTTTTCATTTAAACAAACCTACCAAAAAAAAAAAAAAAAACATAGCCACATTTAAAAAGCAATTATATTTACAAAGAAAAACCTACCTAGCATAAGAAACATCATTTTGCATGCATCTATATTTTCAACGTATAATAAGTAATTAATTAATAGATATTCCTAAAAAAAAAAAAAAATTGAACATCAATTACAAGCTCACAAATACTCAATCCCATACATTATTGAAACATCATGCGAATATATGACAAAATGAAACATAAAATTCTGCAATATACAACATAATGTATATATTTTATATATTCTGCAATATATATATATTACCTAAAAACTATATAAAATAAAACAATATAGAACAACACAATATATGCGTATATATATATTCTGCAATAATAAAACAATAGTATATATCAAATAAAACAACATAAAACAACACAATATATGCATATATATATTAATCTGCAATAATAAAAAACAATAGTATATATAAAATAAAACAAAATATATATATATATACCTGCAGGTGAGATGGAGGAGATTGGCGGAGTAGATTCGGCCGGAGAATCGCCGGAGACGGCAACGGCGAAGTGGAGGCGGCGGCCGGCGACGGGGAGTGAGCTAGCTAGAGAGAGTGGTACGTACGGCGCTCCGGCAGAGAGATAGAGCTGATCACGGCCGGAGAAAATGTAGGAGAAGGTAGAAGAAAATGAGGAAGAGTGAGAGAGGAGATATGCAGAAGAACAAAAGCAGGGGCTGGCGCCTGGCGGGAGAGAAGAGAGACGAGTTGGGTGGGGGATGAAGCTGCAGGAGGGAAAATCAAAAAAAATTAAAAATTTTAAAAAAAAAATATCAGGGGTAGGTGCGTGCGATGGGACGGCCAGCAGGCGCTGGCCTTCCCAAGGCACGCTCCTGACGCGCCACATAGGCACGTCAGGAAATATATATATATATATTCACAACATGTTCTTATATATATATATATATATATATATACATGTTTATATGTTTATATGTTTATAATATAGTATTAATTATATTAATACTAATATAATTTATGTTTTCCTCTTTTGTATTTCATTTGAGTTCTCATGTATTTGGTTTTATTTGATGTACATGAATAGTGCAGTTAATCTTACAAACAACAATTTCATTTTAATGTGCATGGCTAAAACCTAACTGATAAATAGCGTGCATGATATATATATATATATGTGTGTGTGTGTGTGTGTGTGTGTGTGTGTGTGTGTGTGTGTCAAAACTTTAATTATTTTAATTAATGAAATACCAAATTTGGTATCTCATATTTAAATGAACGAGATCGAGAAAAATGCATGTTATACATATATATATATATATATATATATATATATATATATATATCCTTTAGTCTAATTTGAACCATGCATGCACGTTAAATTCATGTTATATAAATATCCTTTTGCATGGTTTTGCTATATATATACGGTATCTCGAGTAAAACATGGCTAACCGTCAAGAATTTTTTTTTTTTTAAGTTTTGAATGTTCAAATGGAATGGGTTACTGTACATGCCACATGAAGAAAAGTATATATTAAAGTACTGGTCGGTGCTTGTTTTCTAAAAATTAATTTTATTGAATGTTAATTGGGATTCGATCATCTTGTACAATATTAAATTACCACGATAATGTTGGGATCATATATATATATATATATATATATATATATATATTTATTTATTTATTTATTTATTTATATTTATATAGTATAATTCTTGACGTGTCAAATGACACGTCAAGAATTCTTTACGTGTGATAGTGACACGTCAAGAATTAATGGCGTGTCAAAGTGACACGTCAAGAATTATTGACGTGTCACTTTGACACGTCAAGAATTATTGACGTGTCACTTTCACACGTCAACAATTATTTACGTGTCACTTTCACACGTCAGTAAATAATCAATCAATTATTTATTAATTTTAAAATAATGTTAGACTAAATTTGACTCAAATTTACTGACGTGTTGAAAACAACACGTCAGTATTTCCTGACCTGTTGAAATCAACACGTTAGGAATTCTTGACGGGTAGATTTTAACACGTCAGTAAATAATTTGTTGACGTTCTACTATTGACACGTCAGCATTTACTGACGTGCCAAAAAAATATTACTGTTTACCACGTGAAGAAATGGCCATTTTTTTGTAGTGATAAGGAAAGAAATAAACCCTACATTACAAATTAAATAACGGAAATATAAAATATTCTAACAAAGGAAATAATATATTCTAACATCCCCCCTCAAACTCAAGGTGTAAGCTTGAGTTTGGAAAAGCGAATAAATTGAAGGCATCTGAAGTCGATTGTTAGATCAAGACAATGTCGGCGAGAAAGGCTAAAAGTGACGGCCGGAGAAATACCGAAGAATAGAATCCGGTTAAGGGCCAAGCCTCAACTGACAATGACGGTCGAAGAACGAAAACTAGTCATTAAATCCCTTGAAGGGCCAAACCACATTGTGCCAGGGTTCGCCAATAACAAAGACGAGAAAGGCTGAAAGTGACGGCCGGATAAATACCGGAGAACGTAGACAAGCCACTAAAAGAATCTAGTGAAGGGCCAAGCCGCAACTGATAATGAGGCCGGAGAACGAAAACTAGCCATTAAAATTCCCGTGAAGGGCCAAAACCGCATTGTGCCAAGATTCGCCAATGAATAAAGCCGTGGATCACAACAAAATTAAGAGATCATTAGAAGAAAATGCTAGAAAACACCATAGAAACATCATAAGACTTTTATTGAAAGCCACAGAAACAGAAACGTGGCTTTGATACCATGTTAAAATATATATAAAATATAAAATACTAAAATATAAGAGAAAGAACAGAGAGCAGAAGCGGATAGAGACGTATGGGCTACATCTTGTATATTCACTATATCAATCAATATTACATAACTCTCTATTTATAGAGAGATAATGAGTAGTGATCAAGAAACCCAAATTAAACCCTAAAATGCATAAGGAAAGAAATAAACCCTACATTACAAATTAAATAACGGAAATATAAAATATTCTAACAAAGAAAATAATATATTCTAACACTATTGTTGATTAATTATCCTCTCATACTTTGCTCTCTAAATAGGTATTTGTCCGTCTCACGTTAACTTATAAGTCTATTTCTGATTTATTATCATGTTATACATCGCTATCTGAGTTTTCTATCCAGGTATATTAAGTAGAAAATACACCATGAGAATCAATCAAAATAATTTAATATACTTATTAGTAAAAAATAATTCATTATATACAAAAATGAATTTAGTATGCAAACAGTCATGCATGCTTGTTAGACGATAATAACACCTCAACCAAAAACTGATGCAACATAATAAATGCACCGTTGAGTCTGTGTGTGGATCGCAAGAGAAGATTGAACAGTGCAAACAGCCAGGTCAGACGATAATAACACCCTCTCAACAATTCCAATATTATATATTTGAATTTTTGTTTTAATACTGATTTTGGGGTAAGTGGAGTGATAAAATTTAAAATGATACTCAAAGTGAAAGTAAAATAGAAGAAGAAAGAACACAGGAAATTAATACGATTCATCCTGCCTCTACATACAGAAAAAAAAAATCTCATTTTCGTCAATTAATAACGCATTAATTTATACGTTTAACCAAATTTACACAAATTGAAAGTAGAAAATTAATTAACTTAATATATTGCATGTCATATTGTGATTTAGTTTATATGCCGAGAATCAATCCCACCATATATAATAAACATTATCAATTTCTTGACGAGTGAATACACTTTCTTTTCTTCTGACCCGACAGTTGTTAATTGTATAATGGAGGAGATAGTCAGGTAACTAACCCTTCGGCTACTTACAATTGAGTATTGAATGAATAATTTGAAGAATTTTTTCCTAAATAATATTTATCCATAACTCTGGACGTATGAAACATGGCATGCATCCTTAATTGATAGCGCCTAAAAAATAGGACTTCTTCTCTCTCACCAACACAGTTTTTTTGAGAGAAAACAATCTTTATTCAGAAAAAACTGAGAAATGCGGGACAAGCCCTACATAGATAGAGCTAATTGCTCTAAAATAACAATGTCAAGAATACACTGAGGGGGTTCTTCAAGCCACACTTGGTCGCTTGAGATCTTTAAAGCGTGCTGGGCCATTTCATGAGCCGCTGAATTGGCTTCTCGTTTGACATGGCGAACATTCCATCTCCGGAGGGATCCCAAAACCAATCTGGTGTCTTCTATGAGCTGCCCATACCGTAGCCAGTTTGGGTTTGGATCATTTATGGCCTTCACTACCATGAGAGAGTCCCCTTCCAAGAGAATGTCGTGAAGTCCAACCTCTCTGCAGAATTCCACTGCACAGAGTGCAGCAGAAGCTTCTGCTGTGACCGGTTCGTGTTCTGCCCATATGGGCTTGGCGAGGCCTGCAATCACGAAACCCTTCTCATCCCGGATCAATACACCTACTCCCATCCGCTTCTCCTTCGAAGCTATAGCTACATCCCAGTTCACCTTGAAAATTCCAGACGATGGAGGTTCCCATTTCTGCCTCCCAGCCGAGGATACAGCAGGTGCTTCTGGAGCCTTGGCGTTTACGTTGAGGAAGAGTTGAAGAGAAGTCTTGGCTTTGTCAACTACTTCATCAGGGTGGGTAAAGGGTCCCCCATGAAGCACTTCGTTTCGTCTCTTCCATATTCCCTTGGCTATCATTGCAAATAATGCTAAATCCTCCTATGGCAGCAGCTGCACCATTTCCTCCAGAATGTTCGTAAAACATGCACCCCCGACCACCATTTTTTGTAATTTTCTGCTGCTCCCACACCAGACATCCTGTGACGAGACACAGTCCCACAAAATATGGGCCGTATTTTCTGGGCTCCTGCAGCAAAACATGCATTGGTCCTCCGGCAAGACTTTCCGCAACTTAAGATTGGACTTTGTGGGCAGGATATTATTACAAGCCCTCCACAGAAACATTTTGGTGGAGTTTGGGATCTTCAGTTTCCATATCTTTTTCCAGATTGTTTGACCGTCACCACCAGACGAGCACTCCCCCCTCCTCCTTTCATTTCTTTCTATTTCCAAGTGGTAAGCGCTTCTAACCGAGAATTCACCGGAAGACGTCGCACGCCAAATAATTTTGTCTTCCCGATTAAATCGGCTTAAAGGAATATTGCAAATTACTTCCGCCTCTTCTGCGCAAAAAATTTGAGAGATAAGGTGTTTATTCCATTGCACCGGGTTCCCCTCCAAAAGATCAGCCACCACAGTTTCAGAGTCGAAAATGTGATTGGAGGACCATGGTTTGTAGGTGCTGGGCGTGGGAATCCATTTATCACTTTTTATTCGGGCTGTTCTCCCATTGCCAATGCGCCAAATAATACCTTCATCTAATAGATCTCGTCCCGATAAAATACTCCTCCAAGCGAAAGAGGGACGGTTACCCAATTTTGCCGAAAGAAAAGATCCCTGCTGGTAGTACTTTGCTTTAATAATTCTGGCGGATAAGCTTTCGGGGAATTGTATTAATCGCCAACCTTGTTTAGCAAGGAGAGCTTTGTTGAAACCAATCAAATCCCGAAATCCCATCCCTCCTTTATCCTTGGCCCTTCCCATTTTCTCCCAGCTCATCCAGTGAATTTTCCTGTCATTCTCCTTATGGCCCCACCAAAACTTCTGCATCAATTGATTAATATCCTTACACAATTCTTTGGGAAGGAGAAAGATACTCATGCTGTAGGTGGGAATAGCTTGCACTACTGCTTTTAAAAGGACCTCTTTCCCTGCCTGTGAAAGTAATTTGGTCTTCCAATCAGAGACCCGCCGCTTCACCCGGTCTGTCAAATTTTTGAATTCGCCAATTCGGGATTTGCCCACCAACGCCGGCAGACCCAAATAAGTATCAAACCTCTGTGTTGCTGGGACACCGACAACCGCCAAAATACGCTCCCGGTCAGTTTGGCTTGTGTTTCGGCTAAAAAAGATTGAAGTCTTGTCGTTGTTCAGTTTTTGGCCCGACGCTTGCTCATAAGCCTCCAGCACCCCTTTTAGGTAGTTCCACTCCTGTTCAGTAGCTTTGCAGAAAAGCAAACTATCGTCAGCAAAAAACAGATGGTTTAATCTCAAACCTTTGAAAGAAGTCGGGACCCCCTTCAGTCTCCCCGTCAATGCCTCATGTGTGAGTTTTGCGCTTAGTACTTCTGCACAAAGTAAGAAAAGATATGGGGATAGTGGGTCTCCCTGTCGGATACCCCGGGTAGGCTTAAAAAAACCCACAGCTGAACCATTCACAATAACAGAGTAAGACACAGTGGTAATACATTTCATCACAAGATCAACCCATTTATTTGCAAAGCCCATTCTCCTCATCACCTTCTCAAGAAAGACCCATTCTACGCGGTCATATGCTTTGCTCATGTCGAGCTTCACCGCCATATACCCCACTCTTCCACACATACGAGTGTGCATAGTGTGTAAAGTTTCATAGGCTGCCAAAATATTATCTGAGATTAACCGACCCGGAATGAAGGCCGATTGGTTTCCAGAGATAATATTTGGTAGTAAAATTTTAAGACGATTTGCCATGACTTTTGAAAGAATCTTATAAACCACGTTACAAAGACTGATGGGTCTGAAATCCGACACACCTAGAGGGTGAGTCTTTTTGGGAACCAAAGCAATATGGGTATAATTGATTTCAGAATCTATTGTACCAGAATTAAAAAAATTCTTGATAGCAAAAGTTACCTCCTCACCCACTGAATCCCAATGGTCCTGGTAAAAAGCAGCAGGGAAGCCGTCTGGACCGGGTGATTTTAAAGGAGCCATTTGGTGCAGAGCTAGAGTGACCTCATCCCTCGTAACCTCACGGAGCAGCCTCCCATTCATCTCCTCCAAATCTCGCAGATATGACTTGTGTACATTCATCAATCTCTTTGGTTTCTGATGAGGAAAGAAGTTCCTGAAAATATTCCACAAAAGCACCTTCCACCTCAGATGGGTCTTCCCTGTAAACTCCAGATTGATCCATGATTGAATTAATCTGGTTCATCCTTCTTCTCTGTGAGGCGCTTGCATGAAAATATTTTGAGTTTTTATCTCCATGGGCCAACCACGTTTCTTTTGCCCTCTGACGCCATTTAAGGTCCATTTGCGACAATAATTCCTGGGCTTTCATTTGTTGATTGTTTATTTCTTTCACATTCCATTTTCCGTTGTCAGCTTGTAAAGATTTCACCTTCTCCAGAATTCGACTAACTTCCCCTTCAGTGGGGTCTTTATTGATTTTCTTCCAAAGGAGAAAAGAGCTTTTACTTTGCTTTAAATTCCCCACTACATGGCCCCACCCATTATAACCTGGTTGCTTGACCCTCCAAATTTTTTTGACCACTTGTTTTACTTCTTTTTGGTTCCACGCCACCTCATAGCGAAAATTTCCTACATTTTTCCTTCTTCTGTGGATCCGCTTTTGGAACTGGATGTACACTGGGGAGTGGTCAGAGGTACATGTAGATAAAATCTCAATTCGCCTAACAGGAAAGCGATCTTGCCATTGAACGTTAGCCATTGCCCGATCCAGGCGCTCCTTTATAAATTCTCCTCCCTCTCTCTTGTTGTTCTAGGTAAATTTAGGTCCAGAAAAACCTAAATCCACCAACTGACATGATTCAATAGCACTTCTGAAGTCTGCCATCTGCCTTTGGGCCTTTCTACATTTACCCCATTTTTCTGAGAGATCAACTATTTCGTTAAAATCTCCCAAGCAGAGCCAGGGTACAGGATCAAAATTGCGAAGGAGACGCAGTAGATTCCATGACTCAGGCCGCTTGCTGACCTCAGGGTGGCCATAAAAACAAGTTAATTTCCAGTTTTGTTCGTTTACTTCCGTCTTCACTATAGCATTAATGTGACGTCTGCTGAAATTTTGAATTTCCACAGAAATCTCGTTCAACCAAAAGAGCGCCAATCCACCACTTCTTCCCACACTGTCAACTACAAACACACTTTGAAATCCTAGTTGGACTTTGATCAATTCCAACCGATGTGCTTGTAGTTTGGTCTCCATTAAGAAAACCAATTTGGGCTTCTTTTCCCTCACCAGCCGGCGAAGGTCTCGAACTGTCCGGAGGTTCCCAAGCCCCCGGCAGTTCCAGCTAATCATATTCATGGTTCCCGGCAGGGCTGTTCCACAGCCACTGCCGATTTTGCGATCTCTTCAGTCCCATCTCCCCACTTCCCTTTCTTTCTGCGTGATTCTTCTAAACCAGGAGTCCATTCCCCACCCTTCTTGCGTACCCGTGTTTCTGTTTTTTCCTCCTCCATTACTTTTGGCTTATTACCCATCCTTGCCCTTTTTTTCCACTTCATCACGCCCTGCTTAGGTTGGCCCTCCACGTGGACTGACATTCCACATGCCAACTTGCATGTAACTTCATCAATCCCTACAACATTTACTGCTGGCCTTAACATGTCCCCATTTTCCTGAAAATCAGGAGCAGCTTCCTCACTTTCGCCCATAACGGGTGGGTAGCGAGCTGGCGGAGAATCTGCATTTATTTGCTTCTTCTTAACTCTCTCCTCCTTATTTATTCCTTTTCCAGAAAAATCTGCAGCCCCCAAACTTTCTGCTCTCCTCCTTCCTAGCTCATTAAGACCTTCCATAACGGAAGGTTGACTGGGATTGCCGTTGCCTTTGTTGATGGCCGTTTCATTCCTTATTTCTTGTCTGGCATTGAAAGCCATGAAATCCTCCCGAAATTCACGCGAACCGTCCCCCCGATTCACGCTCTGAGAATCACCAGCTGAAAAGTTTCCTTTTTCGTTTGGGGTTTGCTCCTCCGTTCGCCGGAACCCTCGGCTGTTCCCTTCCCTGTTGTTGTCTTGTGGGTTTGACCACTTTTCCTTCCGGTGACGATCAGATTCCCATGCACGTTTCGGAGATGGCGCACGCATCCAAGGTCCGTATTCCTGTTTCTGCTCAAAGACCGAGCTCTTCCTGGAATGTCGTTTTGGGCAACCAGTTTCATCATGGCAAATAATTCCGCATGTGAAACAAAACATCGGAATCTTTTCGTATTGGAATACGATCAAATGCGTCTTATTGTTGATTTTGATCTTTCTACCTCTAAGCAGAGGCCTCTGCAAATTGAGCTTCACGCGAACTCTTAGATATTCCCCCCACCCAACTCCATTTTCGTTTGTGTCAACCTCTTCCACCTCCCCCAACTGAGAGCCTAGTCTCTCTCCCATTGCTTTTCCCATGCATCCCAAAGGCAGATCGTGCATCCTGACCCAGAATGAGGCTCTGTTGAATTGTAGCTGGGTTGGTGGAGTCATGCCGTCAAACTCCAATACAGAAAACAGAATGCCCTCAAAAATCCAGGGACGCCCTTCAAGAACCCGAGTCTTATCCCATGAGTGTTCAAACTCGATTAAAAATGTGTTCCTGCCCAAAATCCGAAAGACCAAGTGGCCTGTCGGTCTCCAACCCTTCACCAGCTTGGCTCGGATTGTTTCTTTCCCTACACTTCGTTCTGACATTAGTCTGCCCACCAGGCAGTTCCGACCCTTGTCAGAGATGTCATCGATTTCCTCCTCCGGTACCTCCTCCACCGTGTCCTCCTCTTCCGTCAGAGTAAAGCTACCCCACTTCGAAGTCAGAACGTCCACCATTCTTGCTTCCGGGGATCTAACTCGAGTTGTCAAACCTTGAGATAAAGCCAAATCTCCAAATAGTTGCAATACCCTCACAATCCCAAGATGGATCTGAGAAAAAAATGCTTCTCCTCTAGGCACCCGAAGAGAGACCTAGAGAGAAAAAAAAAAACTTATAAGTTTCTTCTCACCAACACAGTTGGATTCTTTTTATTTATTTATTTATTTTATTTATTTATTTATTTATTTATTATTATATATATTATTCAAACAACAATTAAATAAATAAACGTACAACAAACTTTCTTCCAACTACAATACGTAAGAATTGAAGTGCTTTCGTCGGAGAATGACATCACGTATCAAGTCATGCATGATCTGGAAGGATGTATGTATGTATGTATGTATGATTAATTAAGGGCCAGGTGTCCTAAGATCAGAAGCATGTACCTACTAAATTAATGAATGGAGTATGCATACAGATAAAAACACCTCAACGACCCAAACGGCCCTCCATATGATCACAATGCAAACAGTCAAGTCAGTCCAAAATTATAACAATACCTCTTAACAACCCGAAATTATAATTTTTCCCCTCAAAAAAAAAAAAAACATAAATTATATGGGTGCTGCCCTCTATGTGATCCAGTTGAGTCTGTGTGTACGTGGATAACAAAGCAAAATGTCTATAGTTTGAGGACCAGAGGGAGAGGAAAAAATAAATATATAACTGGCCAATTAGTGGTCCTCGTTTCACATTTTAAGATTAAGTAAGCTGTACAAATCAAATATTGTCTAAAAGCTAGATATAAGTATTTGGGGATTTCTAAAATCCAAACAAAGTGGAGCAAAGTAAAAAAGGCAAAGTAAAATAGATGTAAGTTCATGATTTAAGAGCATTCAAATTGGTTGATGTATATTTTTATGCAAAATGACTAATCAAAACTCACTTTATCTAGTTTTACTAATGAGTTTTAAAAGACATCATACATCCGATTATCTTTTTTTTTTTTGCTATATCATTTAATTTTTTTTTTATAAGGATTGTATTTTTTATAAAGATCCTATTTTTCAACTCTTGAGAAGAAAAGAGATGTAGAGAGAGAAATAGTATGAGCAAATTTTTGAAAAAAAAGAGACGTGGAAAAGTAATAGTAAGAGAAAATTCTGGGAAAATAGAGATGCAAAGAGAGAAATAGTATATTAATGAGATGGATGTGTGAATAGTGTGTACTACATGTAGCAGTGAATGCAACTAAAATGTATTTTGCATTTGAGATGCAAGGATTTTTTTTAATGTTTTGCTTGTTTATTTTAGATAAAAGTAAGAAATAGCTAAGAAGATAGCTTGGTGGGATCAATTTCTTGACGTACTTTGAGACACCTTTCTTATTTTGACCCGTCAATTTTTGTGTGGACCATAAAACAAGGGACCTTAGTTGTTAGTACAATGGAAGAGATAGATACTAAAACTAGGGCTAATTACGTGCATGGACACAAAACTAAACATCCATTGCCTTTCGTATGATTCCTTTTAGTTTCTGTGATTTGGATTAAGTATGGTGAAATAATAATTGTTGTACACCTCTAAAAGCTAGGAATGTACTATAAATGCATTTGTAGCGAAGATAGAAAAGCTAAAAAATTATTGTCTATTTGAGAAAGTTGTGATGGATCAAGCAGTGGCCAAGGACGTGATTCATCGGAATATGCTGCAAATCTAGAAACTAATTGGAATAGTGACATTCAAAGAGTTAAACAAAGTATAGCTCAAATTTTGATGGAATAAGTTTCTTATTGTATTTATGATATTCTTGTCAAAGCAACATGCTTTATTTTTTAAGACAGAAATTTCTTCCAAACTGGTCTGCAGGAAATATCCCCCCACTCATTTCTTTTTTTTTTTTTTTTTTTTTGAAACATATCATACTCATTCATTGATAAAAGTTGCGAGCCTAAAGCTCTTACAAACAGAGCAAAAAGCTCTGAAGTAAATCATAGCCGGAGCTAAAGATACATTCATCAACAATAGACCAAATCAGCCAAAACACAGCATCCGCTAACCTATGACTAAATATCAGGTTTAAAACTCAGATTTGCATCAAACAGACACCATTTAATGCATATGTAGCGCTTATTCTTCGGCCTTGAGAGCAAAACCCCCAAGCCGATACTTATTCCTCGGCTTTGAGAGCAAAACCCACAAGTCGATACTCATCCTCCTCGACTCGAAAGCCAGGATAAATTTCACATCCACAACCCAAGGGTTTGGACCAGTAATAACGGGCAGCAACCAGGCGCAACAAAGAAGGAGGAGAAAGCCTTATTACAAGCATAAATAAAACCATACAGGGAAATAAATGAAACAATAAAACTAATGCAGGAAAATAAATTACAGCAAATAAAACCAAATACAGGGGAACTCAAAGGAAACACAAAACAGAAAAACAACAATACAGGAAAATAAATGTGAAAAACACTCAAAGCGGGTCGCGGTAGCCGGAGGAGGCCGATCGCGAGCTGGCCGGAAACTGCCGCGGAAGGTGGCACAAAAAGCTTGGCGCGGGAGGGGCGCGTGAAAAGACCCGACAGCGAGCGGTGAGCAGCGAAGCGGGCGCGGAGAAGATCGGCGGCACACACAAACAAACAGGGAGGGCGAGAGTTTGAGTGAAAACCCCCAAAAGCAGTACCCACCGAGAGAGAACACAAGCACAATAGAACAGAAAACACCAAATACAGAAACAATCCTAAAACAAAAATCGGGAAGCAAAGAAGGGAGGAGGGATGCAGGCAACGGGCATCCCTCCTCCCCTAAGGCGGCAGCGCTCTGGAGGGGGCTTAGGGTTTCACCCCCACCCACTCATTTCAAATAGTGCAAAGTATCTATAAACATTTAAAATGTTCATCTAAGTTAGTAAACTGCAATTAATACTTAAGAATTTAATATACGTTTTAAATGTTTATAGACACTTGGCACTGTTTTAAATTGGTTGGGGAATATTTCCTCATGACTAGTTTGGAGAAAATTTACGTCCTTATTTTTATGAGATGAATAAATGAAGAAGCATTGTTATTAAAAATAGATAAATAAAACATGCCATCCATTTCTCGTATTGAATTGATTTATTAAGTGTCTCAAATACGGGACAAATTATCTTTCTATTCTAAATTTGATTATCCTATGATACATATCTTTCTATACAGGTATTTGTTTCTCTCATATTAACTGATGAGTCCATTGTTGATTTATTATCCTATCATACATATCTTTCTATACATCTATTTGTTTGCCTCCTATTAACTGGTCAGTCTATTGTTGATTTATTATCATATGATACATATCTTTCTATAGAGTTATTTGTTTGTCGTCTCATATTAATTGATCAGTCTATTGTTGATTTTTTTTTTTTATTGTATTTTTACATTTCATGTTAACTTATCAGTCTGTTGGTTCATCATCTTGTCGTACGTACATCACTCTTTATGCAGGTATTTGTTCGATTTTATTTCAGGATTGGTTGTAATTGATTATAATAAAATCAAATCAGATTTGTGCTGCAACTAAAAAACCTTATTTTTATACACCAAATGTTGCAGGATGAAAGGGAGATAATTAAAACGTTGGAGTATGGAATTACTCCATGTGAGTAGTGTGGAATAGTGATGAGATAAAAGTTTAATTTATAGCAATACTCTTATATTATCCTCTCTTAAGGTCACTCACGATTTAAGGTCTCTACCCAATGTTGATGGAAAACTAAGATTATTTCTTCTGAACTTATTTGAGAAAAATTATGATCAAGTTCATGGCTTATTAATAAATTATCTCTTTATTGATATAACAATTAAATTGGGCAAAATGCTCAGTACAATGTCAAAGATACATACAAAATAACATCTCAAGCTATTATAAGACAATATCTATGAAAAGTCACCGTCCCAATCAGTTTCAAATCTACAGCAAATTTCAACGAATCACGTCTCTATCCACGGCTAGGTCATTGACTCCTTAGATTTTATTTTATTTTATTTTATTAATTTTATTTTTTATTTTCACTACTAATACTTTATCAATCGCAATTCCCTTTGCTGCTTAAATGTACAATCAATCATTATCAATGAAACAATCAATAATTAAGACGATAACAACACGACCTCCACGGCTCTCCACGTGATCCTGCTGAACCTATTTATGGATCACAATAATAGAATGTAGGTATCCTTATCTCATTTAGCAATGCCATTAATTAGACTAGTCGTTATAAAAAAAAAAAAAAATCAGACTTATCAATTGCAGGTAAATTGTGAAAATAATGTTGAAACTTAAAATTATTTTTATAATATTATTTTGAATGATTAATTATTTCAAAAGATTACAATAATAAAATATAATAAATTTTGGTTACGTCCTATAGAATTCACCTTTTGAAGAGGAAAAAGTCGTGTCTCGTGGCAGCTGTCATAAGATGAGGACCTTGTACCAAAATAATAATACATTCAACCATTACCAACGCAAACAATCAAGTAATTATATCCAAAAAAAAAAAAAAAAAGTAATTAAGACGATAACTACGGCCGTACACTGAGAGAGAGGCGTGAGATTTGAGACACCCACCATGCATGGGAGGAGAGAGCAAACCCTCACTTATACTCCATTCTTCCTTTTTGTCTCTTTTTGTCGGCCTCTTTTGAGGCTCTGTCTTACATATCAAACTCTTCACCACTTAAAATACTCATTTCACGTAGGGGTGCAAAGGCGGTTACGGTTAGCGGTTAGTGGCAATAACCGCTAACCGTAACCGCCTTAGCGGTTAGTAGATTTTACTAACCGCAGGTTAGCGGTTAGCGAAATAGATAACCGCCCGCTAACCGCTTTTTTAAAATTGAGCTTTTTTTTTTGGGCTTTTTGGGCTTTTTTTTACCCTCATTTTTTTTTTCTTGGATTTTTAATATCTTCTTGGGCCCAATTGCTATAAAAAGAGCTTATATTGAAAAATCAAATATATTTGACCCAAAATTTACATTTACTTGTACTTTAAAAAATTTTCCTTAAATATTAAATCATAACCGGTTAATTATTTAAATTCTTATCATATTTACTCATAATCTTTTTTCTTTGAATTGAACTTAATATCTAATGGTAAATGGTAATGTTCAAACTCCTAAATCCTAAATTCCTAAAGTATCTAATAATGCTTTAATTAAATTGTAGACTTGTAGTTATAAGTAATATATTGTTTAATTCAATTGAATCAATGTGATTATCATTGTACATGAATCATATAATTAACTTGTAGACTTATGACTTATGAGTTATGTCATATTATATATGTATTATTTATTATTATATAATCATATGATTTAATGATCAAGTCATCATGTGATATAATCGTATCAATTATAGTGATAATATATAAATTACTAAAATTATTATAATAATACATTAATACTTAAATTGTGTTTATAAGTAACACATTGGTCATTGTTTAATCCAATGTCAATTACTTAATTTGATATTATACGAATCATATCATCATTGTACATTAATAATATGATTCACTTGAAGTCTTGAATAAAGTATTTGAATTGTCATTGAATCATATGATTAAGTATTGATATTATATATTTATATTATTCATATACATATGTAGACTTATATAGACTTATAACATATATAACATACATTGGAAATAAGTCTCTAGATATTTAATTGTTGTATTAGTATGAATTGGTATACTTATGAGTTACGTCATATTATATATGTATAATTTGTTATTATATAATCAAATGATTTAATGATTAATCTCATATGATATAATCATATAAATTATAGTGATAATATATTAATACTCAAATTGTGATTTAATTATTTTTTCTAAAAAAAATTGTGATTTAATGACCAAGTGTTTATATGATATAATTATATAAATTATAGTGATAATATATTAATACTCAAATTGTGATTTAATTATTTTAAAAAAAAAATTGTGATTTAATGATTAAGTGATTATGTTATATGTATAAATATTTTTATAATTATAATTATAAAAATATATTATATAAAAAGGCGGTTAGCGGTTAGCGGTTACGGTTAGTAGACCCAATAACCGCTAACCGCTAACCGCTAGGCGGTTATAGCGGTTAGGCGGTTAGCGGTTAATGCGGTTAGACGGTTAAGCGGTTAGGCGGTTGGCGGTTATAGCGGTTAGCGGTTAGCGGGCGGTTTTTAACCGCCCGCCTTTGCACCCCTAATTTTCACGTACTAAATGCATCCTTAATCTTTTGATTAATATTTTACAAAGCTTGATCCGTAAGTCGTTATGCAAGGGAAGAGATTGTTAACGAAAATTTGGGCTCATTGTTAAACAAAAAAATCTCTATAAATATATTGGATTGCTTTAGACTAATTTCTCTGAAATTTTGGTGTATCTCAAATTTGATTCACCTTGAACGAGATCTAGCTAACCATGGTGCATTAGGTTTGAGATGGTTTATTTTTAGGAAAATATGAGTAGCACCGACTTAATTGGGGAGGCTTATCCATGCACAACTTTGGTCCAATGAAATCAAATGCCGACGTCTATTGAAATAGTTGAAAAAAAGAAGGAAGGGTTCTGAATAATCCTTATCTAATCCAAGCAAGCCGGAGAATGTCGATCTAGTGGCCAGGGTGACTAGATCAAAAGAAAATATGTTTATAAGATTCCACTTCGGAGTGATTGAGGTGTTAATCAAGATTGTCTTCTTGGAAATGGTAATAACTTCCCATATTTTATTGCATAGACAAAGTTTTTCATGCTATCTACTGTTAAAGTATTGATTAAGTGATTAAATTTACCTCTTCTTATCAGTTTAAGCTTTTGGGATAATTGGTGATTTAACATGGTATCAGAGCCAAAGGTCATGTGATCGAACCTTGACTCCGTCAAATCACCCCGCATTTAAATTAAATATTCCACATGTTAGACCTCACCTATTAAAAGGGAGTTTGAGCCCACACGTAAAGGGAGTTTGAGCCCACACGTAAAGGGTAGTGTTAAAGTATTGATTAAGTGATTAAATTTACCTCTTCTTATCAGCTTGAGTTTTTGGGATAACTGGTAGTTTAACATCTACCAAACAAGCAATTTAAGGCTCTTTTTGTTTGGACGTAAAATACTTTTTGGAAAACGCTTTTTTTCTTTTTTGGTGTTTGGTACGACCAAAAAATTATGATCAAACTAAAAATAGTTTTTTCGGTTGACTTAACTTATTTAATTTCCGTAAAATGGGTTCTCTTTTATAAAACCGTAAGCAATTTTTTGAGATTAAGCTTCTTGTTCTTGCACACACATACGCTCTCTTAGCTTTCACACACACACACACACACGCATAATAGGGGTATAATCAACCTAGATGCTCAAAACCACAAGCTTCTCATTTTCGTTCTCCTTCATTTTGACAATCAAATCTAGCTTCCAACATTCACTCAGGTAGAAAATTTAAAGAAAAAAGACTCCTCTTCAACCATGCATTGGAATCATGCCTAACACATTCTACTAATAAGAGTGAACTAATTATATAGCTTCATTAAAGATTGGGGTATTACAAAACATATTGTTGATGTTGGGTGAACTAAGCATTTTTGGATGATCGATTGCATTAAATATTTTGATATTGATTTTTCTAGAAAAGTGAGATGAATAGTATGGTGGTGTTTGATGTTACTTACCAACACCACCTAGAGATCCAATGACGGAGATAATGAAATATACCGAACTAGGAATTTGTTTTTTTTTTTTTTTTTTTGTTTCCCATGGCAAATAGCTAACAAACAACAACAAAGATCTGTACTATTAATGTCAAGAAATGGTGTTTGTAGAACTTCTATTTCGAAACAATTTTCCATATAATTTCAACTGTCCCGTCCAGTTTGACAATTGATTTTTTTTCTTTGAGCGTAATTGTTAATTCACATGTATATAGTTTAAAAAGGTGAATTATATTGATGGATGAAAGTCTGAAATCGCCATCTATCAAAAAAATTTAACCGATAAAAAGTGGTAAATTTAATGTAGGTGAGATCCAAAACATAAAATATTTAATTTAAATGAAAGATGAATTGCCTAATTTAATATTTGAACTTAGGACTTTCACTTATCTAAAAAACTTAAATTAATTAAAAGAGACCAATTTTACCTAATCTTTTTTATCTCCAAAATTTTACCATGTGCATAACCCTCCCTCATCTTCATCTTCGTCAGCTGCTTCACAAAATGTTCTCAAATCGTGGTGATAAAGATGAAAATGAGGGAGACTTATGCATAGAGTAAAATTTTGGGGATAGAATATATTAGGTTAGTTTACTATAGCAGTATAACGTGACAAAGTAATAGATTCTGTTAAGTTACTTAAATAAATAAATTTTAGGGAGTAAATTGTTATTTTGGCCTACTATGAGGACCTATAAATTATTTTTTATACCACATGGAGTTATTTGTAATTTTTAGAGATCCAGATCCCCTCAAAGCAAAATGTATATATAGTTTGAGCAGCATGGATCTAGATCCCCTCAAATTTTTAGAGAATTTGAGTTTTTTTAATTTTTAAATCTAGCCGTCCATTATAGTTAAGGATTAAAAAAAATGCTACTTTTTTTTTTTTTTGTGTCTTATTAAGGAAACGAAATAACTTGTTTTCTTCTTAAATAAAAAACAATGCACAAATGGTCTTTTTTTTTTTTTTTTAAGTGATTTACTTATTTCGTTTCCCTCTCAAAACAAAAACAACTCACGACGCTTCTTCTTCCTCATGTCAAAGTAAAAAAAAAAAAAAAAAAAATCCTATCTTTTTCGCAACCTGTAATGGAAAAAGAGTATTACTCAATCCTCTTCTTGAAAAGACTATTACATACGTACATTTGGAGAACATTCTCAAGAACGCCTAACCTTTTCTGCAAAACAAATTCTTAAAAAAAAAAAAAAAATGGGAACGAGCATTACACAAGGGCCTCTTCTTGAAAAAGCAGAATATACATACATTTTTTTTTTTTTTCAGAATTCATTCTGCAGAAACGGTTGGGTGTTGTGCGTGAGGAAGAAGACCATTTGTGTGTTGCTTTGTTTTGTTATTTTATTTTGGGAAGAAAGCGAG
Organism: Corylus heterophylla; assembly: GCA_016403345.1. Taxonomy (NCBI): domain Eukaryota; kingdom Viridiplantae; phylum Streptophyta; class Magnoliopsida; order Fagales; family Betulaceae; genus Corylus; species Corylus heterophylla. The sequence goes on from CM028140.1 coordinate 19,272,881, forward strand.
TTATTTTGTTTCCTTAATTAATAAGACAAAAAACGTGGCATTTTGTTTAACCGTTAGATATAATGAACGATCATATATTTAGAAATTTGAGAAATTCAAATTCGAGAGGATCTGGATCCCCTTATTAACTCGCATGTTTGATGTAGATTATTCTCTGTTATTAATATATTTCCTTGTAAGGCTTATTCTCTTCTTTAATTAGTTTAGGTCTACTTTAGGCTTTCTTGATCACTACTCATTGTCTCTCTATAAATAGATAGTAATGTAATATTATTTGACATAGTGAACATACAAGATGTAGCACATACGTCTCTTTCCATTTCCGCGCTCTCTCTCTTTTCTTTCTCTTTCATATTTTAGTATTTTATGTATTATTTCAACATGGTACCAGAACCACATTCCTATTTCTGTGGCTTTAAATAAAAGTCTTATGATGTTTTTCTGGTATTTTATGGCATTCTATTTTGATGATCTCCGAGTTTTGTTGTGATCCATGGCTCTTTTCATTGGCGAATCTTAGCACAAAGCGGTTGGGCCCTTCACAGGATTTTTAACAGATATATAGTTTATGTTCTCCGGCCTCATTGTCAGTTGCGGCTTGGCCCTTCTCCGGATTCATTTAGCGGCTTGTTTTCGTTCTTCAGTATTCCTTTGGCCGTCACTTTCAACCTTTCTCGCCAGCATTGCCTTGATCCAATCATCGACTTTGGATGCCTTTAATTCCTTCTATTTTTCAAACTCACGCTTATACATTGAGTTTGAAGGGGATGTTGAAATATTTTATATTTTTTAAATTAAGTTTATTAATATTAATCCTCCCCCCTATGTGGACATGTAAAAACAAAAATCATAAACACAACCACATAAAATTCTTATATCTCTTTTATTATTCAGCTATTATCTTTTCTTTCAAACTCATGGGTCTATTGTTGATTAATTATCCTCTCATACAGAAAAAAATCTCATTTACGTGTCAATTAATAACACATTAATATATACGTTTAACCAAATTAAATTTACACAAATTGAAAGTAGAAAATTAATTAACTTAATATATTGCATGTCATATTGTGATTTTATTTTTTTTTCTGAGAATCAATCCCACCATAATAAAGATCATCAATTTCTTGTCGAGTGAATACACTTTCTTTTCTTCTGACCTGACAGTTGTTAATTGAACAATGGAATTGAAGAGATAGTCAGATAACTAACCCTTCGGGTAATTCAAATTGAGTATTGAATAAGGAGTAATTTGAATATTTATTTTTCTAAATAATATTTATCCGTAACTGGGGACTAAACCTGGCATCCTTAATTGATAGCGCCTAAAAAATAGGACTTCTTCTCTCTGCTCCTATCTCTCTCACCAACACAGTTGGATTCTTTATTAGTTAGTTCAAGTATATATATTTTATCAACAACAATTAAATAAATAAACGTGCAATAAACTTTCTTCCAACTACATTATGTACGTAAGAAGTGCTTTCGTGGAAGCTTGACGTCACGTATCAAGTCATGCATGATCTGGAAGGTTGTATGTATATACGTATGATTGATTGAGAGCCAGTTGTCATAAGATCATAAGATCAGAATATGTGCTAAAATAATAAATGTACATTAAACCATAATCAATTAGTCACACGATAACAACTGTACGTCAACTAGCCCTCCATGCATGTGATCGCAATAAAACACTGTACAATGTAATAACACCTCTCAACAACCCGTAAACGAAAAGGATCCTTATCCTATTTAGCAATTTTCATGAATCTAATAACCTTAGCGTTAGAATATGCATGTGATCAAACTCTAGCATGTCAGAAATTTTTCGTTTCTGACATCCATAATTTTAACGCCTGAAACATATTAAAAATGCTCCGTGAAAAGAATTTTCTGACGTGTTAGATCACCTGACACGTCAGAAAACTTATGTCAACAAAAAATTGATTTTTTGTAGTGTGTGAATAATTATTTCTAGTCTATTCATTTTTTTAATAAAATAGTCATTTCACGTACTAAATGCATCCTTAATCTTTTGATTAATATTTTACAAAGCTTGGTCCCTGGCCTATGTCGTTATGAGAGGGAAGAGATTGTTAACGAAAATTTGGGCTTATTACTACTGCATGCATATATTGGGTTGTTTTAGACTAATTTCTCTGAAATTTTGGTGTATCTCAAATTTGCTAACCATGGTGCATTAGGTTTGAGATGGTTTATTTTTAGGAAAATATAAGTAGCACCGACATGGGGAGGCTTATCCATGCACAGACTTTGGTCCAATGAAATCAAATGCCGACGTCCATTGAAATAGTTGAAAAAAGAAGAAAGGGTTCTGAATAATCCTTATCTAATCCTAGCAAGCGGGAGAATGTCGATTCATATCATATGAGAGAAATGACATCAAAAGAAAATATGTTTATAAGTTTCTACTTCCGAGTGATTGAGGTGTTAATCAAGATTGTATTTTCGGAAATGTAAATAATTTCATATTTTATTGCATAGATAGAGTTTTTCATGCTATCTACCATATAAGTAATTTAAGGCATTTTTGTTTCGACGTAAAATACTTTTTGGAAAACGCTTTTCTTATTTTTTGGTTTTTAGTACGACCTAAAAATTATGATCAAACTAAAAATATTTTTTCGGTTGACAAAAAAATTTATTTAATTTCCGTAAAATGGGTTCTCTGTTATCTAACATTTTGTAATGTATGCATGCATATGATGCACTAATAATATTGCCTTCCAAGCTAGCCGGTTGTTATAAGCATTTCAAGTTTCTAGAATCCACATAAATTCACAACAAAGTCGGTAAATTCAGAACAACTAGCTGTCCAGGTGGCACTTTGACCTTATTTTATATATATATATATATATATATATATATAAAATAAGGTCATAGTATAAATAATTATTTTATACTATGGCGCGTTGATCTTGTCTGTAAATCACCAACTCCTCACTAATAAATCACCGAAAAAAGTCCAGATCACTAAATTACTAAATAAATGGTGTATAGTATTTTTTTTTTTTTAGGTGAATATATGTAGTGTGAGTGTAAGGACTAGGGAGCTAGGTAGATAAATAAAATATAACCGTACGTACGTAGCCATGAGCCATCATTTGACCTTTCGACATTTTGTAGAGTAGTCAGAAAGAATAAAATCCAAAAACAGAGATCGTAGTTGCCAACTCATTTATAATTCTGTCATCATCACCGCTCTTTTAATTAACCTTTACAACACCATTAAAATTAATTTAATAATTACCGAAGGAGAAACACACTAATCTTTTGGAGAGTTTGAGAAAGATGCAGAATCCATAGAAGAGTTTTTTATTTTTTATTTTTTATTTTTTTATTTTGTATTTTGTAAATAAATAATATTTTAATAGTATAAGGAAATGTAAGAGAAGCTATTTTTTATTTTGATTTTTTAAAATATATTTTTTATTAAAAAGTAAAAAGTAATTTTGTGCCCTAAACTTAAGGAAAAAAAAAAAGAAAAAGCAATTTTCTTTTATAGACGTCATATATATATATATATATATATATATATATATACCTTTACCTTTACTAAAACTCTTTCCATTTTTTTTTTGGCATATCAAAGAAAAAAATATATATATATATATATCCATGCCACTTGACCAATTTGTTTTGCGTCTAGACCACAAAACAAAAGTTAATGCCTCTAGGAGAGAGATCCATAAATAAAAAATTATGAAACCTACTGCATTGTCTCAGTTTGATTTTAAGGTTAATTTATTTATTTCCATGTAAAATATTTTTAATATTTTTAAATATTAAAGGCTGCGTTTGGGGAATTTGGCCAACCTACTGCATTCACAATTGCAGCTGTCACATTTAGTTGACTGAACTACTTTCACATTATGGATGCCGTGTGCTTTTTTTTTTTTTCAAGTCTATGGGATTACAATCATCTTGAAAAAAAAAAAAAAAAAAAAGATTAAAAACCAGATCATAATTTCCATTGAATTTGTCAGTGATCACTGTTATAAATTCTGTAAGCCTGACATGCATTGCCTTCCTCGAGGTTGGATTGATTTGTCGAGGGAGAGTGATTATCTTCTCTAGACAAGTATTTATTTGTTTGCATATTTAGTTGATATTGAAATATTTTCTATTTCAGGCGCCATTGGTGGTGACCTTGGGCATTTTGTGCTACACTAATTACACTTACTTATTCTACAAGGAAAAATGCCTAAACGACCTCGGAGTCCTTCACTCGAAGATGATGAGGATTCTAATCCATTCCCAGACGAAGACCCTCCCCACCATAATAATGAAAAAAAGGAATCTAATCCGCGCGAGGAAGAAGACCCTCCTCACCGTAACAATGAAAAAAAGAAAAAGCGACGGCTAAATGACAAAGGTTTTTCTTTTAGGAATGTTATTTTTTTTATTTTTTTGTATATTCTTAAAATTGATGTGTCTTTTAAAAAAGAAATGAAAAGCGAGCTCATTGCATTGACTTTGTAATAATTAATGACGCTCTTACGTAGGTTTTTGCTATAAATATCCTCAAGGCCGGGCAGAGAGAAATGCACTTGCACTTCTTCATTACCTTCAGGTTTGGTTGATTTCTTGAGTGATTATCTTCTTTCTACAGGTATGTATTTCTTTGTCTAATATTACTCTTTACATTATCAAAGCTAATCAAATTCCTTTTGGAAACCGTCAAACAAAAAAAGATGTGGATTTTTGGGTTGCAGTTATTTTATTCAGGGAGCTAATTAATTATATATGGAAGAACGTCCCAAACAAATTTTTTGGGTGTAAAATGGCATGTTGAAATTTGTCCGAGGATTATATATGTTTGATAGAGAATAGTTTCTGTGGTGAAAATCCTTAGACATAGAAATTTCATTTTTGATAGAGAATAGTTTCTGTTGCATGCAGGTGAAGCGTTTCACATGGTGAAAATCCCTAGACATAGAAATTTCATTTTTGATAGAGAATAGTTTCTGTTGCATGCAGGTGAAGCGTTTCACATGGTGAAATCCTTAGACATAGAAATTTCTTTTTTCTTTATGGGCCAAAGAGTATAAAAAGAACCAGAATATAGTCAAAACAAACAAAAATAACTTTTCTACATTTTTTTAATTTTAGTATATATATATATATAATTTCAGTATTTGATCACCTGAACCTAGTTCCTTAATATGCCATCTTCTTTTGTTAGTGATGTGAAGCAAAGGTTCAGTGAGGTGCTGTGTACTTTAGCTAGCATCGGCTGTGATGAAAGGGGGTTTCATATTTTCGATTTTATGTTGCCTTTTTATATAATTGTACTATTTGGAGGTGTCATGCCCCCAATTAGTGAATAGGGAAAATACGAACTTAAAAGGACTCGTAACAATTAAGGAAATATAATTATTATTATAATTACTATATTTCTATTAAACATACATAATCAAACCAAGGAAAGATAGAAAGGCAAGTAGGTTATAAAATTATAACTTTAATATGAACATATTACAATTGCTCTCAATCGCTCTACCTCTAGAACTTCGTGCGTTACAAGAAGACTCTAATACAAGTGTCATACAATTTGATGTGTCAATACAAGTTACATTTATATGTTCTCAATGGTAGTTAAATAATTTTTAATTATTTAATCGTTTTGTTTCTTATATGATTTAATGGTTTCATCAATCAATTTTTTTTCAACTGTTTTATCTTCTTAATTTTGCGGCTTCTAGACTAAAATTATGGCTCCCCCTCTTGCTGACATATCAATCATATCATTGGCTTGTTAGCATTGTTTGGTACCATTCTTGACATTGGGCGTTTGTACTTGACTAATTAGACTTACTGATTCTACCAGGACAAAATAACCGATTGCCGTCCTTTGTTGCTATTGAAAGGAATGGCACTGACATCAGAAAACTTATGTCAGCAAAAAATTGGTTTTTTGTAGTGTGTGAATAATTATTTCTAGTCTATTCATTTTTTTAATAAAATAGTCATTTTACGTACTAAATGCATCCTTAATCTTTTGATTAATATTTTACAAAGCTTGGTCCCTACGTCGTTATGAGAGGGAAGAGATTGTTAACGAAAATTTGGGCTTATTACTACTGCATGCATATATTGGGTTGTTTTAGACTAATTTCTCTGAAATTTTGGTGTATCTCAAATTTGTTTCACCTTGAACGAGATCTAGATGGTTTATTTTTAGGTTCGAGATGGTTTATTTTTAGGAAAATATAAGTGGCACCGACTTAATTGGGGAAGCTTATCCATGCACAACTTTGGTCCAATGAAATCAAATGTCGACGTCCATTGAAATAGTTGAAAAAAGAAGAAAGGGTTCTGAATAATCCTTATCTAATCCTAGCAAGCTGGAGAATGTCGATTCATATCATATGAGAGAAATGACATCAAAAGAAAATATGTTTATAAGATTCTACTTCCGAGTGATTGAGGTGTTAATCAAGATTGTATTTTCGGAAATGTAAATAATTTCATATTTTATTGCATAGATAGAGTTTTTCATGCTATCTACCATATAAATAATTTAAGGCATTTTTGTTTCGACGTAAAATACTTTTTGGAAAACGCTTTTCTTATTTTTTGGTTTTTGGTACGACCTAAAACTTATGATCAAACTAAAAATATTTTTTTGGTTGACAAAAAAACTTATTTAATTTCCGAAAAATGGGTTCTCTTTTATCCAACATTTTGCAATGTATGCATGTATATGATGCACTAATAATGTCTTCCAAGCTACCCGGTTGTTAAAAGCATTTCAAGTTTCTAGAATCCACATAAATTCACAACAAAGTGGGTAAATTCAGAACTACTAGCCGTCCATGTGGCACTTTGACCTTATATATATATATATATAAATGGTGTATAGTAAATCACCAACTCCTCACTAATAAATCACCGAAAAAAGTCCAGATCACTAAATTACTAAATAAATGGTGTATCGTATTTTTTTAAACCTCGTAAAACAGAACCAGAAAAACAGTCAAAACAAAAATAAATTTTTCTATATTTTCTTAATTTTAGTATACATATATTTCAGTATTTCACCTGAACCTAGTTCCTTAATATGTCATCTTCTTTTGTTGGCGATGTGAAGCAAAGGTTCAGTGAGGTCCTGTGTACTTTAGCATCGGCTGTGATGAATTGGGGTTTCATATTTTCGATTTTATGTTGACTTTTATATTTAATTTTTATATAATTATACAATTTATAGAGTATTTAATTAGATAAATAATGTTAATTGGTGGACTCTAATACAAGTGTCATACAATTTGATGTGTCAATGCAAATTAGCCCTTGGATTAGCACTCTCAAAAGAAAAAAAAAAAAAAAAAAAATTAATGGCCAATTTTTCGCTCCACGTTATCTTAGTTGTATGACACTCGTATAAGAGTTTACTAAATAGTATCAGTGCTAATTACATTAGGGTAAAGTTTTAGTAATCTTTTTACTTTTTCCTAATATTATCTTTTCCTTTAAAAATAATCTTAAACATGAGAACCAGTCTAGAACTAAGGAGGAAATTGTTAAGAGAATAATTTGGGAAATTAGAGGTAGAATGTTAGCTAAAGGGCGATTCTAGAGGTGCATGCATGGCAAATTAATTTGGAGCTGTGTAGAAGTTGGAACTTTCCACAGGAAATTCTTAGTGTAGCAATCTAATTTTGTTACTGCACTAGTCAATGGGCTTCATATGTCCTGTTGGTTACTGTCTTGCTGGCAGTGTTTTAGCTGTTTGCTTGGTTTGGTTTCTGCTTAGTTTGTCTGCTGTTTACAGTGTTTTCCAGATCTTTCTAGAGGGTTTTATTGAGTGTGTTTGCTTTCATAAAAGGTTTCATTCATAAAAAATAAATAAATAAATAAATTAAAAAAATTGGTAAAAGACAAATCAGTGAAATAACAGCTTAAGTTTCCCAAAAACCATAGCGTAGGATTAAAATATTTTTCCGCACGTACGGTCAAGTGAAAAGCTTACACATGTGTTTCCTTTTTTCTTTATTGGGATGTAGAGAGTAGCGTCACTAAGAAAGATAATTATTTTTCGTGCGGACATGTAAATAAAAAAAAACAAAAAAAAAAAAAAAAAGTAGTAGATGATTGCTTCTTTTGATGCTGCCATTCACATTTTTCTCTGTACACGAATTTTGATAATTGAGAATGAAAACCAGGGAAAAAATAAATAGAAAAACTAGATATTATAATAATTTTTTAAAGAAATTAAGGCACAAATCCAACTTCTTGAAGTTTTTTTAAATATGTTAGCAAACTTTCACATGGATTTATTTTCTCAATTTACACTTAAGTAATCAAATTGTCTTTCTAAATTTTTATATTTGGACTTTTCTTTTAATCTAAGTTATATTAATTAGTTGATGAGTATATATACATTCTTTATATATTTTTAATCTTGTAGACTATATAATTGTAGTTCAAGTGTTGATTATCATATAGAAAAATCAAAATATTAAAAACTGTCTAAAATAAATTAACCTAAAAAAAAGATTACAGTTACATTTTTATGTTCGCAATGGTAGTTAAATAATGTTTAATTATTTAATCATTTTGTTACTTATATGTTTTAATAGTTTCAACAATCAATTTTGGTTTCAACTGTTTTATCCTTTTAATTTTGCTCCTTCTAAACTAAAATTATAGACATATCAATGATATCATTGACTTTGTTGAGCATTATTAGTTTGGTGCCATTCGCGACGTTGGGTGTTTGTGCTAGACCAATTACACTTGCTGATTCTACAAGGGCAAAATGGATACACCAGTTCAGAAGACTACTCCTGACTCGAAAGGCAAGTACTCAATCCAAACAACTGGTTTTTCCTTTCAATCATCAGCTATTTGTCATATTGAAACTTCGGATATGTGTGCGTGTGTTTGCATATATATATATATATAGGACTTGTTGAGCATTATCTGGCATTCGTGATCTCGGGTATTGGTGGGACAAGCGCTAGCACCAAAGAATGTGTATCATCTGGTTCATAAATTGTTATGATATATATATCGTTTAAGGTGTCAGTAGTACTCTAAATAAAGAAAGAATGTTAATATTAATTTGTTATTGAATATACCAGAGGACAAGACTCCTGACTTGGTTACGGAGTTGGAAGCCATCGTGAATAAACTTGTTAAAAATACGCTCGACACATTCAAAATGGAGTTGAAAGCCATATTGGAGAGTAAATATGCCATGATCACTAACAGTGTTGGCATATTTTAACAGTGTGCTGTAGTTTTAAATACAGCACACAATTAGCCGGATCCATTCGTGATGCATGTTGGGCGTCTGTACGAGACTGATCTTAATTAATTAGCTATTGGTAAGACATGTGAGCAATCCGTGTGTCGGTGTGTGCGTGTTTGCATGTATCATCTGGTTAATAAGTTGTTAGGTTATGACGTTTAAGGTGTCAGTTGTACTCGATCTAAATTAAGAAACAATGTTATCGTTAATTTGTTATTGAATATACCAGTGAATACTATTCCGGACAAGACTCCTGAGTTGGTTAGGGACATGAAGAAACTTGTTGACGATACGCTCAAAGAATTCAAAACGAAGTTGGAAGCCATGGTGAAGAAATATGCCATCACTGAGAAGTAAGGGAAACCACCTAGTGGCTACAGATGAGGATTAGACTTGTGCTGTTTGAACATTTATATATAAGCAAGTAATTCTATATATATCCTGTTTATTTTAGTTTCTATTTTATTAATACATTCACTATTTTATTTTAGGGCTGGACGAGGACGTTGACGGAGTCAGCGTCCTTTATCAACCTACCTGCATGTGTGCTTGTGTTTACCTACTTATAATGTGTCTCCATTTTATTTTCATTTGTCCTACAAGTCATGTAATGTAAAAGTAAGACTCCATCTACATTCTGGTGTCAACTGCATGCCGTGGAAGAGAAGTATACGCCCTTGTGCCAAGCTTCTATATATATATATATATGGGACTCTTGATAGAAGATCACCGGGGAGTCCAGGCTTACTACATGCAATCACTCTTCATATATATAAGCAGCTGCAGACGGAATGGAGATTACATGGTTGTCTTCCAAATAAATGTTTATCATTTCTGTTGTAATCTTTTAGTTTGTCGTTTTCTTCAATAAGCAGGTAGTAGACTACTTATAAATGATGTATTTCAGTTCTAGCTGGAAGGATCATTGAATGAAATTATAGTATTTTCCTATCCCTGTGAGATGAGACTTGTAGCGCCCGCCCTGATTTTAGTTCCTGATTTAAGACATCTTAACCTGATATTAAGATTATGTCGATATAAATGTTGCGCACAATATTAACTTTCGAGGAATTTAATGGATTATATGAATATTTACATAAATAAATATTAGTCGGTGGATCTTATTTTATAAGCCCAGTTTTATTAGTAAGGAGATTATATTGGGCTCTAATATTATTCTTGGGTGATTAAATGATAAGATTTTTTTTTTTTTTTTTTAAATTTTTCTTTTCTTAGGAAAAAGTCATATTTCATTTCCTCAATGACAAGTTTGTTAATACAAGAGGGAAAGTTCTCAAGCCAAAGATGTTCTTGGCCTAGAGTAAATGCCAGCTTAGCTAAACAGTGGGTCACTGAATTCCCCCTCCTTGTTATATGAAGCACCCTCCATTCCAACATTCTGGAAAGCTGGATTTTTATCTCGTGCACCACTGCCCCATAGCTACCCATCCAATTTTTTTCACTATTAAGCATGTTGACTACAGCCAGTGCATCTCCCTCAAGAATCAAGCGCCTCCACCCCAACCAGTGGCCGAGTTCCACCGCCTTCCAGGCAGCAACCGCCTCCTCTGTGGCTGGGTCCGTGATATATTGCTGTGTTATACTTAGAGCTACCAAAATCTCCCCCTCATGGTCCCTGGCTATAATCCCCATTCCCATCCTTTTCCCAGGCGTATCTATTGCCGCATCCAGCTTATTTTGACATAACCTTCAGGAGGTTTTTGCCAAGTGTGGTCTACGGGTCTCCCACTAGTCGTAACTCCTACTTGCCGATCCAACAATGCCTGGTTATGAGCCTGGACCTGTTCCCGTGCTGCACGTACAACCGCTGCTGGAGATGTCAAAAATCCCCCATGAACCACAACGTTGCGGCGAAGCCAGATTTGTCTTGCGGTGGTAGCAAAAATCTGTAGTTCGTCTGGGTCCAGTTTGTGAGCTAGCTTCTCAAAGATCTCCACAAAATTCTTCCCTGCACTGGAACATTTCTGGATCCTCTTGCTGCATTCGGGCCAGACATCCTGTGCAGAGGCACAGCTCCACAAGATGTGACCCAAAGATTCCATCTCCAACCCACAAATGAAGCAAAGTGGATCCTTCAAAATACCCCTCCTGTGAAGATTCTCTCTAGTTGGCAAAATGTTGTGACACCTTCCATATGAACATAAGCACCACACTAGGACCTCTGACATTCCAAACCTCCCTCCAGAACTTTCTGATGTAACTATTATTAGAACAGGTTCCTACTTCCCTTTCCATCATGGAAGATGCAAGGTGATACCCACTACCAACTGGTCTCCACGTCAAGCAGGACTGATCACCATTCCACATATCCGCTCAGCCTCCTCCGCAGAAAAAAGTTCCTGTATTAGTGGGATGTTCCACCACTTGGTGTTCTCATCGATCAATGCACTAACCTTTGTATCTCGTGGGAGCAAACGTGGAGGAGTTTGGATTTTGTACGTGTTTGGAGCCATTACCCATCGGTCTTCCCAGATCCTTATGGAGTGCCCATCTCCCACTCACCAAATCATACCCTCTTGAAGTAGCTTTCTACACATAAGAGGATTTGTTACCCAAAGATGAACTCAGGAAGGCCCCCTGTGGATAATACTTCTCCGGAAAGATTTGAGCCACTAAAGAGTGTGGGTTTTGAATAAGTCTCCATCATTGTTTAGCTAGAAGAGCCTGACTAAAATTTTCAATGTCTCAAAAGCCCAATTCACCCTTGTCTTTGGCCTTCCCTAACTTTTCCCAACTCATCCAAGAGATTTGAGAAGTATACTCCTTGTGCCTCCACCCAAACCGCGGCATCATGGAATTGATATGCTTGCACAAGGTTTTTGGGAGTTTGAAGACACTCATTGTGTAAGTAGGAATAGCTTGGTTGACTGCCTTAATAAGCACCTCCTTACCCACTTGAGACAAAAATATTTCCTTAAAAGATCAAGTTCGGGATCTACCAATTAAAGCAGGAAGGCCAAGGTATTTTGCATAAGATTGGGTAGAATTAACTCCCGCCATTGATAAGATATGAGCTATTGTAGCCTCCTTAGTGTTCTTGATAAAGAAGATTGAGGTCTTCTCTCTATTAATTTTTTGCCCCTAAGCTTTCTTATATACTTCAAGAATGTCTTAGATTTTTATCCATTCCATTACATTAGCCTTACAGAAAAGTAAGCTATCATCTGCAAAGAATAGATGGTTCAGTCTTGTTTCTCCCCTAGTGATAGGTAGCCCCATAATTCCTTTGTTTAGTTTTGCTTGAGAAAGCTACGTACTACGCCCTTCAACACAAAGGATAAAGAAATAGGGGGACAACAGATCACCTTGTCGCAGACCTCGTGTTGGGGTAATTAGGCCTTGTGGCTATCCATTTACCAGAATCGAATAGGAGACTGTACACACACATGTCATAGCCAATTTAACCCATCACGGAGCAAACCCCATTCTATGCATAATCTCTTCCAAAAAGTGCCACTCCACTTTATCATAAGACTTACTCATGTCTAGTTTTAAGGCCATAAAACCCTGCTTACCATGCATTCTTCCATTCATTGTGTGAAGTGCCTCAAAAGCCACCAACAAATTATCAGTTATAAGTCTTCCAAGTATGAAAGCACTTTGGGTAGGAATATAATAAGGGATAAAATCTTTTTTAGCCAATTAGCTAGGACTTTGGCAACGATCTTATACAAAACGTTGCACAGACTTATTGGGCAGTATTCAGAGACAATAGTTGGATGCTTCTTTTTAGGAATAAGAGCTACATAAGTTGTACTCATGACAAGATCAAAATTCTCAGCATTAAGAAAACCAAGAACTGCTTCACATACCTCCTTGCTCACCGTGAAACATGGTCTTTGATAGAATCCCGCAGTAAAACTGTCTGGGCCAGGAGACTTCAAGGGTTGCATTTGGCCTAGTGTTGTCGCCACTTCGACCCCAGTGAATTCAATCAGGAGCAAATTATTCATCTCCATAGTTACTCGTGGCTCCACTCCAGATAGGCATTCCTCCATATCATTTGTCCTACATGCATGTGGTATATAAATTTTGGTAGTATTGAGTGAAAGTAGCATTCACGTTCCCCATGGTAATGCACTCCTAGCCAGTTTTGTCCGTTATTGTCTGAATTCTATTGGTCCTTCTTCAATGGGACGCCCTTGCATGGAAAAATGAGGTGTTTCGGTCTCCCTTCTGATACCAGGTTTGTTTTGCATGTTGCCGCCATTTAATATCGTCTTGTTCTAGAAGGATATCAAGCTCGGCTTGTAAGTGCAGAATTTCCACTCTGTTATTGGGGGTTTCTTCACGTTGGAGCTTCTCTAACTGTGCACGTGTCTGTTTTATGGTTCACCCAATGCGCCCCAACTTTTCTTTACTCCACCTTTCAAGTGCAATCCAACATCTGTTAAGCTTGATTCAGATAAGCAAAGCTTACTAATGGCTATTGTGTGTTTACTTTGGCTGGAGGAGCTATCTCTTGAAAGTCCTCAAAACAGACTTGTATAGCCAGGTTTACTATAGAGTCATAGTTAGCTGCCTTGAAGAAGGCAAGAAATGAAGATAAATGGCCTACGAGCCTATCGATAAATTAATTTGCTTTTGTATGCTAATTCAATTCCACTTGTGTTTTCATTGTGATTGACAAGCTACCATAGCTCGATCAAAGAGCAAAGCTTTATAATAAGAAAATGCACAATATTGTGAAGCAGTTTATTGAGACCGGTATATGTCCATGGACTTTGTGAAGTTATAAAGAATTCTGCAGATTTTTTGACCAAACTACTAGCAAGAAGGCTAGTGAGAGAAGCATCGAGGGAGATAGGACTGATAACCAAATTATGACACTGTGATTGATACCCAACCTCTATGATTAGAGATCCTATGAATGGGGTTTAATGGGAAACAAAGTTACATGTGATCACGGTATGGTACTGTCAATTTATATTTATTAACTATCTTGCTGAGAAGATTAGAGATGAGTACTCCATCTCTATGATGTAAGACAGTACAAGATGCAGAGTGATTAAGGATGATCTTAAAACTCTAAATGAATATATTGTCCCTACCTGTTGGGATGAGGTGTTCCCTGCATACACTCTTAATAGATACCACCTATATGAGTGTGGATGTTCTATCTCCTATGAGACTTAATTGGGAAGGTCTCTAGAGTGCTCATGAAAGCCATTTGATGATATAACAACAAAAGATGTAGAGTGAGTATGGATGAGTTTAAAACTCTTAATGGGTCCATAGTCCTTAATTGTTGGGATGGAGTGTTCTCTGCATACACTCTTGATGGATGCCACCTATTTGAGTATGGAAGTGGTATCGCCTCCTATGAGACTTTGGCAAGTCTCTAGAGCACTCATGAAACCCAAAGGTGCATGGTTTGTATAAGGTGCCAACCCGCTATAGAATAACCCAATTTCTTTTATTTGATTTGATTTGATTTTTTTTGGAGAAAGTTATGTGGGTGATAAGTTTGATTAACTTGTGGATTTGGTTAAAAGAGTTTAACTCTACCACTGTTCATTAAGTTCTTACTTATTTATCATAGGTGCGGTTAAAACCTTCGGGTACCACATTGATGCATGCTTTAAATCTCCTTTTATTCTAATGTTTGTAACATGGGAGGATTGTTGTAATATTTGTTTCAAATATTCATTTTTTAGTCATTTGAAATCGTTTTATCATTTGATATTATCTTCATGAGTTTTTATGGGAAAGAAATAAAGATCAGCTTGAACCATTTTGGTTTATAACCGTTTTGTCATTAATATTATTTACAAATCATTAAATCTTGTTTTGACTGTTTTGTCATTAATATGCATTGATATTTTTATTATTAACGAGGAGTGTTAGGCTTACAAAGAAATTTTACAGAAAAACTAATACAAACTGATATGGCACAATATGATTAATTTTTTTCAAAATTTGAATTTATCTTATATTCAATCATATTGTGCTACATGAGTTTGTAAAATTTTTTCTGCAAAATTTGTTTGTAAACCTAGCATTCCTCATTATTAACAGCTGTTATTATTTTCTAAGCATTAATGGTTGTTATTAAGACATGAGATTTTGAGAAAATATCGTTTATGCCCTTTGTCATTAACTTATATTTATGGCCTTTTGATAACGAAAGATATTGATCGTTCAAGTTTAATAAGTTTTATGGACTTTCACCATTTGCTCATTAACAAGTGTTTTATGGTTTTCAACCGTTTTAATTTGGTCATTATATTTTCTTTATGTTTTAGGTCCAGCATTATATATATATCACCACTTCGTTGGTTCAAGTGGCTTTTGATTTTGTCTTACAACGTTTAGCCTTTCATGCATTGTGTTAGCATTTGTTATTGCTTCCCACTCGCAATTATTTTGTTGTTGTACATCATCCACTTTGAGAAAAAACGGATTGTTCTATTACTTTTCGTTATTGAAAGTGCATCCTTAAAGAAGGTAGACGCTATAATCTAACTCTGGGAGATTACATGTTAAAGGATCCGATCGTACCGAGTTATATACTCCAAGAGGCACGAATCAACATTTAAGGACAATGCTCTTGCGTGATTCTATAGCATTGTGATATCTTTTCATACTCTACTTTTCATCTCTTGTAACTTATTTATTCTATTGTAAATTTTCAGATTATTATTATTATTATTTTATTTCAATAAGAATTTTGTATTTCCAACAAATTCAACTTTATTATCGAACAAATTGGGTTTGTTTCTAGCTCCTATGACTCTCCACTTTTTATTCAATGTTTGATGTTAGCCTTATTCTTCTTTTATTAAATGTTGATGATACGGTTATTACGAGAGATGATATTGCCGACATTTGTTACCTTTAACATTTTTTGATCCAACAATTCGAGATGAAGGATTTGGGCTTTCTCAACTACTTTCTTGGATTGAATGAGATTTACAACCTTTCATTGAGGTGGAAATAAGGACAGCGCTCTTTCAAATGGCTCCTCTCAAAGCACCGGGTCCGGATGGGTTCAATGCTGGGTTTTTTCAAAAGAATTGGGCGACTGTGGGACCGGAGGTATGCCAAGCAATTCTTCATATTCTAAACAAAGGTGAAATTAGTAGTGATTTGAATTTCACCTACATAGCCCTTATCCCTAAGATTAAAAATCCCATGCATGTGACTGAATTCCGACCCATAAGTCTATGCAATGTCCTCTACAAAATTGTGTCGAAGGTCCTTGCAAATAGATTGAAGATGGTACTGCCGTACATTATTTCTCCGACCCAGAGTGCTTTCATCCCTGGGAGGTTAATTACAGATAATGTGTTGGCCGCTTACGAGACTTTACATACGATGCATTCTAAATTATGGGGTAAGCAGGGGTATATGGCGGTCAAAATTGATATGAGTAAGGCCTACGACCGGGTTGAATGAGAATTTTTGAGAGAGATTATGGGAAGGATGGGGTTTGATCCTCATTGGATAAATCTCATTATGATGTGTATCCGCACGGTTAGCTATGTGGTTTTAGTGAATGGGGTCCCAACGGGAAGAATCACACCGTCTCGTGGCCTCCGACAAGGAGATCCTATTTCGCCCTACCTGTTTCTTATTTGTGCTGAGGTGCTGAATTCAATGTTGTCAAGGGCGGATGATATGGGAGTTCTAAGGGGGGTCCCAACATCCAAGAGGGGTCCTCGCCTAAACCATCTCTTTTTTGCCGACGATAGTCTCCTTTTTTGCAGAGCTGATATTTGTCATTGGGCTAGACTTACAGATATTCTGCGTACCTATGAACTTGCATCGGGCCAACGGTTAAATGCATCAAAGACGGCTATTTTCTTTAGTCGTAACACTTCGGAAGGAGTGAAGGAGCAAATTTTAGAAGTGGCAGGGCTCTCGAGTTCCCAACGGTATGATACCTATTTGGGCCTTCCAGCTTTGGTGGGTAAGTCGCGGACTAAAGAGTTCAAGGGGATCAGAGATCGGGTGTGGAAGCGACTCTAAGATTGGAAGCTAAAATTCCTTTCCCAAGCGGGGAGGGAAATTTTGATAAAGGCAGTCATACAAGCTATCCCTACTTATTGTATGAGTGTTTTTAGGCTCCCAAAGGTTTTATGTTCAAATATCAACTCTCTTATGCAAAGGTTTTGGTGGGGAGCGTCTCATATTCCTTGGATGAGTTGGAGTAAATTGGGGGAGTCGAAGGAGAAAGGTGGTATGGGTTTTCGCGACTTAATGTGCTTTAATTCGGCTATGTTGGCCAAACAAGTGTGGCGCCTTTGGAGTACACCGGATAGTCTTGTCTCGAAGATTATGAAGGCGAAATACTTCCCCAATAATTCCTTTTTGGATGCTCCCTTGGGGCATAAGCCCTCTTTTGCATGGCGAAGTATATGGAGGGCACGGGAATTGCCTGAGGAGGGGCTGTTTTGGCGGATTGGGAATGGGAAAACGAAGAAGATTTGGGGTGACAAATGGGTGCCTTTACCCTCCACTTATGCTATACAATCCTATCCAAGGATCCTAGCCTCGGATGCAAAAGTAAGTGATTTAATTGATAGTGATACTAAAGGGTGGAATAAGGCACTTATCGAAGAGATTTTTGGGCCCAATGAAGCATCGGCGATTTTATCTATTCCCCTTAGTTGCACAAATCGGGATGACCGGTTGACATGGAGGGGTAATTCTAAAGGAACCTTTACTGTTAAAAGAGCATACCATATTGCTAAAGAAGGACAGGCAAGACAGCACCCGGAGAGTTCGACTAGAGGGGAATTGGGGGAGATATGGTGGGCATTGTGGAAACTAAAAGTGACAAATGCTGAAAAATTTTTTTTGTGGAAAGCATGTCACGAAATTCTGCCAACAAGAGCCAACTTATACAAACGCAAGATCATTACTGATCCCCTATGCCCTTTCTGTGGTTTAGTTGAGGAGACATGTTTCCACATTTTGTGGGAATGCCCCTCGGCCAGGGATGTGTGGGGTGGCTGTGGAAAAAAACTGCAGAAGAGTTCCTTTGATGGTCCCACTTTCTGTCATCTGGTGAAGGCAATTTTCGGCTGTTTTGAAGAAAAGGAGATCAACTGCTCGTGGCTCCGCAAGGAGGATTTGGTTTCGACGTAATTCGGTGCTTCATGGAGGTCTGTTTGATCATCCAAATGCTCTAGTTCTTCAAGCCGCTGCTGCGGTGGATGCTTATGCGTCAGCTCGTGACCGTCCAGTGGGGGAAACCAAAAATGGGGTTCAAGCTAGTTGGCAAGTCCCACCTCTTGGCTGGAATAAAATTAACTGGGATGCTGCGATCTGCAATCAGCAACGAAAAACAGGAATGGGAGCTGTTATTCGAGATTCAGAGGGGAGGGTGATAGCCGCACGTTGCTTGGCGATGCATGGATGTCTTGATCCTTTATCGGCGGAGGCATGGGCTGGCACTCAAGCGATCAGCTTCTGCGCTGAACTGGGACTCTCTAACATCTACTTAGAGGGGGATGCGATGGGGGTGATAGAAGCTGTCAAAGCAGAAGGTCAAAATTGGAGTAAGATCGGACATTTAGTGGAGGACATGAAATTATTGCTCCAAGAGTTATCACCTTGGCAGATACATGGAGTGGGTAGGTTGGCAAACTGTGCTGCTCATACTCTGGCTCGCTGTGCTGTTAGGGAGGGTCTTGATATGACTTGGATGGGAGCTTTTCCAGCATGTATTCGGGCTATTATCCTACGGGAGTGTTCTACTCCTTGTAGTCAGATTGATTGAATAATATATGCAGCAGATTTTTTTCAAAAAAGAAAGTGTCTTTTGATTCAGATGGTTCCTATATCTTTCAAGCTAAATATGCTTATGATCTCTTCTCATATGCTAAACTTACTGATTGTAAAATTGTAAATAGTCCTTTATTATCGAATGTCAAGTTTCAAGTGATTATGCCATAGTTCCCCTTCATCAACTATTACTTTATTGCAAATATTTTTGAATTTAGAGAGAGCCTATAGCAGTTGTATGTTGTTTGTTCTCCGCCCATGCATGAGCCATTTACCATTGCTATAAAAGATGTTGCCTTCTTTCTTAAAAAATTGCACCGCAAAATCAGTCATAGAATTGACATATGCTAAATAAATTTGCCTTGGGTCCTTCGACATACGACACATCATAAAGGGTAGGAATACCTGGAGTATCAACCGAACATTTTCCTGTTACTTTAGACGTACTACCATTCTCATTATGGAATATTACCACCTCTACACTTTCTCCATTCCTTCAAACAATGTCTTGTCACTTGCCATGTGCTTAGAACAACGATAGCTTACACACGTGTCAAGGACTTCGATTGCAATGTGAACAACCAAACGCACTTGGTCTTCCTTGTTCACCCAAACTTGCTTACTTTTAGGTGGGGTCAGGATTTGGTCACAAGTCACATGAGTTGTATTTTTATTTTCAGAAGATTTTCACAACTTGGCCAATTTCTCACTGATGAACTTCACTTGAGCAATCAAAGGTTTCAACTAGTTCTCAATACTAGATTCATCTTTAATAGGACGATGCTTCTTGGACCAAGGTTTTTAGGATCGAATCTGGAAGCAATTAGTTCTAGTATGATATTTAATGATCCCGGAATGATGATAAATGAGAATAAACTTGACTTGACATTTTTTTCCTTGAAGGAGCCTTGGATTTAGGCTTTTCACAGTCATTTGAACAAAAACTTTTGTCGTTATTCAAACACGTTACATCAACTTTGACTTCTTTCATCTTAGGTTTAATAAACGTGGTCTAAGAAGATGCGGCAAATTTATTAAAACCCAAACTCGATCTATCAAAAGAATATTTATGATCATGCAACATTTTATCAAACTTATCACTATAAAATTTTTTTATATGATTTTGATTTTTTTTTTCAATTCATTCTCCTGCGATTTTACGTCAGCAATCAACAATACATTTTCAGATGTCAAGATGTTACATGTGAATCATCCAATTTCTCAAGCAATTTATCTTTTTCAAGATCAATCTCATTGAGTTTCTTCAAAGTCATTTTGTTCAACTTTTTTTGTTTGATGAATTACTCAAAAAGATTATTATAAGTAATTTGAAGGTTATTCTAAATAAGTTATATCCTATATGCTCAATTAAATAAATCAACAAGTAACAAATTTATTCAATATAAACTAAAATGCCTTACACTAAGCATGGATTTGAAGGCACTATCCCCAACATTATGCTGAGGGAAACTCAAGGCCGAATGAAAGCTCATGTACAACATGGCTCACATCATACGGTTTCCACTATGGTTATGTAAACGCAAAAACTAGGTGGATAGGTCACATGTAATAATGCATACAGGCATGAATTCCATCTGTAAGGTTCGCAATTATATGGAGGGCCAGGTTCGCAATTATATGGAGGGCAATAACACAAGCGAGACGTGGTTAAATGTATTTATTCCAAAAGTTTGAACTGATAGGAAAATGTGAACAATAAGTTACCAGTTAAAATGTCTTCTCATAATAAATTTCATATTCTTGATTGAACCCCTTAGCCATAACACATGCCTTGTATTGCTCAACAAATCCATTCGATTTAGTTCGGTCAAATTGATACCATGTTAAAATAACTAGAGAAAATAGAACTTTGAATTAAATACTATATTCGCTAAAAAAAAAAAAAAAAAGAGGATTTTTTGACGTGTCTACAGAACACACTTTTTGCCATGTCACTAATTACTGCCACGTCAAGAAAAACTTTATTGACGTGTTGAATTTGCCACGTCAATCATTATTGACGTGTCAAAAATTACACGTCAATAATTATTGACGTGTCATTTTCACACTTCAATAATTATTGACATATGAAAATGACACGTCAATAATTATTGACGTGCCATTATTTCACAATTCAAAAATTAAATAATTAATAATATTAATTATTTGTTTAAAAAAAAATATTAGATAACAAAATTTAATTGGTAACCTATATTAGGTAACAAAATTTAATTAGTATATGTATAATATATATACATATAATTGGTATATGTCGTCATATATTAAGAGATATATTCAAACCCATTAAAATTTTATAAAACTAGTTAATGCATAAGAGTCTCTTAACACTCTTATGCATTAGCTATTAAATATATGTTTATAGACAGTTAATGATAAATATGTACATATTTCTTGGGGTTTGTACTCTTTTAATTTATTTCGAAAAAATTATTATGGCTATATCACGTTTTCAATATTGTAGGAGTATTATAAACTAAAAAATTAAAGTGTTTTTTAGAATATTAATACATATATGTGTTCTCTTAGTCTTAATAGTATATGGTATTTTTTTAAAAAAAAAATAAG
Source organism: Corylus heterophylla (assembly GCA_016403345.1). Classification (NCBI taxonomy): domain Eukaryota; kingdom Viridiplantae; phylum Streptophyta; class Magnoliopsida; order Fagales; family Betulaceae; genus Corylus; species Corylus heterophylla. The sequence continues at coordinate 19,294,497 of CM028140.1, forward strand.
GATCATATCATTTTTTTTCTCTTACTATTTTCAATGTTATTTTCTTGACGTGTCATATGTAACACGTCAAGAATTTCTTGACGTGTTGCATGTGACACGTCAAGAATTTTTTGACGTGTCAAATGTTGGCACGTCACTAAAAAAATGAGCAGGAGATCTCTCTTAATTCAACTTTTTCCCTCTTCTTATTATTTACTCTTTCCCTCTTCGATCTTTTATTTCCCCCACACTCTCTCTCTCTCCTCTTTCAATCTCCCTCTTCTCTCTGCACGCCCAGTACCCCAGGTTAGCTCCCTCTTCTCTTAGATGGGAAGAAGAAAAAGAAAAGGAGAAGAGAAGAAGAAGAAAAGCATAAGAAAAAGAAAAGGAGAACAGAAGAAGAGAAGCAGAAGAAAAAGAAAAGGAGAAGAAAAGAAGAAGAAGAAGAAGAGAAGATAAGAAGATTTTTTGGGTTTGACGTTTGGGAATTTGATTTTTCAGGTTGATTTTTTGATTTTTGGGTTTGGGTTTTTGAAGATTTTTTGGGTCTGAAAATGGAGAAAAGAAGAGAGATTGGCATGCTGGGCGGATTTTGTTGGGGAATTTTTCAAGGTGATTCCTATTCCAGCAAATGTACCGAAAATGGAGAAAAGAAGAGAGAGAGAGTGAGAAAAGGAGAGAATGGCGTGCAGGTGCGCTAGAGAAACGAAGGAAGGGAGAGAGAGAAATAGATGACGGTGAAAAAAATTTAAAAAAAAAAATCTTTTTTTTAATAATTTTTAAACTTTAGTGACGTTTCGAAATTGGCACGTCAACAAATTTATTAATTTATTGACATGTCAATTTCCGACACGTCAAGAATTTCTTGACGTATCAAAACTGACACATCAATAAATTTGTTGACGTGTCAAACTGACAGATCAATAAATTATTGACGTGTCCGAAAATGACACATCAAAAAATTTTTTGGACGTGTCAAACAGTGACATGTCAAAAAATCTCCATTTTTGACACCCTCATTTTTAATGTCCGGCACACGTCAATAAAGTTTAGTGACGTGTCAGACTACCTAACACGTCAAAAACACCCTGTAAAAAAAAATTCCATTTTTTGTAGTGAACTTCCTACAAATCCCTTTTGTTTTGTTTTTTTTTTTTTCTCTCGCAAATTTCAAGAAAATATATATGGTGCATTAATCAATTTAGTTAAAGTGCTACGAGTTGTCCTTGGTGGAACTTCAAGGGAGCCGATCCTAGAGACTTTCTTCACTTTGCTAAATATTGTTGTTAGCATATGTGCAAGCCCAACATGTGGCCTTGGTACAAAAAAAAAAAAGAAGATAAAATCGTCATCTCTCTCTCTCTCTCTCTGTGTGTCTTTCTTTCTGGTACACGCTTATGTTTTATGAATGATCAGTAATGTTGTATTTGTGTCTGCACATGTAGTTACAGTAATTGATGTAATTATGTCTTCTCTCTAGGGTTTCCTCTGGTTTTCGTTCTGAAATCCTTTGAGAAATTGCTATAGGTGAAGTTCTGTCTCCATCCATTTTGACGGACGTGGAGTGTGAGAAAACAAAGTTTTTGTAAGAACCTATCGATGGCTGACCGGGAAGGAAAAACGAAAGTGGGCGATGACCGCACAGAAGGAGAAAAGGTGGAGATCGTCATTACAGATGAGGACGTCTTTGAGGTTTGAACAAGAGGAGAAAACAGTCTGGTAGGAATCATCTGGGCGGAAAAAAAATCAATAAGGAAGCCATCAAGACGGTACTGGCTGGTATCTGGAAAGCAGAGGGACGTTTGGAATTTACAGTGATCCAAGAAAATATATGGATCTTTGAATTCTCAGACAGTACGATCAAGGAAAGAGTGATCGCAGGACGCCCATGGTCATTCGAGCGGCAAATCTTGGTACTTAACGAATTCAATGGCCTTGTTGCTCCTTCTCGGATGGATTTTACACACTCACCTTTTTGGATTCAAGTTCATGACATGCCTCTCCTTTGCATGTCTAGAGCAGTGGGAACCAAAATAGGTAACACTTTAGGTGTGCTAGAGGATGTTGATGTGAAAGAGGATGGTGCAGGATGGAGGAGGAGCCTCCGGTTGAGGGTCACCATAGACCTTAGCCGCCTTCTTGAAGGTGGAAGGACATTAATACTGGGAGGAAAGTCAGTATGGGTCGCCTTTAAGTACGAACAACTCCCTCTTTTTTGTTTCCATTGTGGCTGAATTCTTCATGGAATAGATGGTTGTCCTAAAAATCCAGGCAGAAGGAGGAATTTGGTGGTAGGAGGAAAACAATGGGGAGTTTCGCTGCGTGCAGAGGAAGCAAAGAGGAATGGCGGAACCAGTTTCCCAAAATCAAACATGGCTGGCGGTGCACCCACGGCAGGGACGGGCAAGATGGCAGGGGAACACCCAAACCATCCCCAAACGGAAGACATGGAAAGTAGTGGATCCTACGGAAGCCCTAGGAGCGGCAGAACCCAAAAAAAGGAAAGGAGGGATCCGGCCATTAATACTAGCCTTAATGAGAAGCACTCGCACAAAAAAGAAGTTAATGGCAAAGATCCCAAGAGGGATTTAAGGTGAAAGTCTCCCGATAGGATCCCTGATGTTGGGAAGCGACAGAATCGAGCTGGGGAAAAAGGAAAGCAAATTAGTCAACCAAGGGGCAATATAGGGAAAGCAGCTGTGAGGTTGTCCAGGGGAGTTTATTCTTCTCAGGAGGTGGGCCAGAGTTGGAAACCGGGGGGGACAAAAGGGCTGGCCACGGAGTATGGCAGCAATAAATGCCTTGTTGCTAACCAGTGGGCCAAGGATCATGTGGGAGTTGGTGGGCCAAAAAGAAAGAGGGAAAATTCACCAGTCGAGACGGAAAAGAATATAACAGCCATGGAGAGCACACCGGCAGGCAGCTACCTGCTAGTATGGAAGAGAAAAGCTTGAGAAAGCCCTGGAGAAGGCCAACAACAGAATCGGAGAGACCAAGGCTGGAAGGAGGTGGAGCTGAGGTGACAAAAAAGATAGGGAGGCATGACCCAACAATCATGGAATTGGCGGAGGCTGTTTCACAGCCCCGCCAACATCCATGAAAATCCTCAGCTGGAACTGCAAGGGGCTTGGGAACCCCACGGCAGTTTGTGACCTATGCCTTCCGGCAAAGGAGAAGAAACCCAACATTCTTTTTCTCATTGAGACTAAAAGAACTCAAGGTGAAATGGAATGGATAAGAATAAAGCTTGGCTTTGAGAATTTATTTGCAGTGGATCCTTTAAGGAGGTGTGGCGGTTTGGCTCTGTTTTGGCAGGAGAATTGTAATGTGACTATCCAAAACTTTTCCAGGCATCATATAAATTAAGTAATCACAACACAAGAAGGGGTCTAGAACTTTACCGGGTTCTACGGTAATCCGGAGGTGTCTTGCTGGAATGAAACATGGACGTTATTAAAACACCTCTATAAGGTGACGAAAGGCCCGTGGCTTAGTGTTGGGGATTACAACGAAATTGTGGATATGTCGGAGAAATGGGGTGGAGCAGAGAAGAGAGATGGCCAAATGGAATTATTTCGTGGCAATTTAGAAGAGTGTGGACTCAGCGATTTAGGATACGTTGAATGAAAATATACTTGGTCTAATGCACGGGAAGATGGCAGATTCCTAAAGGAACGCCTAGATAGGGCGTTAGCAAATGATGAATGGTGCTCAATGTTTCAACATGTGGAAGTGCAAGTCCTGGCCGCAAGGTCTTTTGACCATAAGCCTCTGCTGATTTTGTTTACACGATCAAAGAAGGAGGACGCCTGTGTGAAACGGGGCTTTCGGTTTGAAGCAAAATGGAAAATAGGAGGTAGTGCAGGGAGCGTGGAAAACAGGAGGTACTTTTGGAAATGGGGTTGACATCGTGACCAACAAGCTAAAAAACTGCCGTGGTGCGTTACTTCAATGAGCAGAAAATTCAGATTTTCAGAACAACTCCTGAAACACAAGACGAAGCAACTCCAAAATCTCCAGAACAACGAGGGTCCACATAATCAAAGGCAGATAAAAGAACTTAAAAGAGATATAGCAGTGATTCTTGATCAAGAAGACCTCAAGTGGAAACAAAGGGCTAAACAGACTTGGTACACAAAAGGGGATCGTAACACTCCTTACTTTCTTTCTTGGGCGAACCAACGAAAGAAAAGAAATCAAATATCCTGTATAAGGGATGAGGAGGGTGAAGAATGGCAACTTCTACACGAAGTAAGGAGAGCTTTTGAGGGTTATTTCCAGAAGACTAGACGAATGCCTGGAAGGAATGACAGTACGAGTAACTCAGGAAATGAACACACTGCTGCTGACCATATATACACGGACTGAAGTGGAGAAGGCTCTTGTGACGACCCGCTTAATAAAACATGACTAAAAATTTTTCTTTTAAAAAAAAGCATTACCCACAATAAATCAGATTGTCACAGTGGCATGACAATACCGCAGTATGCCACGAACCCATGCATTAACCTGATTGACAATTTAATATGCCACACAGAGCTATATGCATCATCAATGATTCATCAGAGTTCATATCTTTGCAACGGAATATAAATAACATTACACTTACATAACACATTAGAGCTGACTAATACATCTATGTGAATAAAGTCTTACATACAAAATAATGGCTATACAAAAGTGTCACATGCGACACGAGCCATATACCAAATGCCAACATCTAAGCATATCCTTGAATGCTCTAACAAAGAGGACTAACAACTAGTCCAACAAAGTAAACCTCCCACGTATCTAGACCTCCGACGTCGCCCAAATACAAGGTTACAAGATCCTCATCTATTGTCTATGTACCTGCATCCACAACATCGCCTGCACCACGGGAATCACCACCACCCGTGATACAGGCGGAATTATGAGCCCGCCGTCTCCATGAAATAGAGACGCCAAAGAAGATAGAACTCACTGGGCTTTCCAAAAGAGTTGTCATTAGAAAACATACTTGCAAATTATATGGCTTAACAATAAATCATTTTGAAAGTCATCATGCAACATCTAGCCATAACGTTATACATATGTCATCATGCATCATCTAGCAATAATGGTATACATATGTCATAATGCATCATCTATCCATAAAAGTATACATATGTCATAATGCATCATCTATCCATAAAAGTATACATATGCGTCCGTCCCATACCAGTCACATATGCATACTAATACGTCTAGCATAAAAATCACACAAAACCAATCATCATCATCATACAATCGTATGTTATGCGTGCTCATGCTCATGCAACATCATCTTCTCATATCATCCATACATATACATATATAACATCATCTCCTCATAACATCCGCCATGCATATATACATAACATAACATCATCTCCTCATAACATTCGCCATGCATATATACATAACATAACATCATCTCCTCATAATAATTTCGCCATGCATATATACATAACGTAACATCATCTCCTCATAACATCCGCCAGGCATATACATATATAACATCATCTCCTCATAACATCCACCATGCATATACATATATAACATCATCTCCTCATAACATCCACCATACATATACATATATAACATCATCTCCTTCATAACATCCGCCATGCATATATACATAACATAACATCATCTCCTCATACATTCGCCATACATATACATATATAACATCATCTCCTTCATAACATCCGCCATGCATATATACATAACATAACATCATCTCCTCATACATTCGTCATGCATATATATACATAATATAACATCATCTTGTGCCATTTCCATCATGAGGCCAACCTTTCGGTAGGAGATTTGTCATCGCTACCGGGGGCCGTCTTGTTGTTTTTCGTTATACATGAGGCCAGCTCTACGGTAGTGAGACGATACTCAATCACCACCGGAGTTGAACCCCGTTTCCGTTACGCATGGGCCAGCTCTACGGTAGTGAGATCATACTCAATCACTACCGGAGTTGAACCCCGTTTCCATTATGCATGGGCCAGCTCTATAGTAGTGAGACCATACTCAATCACTACCGGAGTTGAACCCCGTTTCCGTTTCATTACTCATGCCATGTTCATGCTTATGTCAATAAATCCTTGAACTTATATGCTATCATAACTCATATCATAAAATCATAGAATCATGTCATAAACTATGCCAACCATCAAAATGCTCATAACAACATAATCATCACATTATCTTGTAAACCCATAAAAGCTCATAAAAACATCGTATCAAACATTCATCCAACACTTCTCATAGAACATCATTAAATATTCATATAATCACAAAACACCTTGTATCAATCATTCGTCTAAAACATCTTTATACTTTAAAACATAGTATATTTTTGCCCAGTAAGTAAAATACTTACCTTGTAGCCTACAAATGACTCACGACTCAAGTAATCCTTTCGAAGTGCTCCATCGATCCGATTACCCATACCAGACATTGGAAGACTAGATCTAGTCCTAAGCCTCCAATATCACATTATTTGCCTGCAATTAACCGCATCATTAGACTTGGTTAAACTATCAAACTCTACACCTTATTACACACATAGCTACCCACATGCTCTTACGTAGTATCGCTTTACTCTCTTAGACATTAACTAAGCACCAAAGACCCTCCATATAAGCCAACTCAACTAAGGCCTTATTCTAATTAATTGCTTTACACTAAGAAACCCAATGTTACTATACTCTTACACCATGTATTAACTTGATTACTAAATACACACTTAATGAATTCCATCTTTACATAACAATTTAATACTTTATTAATTCATGATATGAAAGTATATTTGTTACTCATATAATTTAAATGCATATTAAGTTAATCCAATTTCAATGATGCGCTTATGTCACTTTTATTGTACATATATATTTAATTGCAATACTAAGTGAATCCAAAGTCTAGTTATGCATTTTTACAACATAACCAATTTATACATACAATACTCTAATGCCTTAAGGTTATATTTGGGCAACCAATAATATACAATCATCTCATCTTAAACCTTTTATTACATAACCTTATCATATTCTATGTTTATCAACATGTTTACCATTATACCCATCTACTTATCTATTTACTACTCATTACATTAAATACTCATTTACTCCCTTATCATACATAACATAAATATATATCAATTCTCATTGTCGTTTACCCCAATTTATAATACTCATAAACACTTTGATAATTACCATGATTCTAATATGACATTAGAACTTAAACCCATATTCATCAATTTCTATTGAACCCATGAAAGCCTATGGTTAATTAACACTTTCAAATGCAATTAACCCATTCAAACAATATTCATAGTGTTCACATACCAAAAGCTCCAATTTAATTCATACTATAACAATTAGGGTTTATGCCCATATTTTACCAATAAGTAAAATTGGAGTTTCAACCCATTAATTCCATAACCCGGAACTTGTATAATGCATAACAATCTACTACACATACAAGCCCCACATTAATTTTATGAATTAGGTTTCTTATCAAATTTCTCCAATTTTCAAGCCTAAACAAAAATCCTCCAAATCATTATGATTTCAAGCTTGGAATCCAATGGGTAGAACAAAACCTTAAAGAGAAACTAAAGATTTTAACAATATAACAAAATCCCCAAAATTCCTCTCAAGAACCCTAATTTTCGGACCCAAATCAAAGCCTCACAAATCTACACAATTTCTAGCTTCTAATCTCATGGGTAACACGAAAATTACAAGGAAAGACTAAAGATTTTACCTCTCAAGCACCCCTAGCCGAAACCCCCTTCAAATTCATCACTTTCCTTTTCTTTTCTTTTTCTTCTTTCTTCTTCTCCTTCTTCTTTCTCTTTCTTTCTCCCAGCCAGCAGTACCCCTCTCTCTCTCTCTCTCAATCTGCAGGCTTTTTCTCTCCCAATCTAGGCCGTGTGTGTGGGTTTGTGGAAGGAGAAAGAGTGAGGGAAAATGGGAAAAATGGGGGCTGCTGTGTGTGTGCGTGAATGAGGGGTGAGGGAGAAAGAAAGAAAGGAGGAAAGAAGGAAAAGATGGGGGGAAAAAAATGGGCTGCTGCAGGGGGCCCACCAAAAAACACTTATATTATTATTATTTTTTGCATTTTTCTTTTAAAACTAAGGAGATAAGGTATCTCCAATGGCCAATGAAAATTTGACATGTGGCATAGGATAAGATTCTATTTCTATTTTAATGCCCCAACTATTTAGAATTGCAAGATTTACCCCTATTATTTATTTCAACTACAATTTACCCACACATATAATTATTTACCACACTAGGAATTATTATCCTAATACCGTTAATCCCATTTTATTATATCTATTATTCTAAATCATCTCATGTTTTATCTCATTAATTAAATCTGATTACTATGAGGTTATTAATAATAAACTTAATTATTTTCTCGGGTCTTACAGCTCTTATGGGGGTGGCTCCTTTAAAGTCCCCAGGACCGGATGGGTATGCTGCCTGTTTTTATCAAAAAGCCTGGCCCACAGTGAAGAACGAAGTGTGTGATGCAGTCTTAGGCTTCTTGAACGAAGGTACTTTCAATGCTGATATTAACCCTACTCATATTGTGTTGATTCAAAAAAAAAAGACACCTTTATCTATCATTGATTATGGACCTATAAGTCTCTATAATGTGATATATAGGATTATTGCAAAAGTCATTGCTAATAGACTGAAAAAGGTACTGCCAGATATCATTTCCCCCAATCAAAGTGCTTTCGTTCCTGGTCGACTCATTATAGACAATATTCTGGTGGCCTTTCAAGCTTTGCATACCATGAATGGAAGAATGAAGGGAAGCAAGGGTTATATGGCACTGAAGCTTGATATGAGCAAAGCGTATGACAGAGTGGAATGGGGCTTTTTAGAAGAAATCATGCTCAAATTGGGCTTTGATCGGAGATGGATCCAAAAAGTGATGCTATGTGTCCAAAACGTGACGTATTCGGTGCTGATTAATGGTCATATTCGGCCATCTAGGGGACTGAGACAAGGAGATCCACTCTCCCCATATCTCTTTATTCTTTGTGCAGAGGGACTCAGTCACATGCTTGGTAAGGCGGAAGAGAATAAACACATCTCGAGTTTACCCATCACAAGTGGAGGCCCAAAAATAAATCATCTCTTGTTTGCATATGATAGTCTCCTCGCAAATCTGGATGAATGGAATGAGATGCAAGCACTTCTAGAAATGTATGAGCGAAGTTCGGGGCAATGCCTAAACAAGGACAAGACATCAATATTTTTCAGCCTAAATACTAAGCCGGAGGTTCGGGCTCATTTAAAGTCAATTGCAGGAGTAGGACGCACACGAAATTATGAAAATTATCTCGGTCTTCTAGCGTTGATTGGTAGATCAAGAATATGGTCTTTCAACAAAATTCAGGGAAGAGTTTGGGATCACCTCAATGGGTGGAAGGAGCGATTTTTGACTCATGCAGGTAAGGAAGTTCTTTTGAAGGCCGTTATTCAAGCTATTCCTATATACATGATGAGTATATTTAAACTCCCTAAGACTCTTAATTGGCAGATTAATTCGATGATGGCTCGGTTTTGGTGGGGTCATAAGAAAAATACTTCGCGAGTAGCGTGGATGGGTTGGGAAAGGATGGGCATAAGTAAGGCAAGGGGAGGATTGGGCTTCCGAGACCTAGAGAGTTTCAATGAGGCTCTTCTAGCAAAACAAGGGTGCAGGTTGGTGCATGACCCCACTTCTTTTGTAGCTCAGATTCTTCAAGCCAAGTATTTTAAAAATAAAACTTTTTTGGAGTCAAATTTGGGGAATATGCAATCCTTTGCATGGAGGAGTATATGGGGGGCGAAGAAATTACTAGAGGCGGGCTTGATATGGAGGGTGGGAAATGGGCACTCAATTAACATTTGGGGAGATCGTTGGCTTCCAACCCCTACCACACATATGATAGTCTCCTCATAGTGTGCTTCACCATAATGCAAAGGTAAAGGAATTAATTGACGATGATACCCAGTGGTGGAACATTCCTTTGATTGAAAAAGTGTTTATGAAAGACAAGGGCGAGGTTATTTGTAACATGGTGATCAGCCCAGGCAGCCAACGTGACAAATTAATTTGGGTGGGGACGAAGAATGGCAAGTTTTCAGTCCGAAGTGCGTACCATTTAGCAAACTATTGGTGATAATAGGAGGGGCTCTACCTCAGCAGCAGGATGTGGGGGTACTATCTGGAAGAAAATTTGGTCTATTAAAGGACCCCGGGTCATGCAGTTTTTCTTGTGGAAGGCCTGCCAAAATACTCTTCCTACGAAAGGAAATCTTTTCCGTCGTCGAATCACGCCTGACCCTTTGTGCCCTTTGTGTGAACAGATGGAGGAAACCCTGGGTCATATTCTTTGGGGTTGCCCATCCGCCCAAGATGTATGGCTGGAATGCAATAGGAGACTACAGAAGTGCTTGAGTTATGACGAGGATTTTGCAATGCTGTTTGATCTTTTGCTGGGAAAGTTGGAGGAAGATGATATTCTTTTGTTTGTCGCCGCGGCGTGTCAAATTTGGTTTCGGCGAAACCAGGTGGTTCATGGGGAGGAGATGACACCTCCTTCAGCAGTTATCCAAAAGGCCCGAATTCACCTATACGAATACGAGCAGGCGCAGACAAGTTTGGGAGCTGCAAATAGCGAAGCTTCTCCAACAAGACCAGCATTACAGTGGCAGCCACCTTCGGACGGATTTACAAAGTTAAATTGGGATGCCTCTATAGAAGCCGCGGGAGGAAAAATGGGGATGGGAATAGTGGCTCGTGATCATGCAGAAAGAGTACTGACAACAGTTTGCAACACAAGACTCCACGTTCGGGATCCTTCATCAGCCGAAGCTTTGGCAATGAGGCAAGCTGTGGAGCTGTGTGTTGAAATGGGTTGGCAGCAGGTCATCCTGGAGAGGGACGCCTTGGAGATCATACAGCTTATGCAATCCACTGAAGACTGGTGGGGTAGTTATGGCTCAGTCATTCGAGATGCCAAGATCAAGCTACACAGTGTAGCGGAATGGAGGGTGGCCCATGTATGCCTTGAAGTTAATACAGTAGCGCATAGCCTTGCTAAATTAGCACTATCCATACAGGGGAAGCATATCTGGGTAGACGACTACCCTTCATGTATCAAAGCTCAGGTTCATTCTGAGAAAGTTTATCAATAATCAATGAAGTTGATTGATTCTCAAAATAAATAAATAAATAAATTTAGTTAACTGAAGCGTTTTGAAGAAAAAAAAAAAAAAGTGTGAGTCAACTTAGTTAAACTATGTGTTTTGCAAGGAAAAGGAAAACGTTGATTAAAAAAAAAAAACCCACATCTGACTCGTTTTCAACGTTTCACTCTCTTCTTCAACCTTCTGAATGTTGTAGACTTGCAAACCTGCAGTCATAGATTTAAATCAAAAGAAAATCAAGTACTCTTGGAAAAATGTGTCTCTAATGAGTTGTTCAGATTGGGCATAACCAGAGTATAGAGAAAAATTCTTGCTGAGGAAGGGGATTTTTTGGGAGGTGAGGGGGGCATTGACCCCCCTCGAACCCCCCTCCCTCCGCCCCTGGAGGTGAAGAACAGCCTCATGCTAGAGAACCTTGCAATCCATTGGCATGGAAACCGACAGGGAAATACTGCACACTTCCCATTTTCCTTCTTGAACCAGATTCATATCTAGATATCCTTTGAGATATACCTTACTTCAACGCATATTCTTTTGTTTGATTTGCTGTAGATTGGAACACCTAGGATGGATGGAACAGAGGAAAGATCAAGAATCTCCAAGTTCCTCAGCGAGGAAAGATCAGGAATGCACCCGACAACATCATTTCCAGTGAGATTCAACTCTCTAAGTTGCTACAGTAAGTTATTTACAAGTAACAAATCGTCCCACATCGCTAACAACACGGAACCTCCCAACCTTGCTTTTCTATAAAAAGAGGCATTTGCTTCAATTCCAAATCCAAGCCAGCGTCATAAGTTAGGCGTCGAGCTGAGCCTTTTTGGCTTGTGCAATATCTGAGTTTGAGCTTGCACTAGCAACTGGCTTTTTGGCTTAAAGTATAAATTTTATGAAAGAAATTAAAAATTTTAGTTGTATCGATCCGAGGTTCGGCTTGACTCAGCTCAAATTGTTTAATATGTGAGTTTGAAGCCCGTGCTTGAGCAAGGAAAATCAACATATATAGACTAATAGTGGACAATGCTACAGTATAAAAAGCAAACAAATAAGGTAAATATAATAATAATATATTATGAATATATTCTAACGGACATAATGAAGAAATGAAAAGATGAGTATTAGACAAACAAATACCTTCGTACAGAAGATAATCACTGTGTAATGGATTGATACACCTTTCAAAACAAATCAATCCAACCTGAGTGCAATGCAGTTCTGGACTTGAGGATTTATTACAGTGATCAGCATTTCACAAAAACCATGGAAATGGAGTTGGACTTTAGTATTCCAACCAAGTCTGAAAACTTGTAAAGGCGTCTAACGGAATTAAACACATACCAACAACTACTTAGAGATGAGATACTATCTCTATATTCATTGGCCTTGTTCAATATCTTGTGAACCTCCGACAACTTTTGTTCCTTTTTGTTTGCCTTCCATTTCGTATTTTGAGATGATCAATTCTCCAACCGGCATCTTCCGCTAGAAAAGTCTATGTTTATGTGGCCGAAAAAGAAATCTAGACATGTATGTTGAGCGGAATGTATCAACCCAAATTTTACAATGTAGCCAGCCAAACGAAAGAATTGGGATACTAGCGGAAGTGATTACAATACCTGCGGTCCATGCCCATCCTCTTCTTGTACACACCAAAAAGAAAGTTGCGATGAAGGCTACCATCATGAAAGCCATGGAGATGAAGAGGGTGGCAAGTCCAAATAGCAACTTTGAAGGTAATGACTTTAAGAAATCATCTTCTGTGTAACGGGACGTGAGAATTGACAAAAAAATTATTATTGAAGTCGAAGAGGAACATAGTGCTATTGCATCTGATATGAAGAATACCATCAACCATTTCTTCCCAAAAAGAAGAGGAATCCCTGTTACTTGATTGTTGCCACCTGGTACAGTGAAGGCTGCAGCAAAAATCACAGTGGCAATTAATGTCGCCACAAGCATGCAATAGTTTGCTGTGTCCTTCATCCATTTTTCACCGTCTTTCTTCAAATCTTTATGTGTCTCTACAAATATCTCCTTAGGTGTTTTGTTATCCGTATTCTTACTCTTCAAGTATTTCTGAGGGACAATCTTTTCGATCTCCTACAGTTGACGAGATATAAATTGATAGGTAACAGATGAACCATTATGTATGCAACTGGAAGGAAAAAAAAAAATTATTACTCACCTTAAACCACAACAACTCCCGTTGCATTTGAAGGGCCGCTCCTGATACGATATTTAGTCTATCTGGAGGAGGCAATCGTCCAGCTAAGTGCAACATGTTCTCTTTGTTATCTTTAGTATCATAGGATGCAAGGCTATGCATGCCAGCACCTAGTTCATATATTAGATTGAATACACTCTCTTGCCGATGTAAAATAGCAGTGTGAAATATACTCATGTTATTTTTGTCTTGTTGCCAGATAAGGGAAGGATAAGAGCGTGAAAGTACAATTAGAAATCCAACATTTCCAACTTTTACGGCTTCAAAAATTAAAGCCATATACTTGTCAACCAATTCTGGTGAGCTCAGGTCGTCTCTGATTCCATCCCTTTTCAAAAAAATTTCAACTAATTGATGAGCTAATGTCTTCGTCAAAGCTTTGTGACAGATCCCTTTGAACCCATAGAGGTTGAGAAAAGAATCTATATATTCAGAAATCAGAATGGTTTGGTAATGAAGAAATATTAAATCTGTACAATTATTTTACCAATATCCATAATAAGAAATTATATTGAAAGCTTTATAAAATAAAAATGCAAAGATAACTGAAGCATTAGATGCGGCTACTTTCTGTCCTAATTATTGACATCTTAAGACAAATTTTGTCTTTTCATAACCCAAGCACTTTAAATCTCTTCTATCTTTTGAATTTAAGGAGAAAGAAAATGCTAGCTCTTGCCAAAAAAAGAAAACAGTACTCCCTATTTCTTGCGTGTGTGTAAAAGCAACGGTTACAAGTATTGCGATAGATTGATGAAACATATAGAATAGAAATTAACTTATGATCTCATACATTCTTCCATAGTTTAGAGGTAGATATCATCTACAGATTTGATGAAGTCGAATAAGAGCATTTTCCCATGCCAAGCTAATATGAGTAAAATTGTCATCAAGTTGTGATTAATGTAATAAAAGAACTATATATATATATATATATATATATATATATATATAAATTAAAGAAGTTTGGGTTGGAGGCAAACTAACAGGAGTTTAAGAGACTTTTCCAGAATGATAGCCGACTTTCGCTGCCAATTGAGAATGCAGGTTTCTTGGCCAACATTTCCAATGCTTCCCACCGGCATTCAGTGTCGGCATTTGCTATGTTGGTACCTGTTTCCAAAATTTTCAATGCTATATCTGTCCATAAAAATGACACATTAATTTGATGATTGTGGGTTAAGAAATGTTTATAATATATGGTCGCTAATATTGCAATAAAAGTGGTAACTCCATCCAACTTATGTAACTGCATCAAATGTATCAAACAAAGTTATAGTCAGTTGTAGGGCTTACCATACATATCATTGCGGATAGTATGCTTAAGGAGCTCAATGCGTTTTTCATCACCCAACCTTTCAAGAGGAGGACTACTTAGAGAGAATAGATAGGAGACCATGTTTGTATCTCCTACATAAGCTGCAACAATGAGTGGTATGTCTCCCTCGCTATTAGTGAACAATGGCAGCGCATTGTTATTTTTCACCAGCTGCTCAGCAATGCTGACGTTTCCTGCTTGGGCAGCAAAGTGAAGGGCCGTAAATCCAGAATTGGTTTGCGATACCAAGTCCTCCTGCTTCATCAATGGCAACCATTTCTTTATAAAATCGGTGTGATGTGCACTCACTGCAATGTGAAGTGCTGTCGCTTTGTTTTTCGTTATGGAAGCTCGAACACACTCGTTGTCATTATCATAAAAAGCCTTAGCAGCTGGCCAATCATCTTTTAAGGCCGCGCGAAGGAGGGGAAGGTAGTCATCTAATGGTTTGTCCCCTGGAATTTTCGCCTAAGATGAATCAGAAGAGGTGCAGATATATATATGCAGAAGGTGCTTAAGAGAACATTCACAATGCAGTTTTTTGCAATATATATGTTAAGAATATTATGTTAGGGTTATTTATTTCCTTATGTATTCTAAGTCTACTAGGTTTACCTTTCTTTACTCTATTAGATTATTTGCTTATCACTCATAGCCTCTCTATAAATAGAGGTCTTTGTAGTCCTTCATATTAATCTATATCAATATAATGTAGTCCATTGTGTGCTTCCGCTCTCCCTATTATTCTTCCACTCTTCTATATCTCTCTATTATTCTAACATGGTATTAGAGCCACTTTTTTTGTGGCCTTCAATAAATGTATTTTCTAGCGTTTTTCCTTTGACGAATTTCAGTCTCATCGCCCTACATCAAGTGCCGCCAAAATTTTTGCTGCTCATAGTCTTAAAATAGTGCCAGCCTCTAGATTCGGAGCCGCTTAATCTGTAGCCATCAAGCGGTTTCCCGCTCAAAATCTCTTCCAAGCCTTCATCGCTGCCTCCTTCATCCATTTTTCACCATCTTTCTTCAAGGCACAGATCTATAGATCTATGGTAGATCTGCCGCCATGCACCTCCGCCAGTTTCTGCCCGCACCGCCGCTACCCTTGCAGGAGCTACACGCTCCTCCGCCGACGACAGATCAGATGCCGCCATGTACAGATCCAAAGAGATCTGAAGCGTCCAGGCTTCCACGTGCTCACACTCGCCACCAGAAGGTTCTGCCGCTGCCGATAGTTCAGACGCTGCCAAGTACAGATCCAAAAAGATTTGAAGCGTCCAAGCTTTCACGCGCCACCAGAAGGTTCTATCACAGATGACAGTTCAGACATCGCCAAGTACAAATCGAAAGAGATCTGAAGCATCCAAGCTTCGACACGCTCACACGCATCCAGAAGGTTCTTTCCGTCAGTAACATTCTTCCACGTGCGTCCCAAGGGTTCCTCGGCACATTAGCAAGACTCGCCTAAGAATCTGTGCGTTCCCTTACGCGCCTTCACAAAGCTCTGATCAGATCAGCAGTAGCACCAATCAACAAATCAAGGCCAAACGAGTCTAAATCCGTCGAGATCTCTGCCAAAGACACTCTAACGCTCTCCCACACGCCGCCCTAAGTTGCTAACTCTCAGTCCACACGCTGCCATATTAGGTGGATCAGCTCAATTTCCTCACTGTTTCACATATTCGATGCCGGCGGTCAAATCTCCACCAAGCATGCCGCCATTGGATGCCCGACGCGCTGCCACGCTCCAGTTGAAAGTTCTGCGCGTGAGCCTCACGTGCCCACTCGCCAAACTCCTTCCTGGCGTGTAAGATGCACGCGTCTCATGCGGTGGCAGCCACTAGGGAGTGCACCACACGCGCCAAACGCTCTCCATCTTTCCATCTGCCACGTGTCCCTCAAAGTGCTCGCCATGTCAACCCTAGTCCTCTGCCATGTGTTAGATCTCTCAGCGCGCCACGTCAGCCCTAGGCCATGTCATCCAGTGCCACGTAAGCCTAGTGCCATGTTAGCACCATGCCAAAGTTGACTTTTTCTTTGTTGATTGTTGACTGTTTACTTTTGACTTTGACTCTTCTAGTGTTGACCGTTGACCATTGACTTTGACCAAAAAAAAAAAAAAAAAAAAAAGGTGACCAGATGTTTCCTACTCAATTTTTCGTCATGATTTCAAATTTGTGGTTTGTTTGTGCTTTTGGCATCTTTATATGGCACAAAATGAGATTTTTCACTTCAAGACGTTTGTTTTATACGGTTCAAGTCGGTTCATGCATTGTTCAATTCGGTTCCACAGCCTTTTTAGGCACAGTTCAACCCAGTTCAATCTTCTTGCGGTGGACACTCTCGGGTCTGACAAATCTTTCCTCCGGTCCATGGGTTTTTGGGCCAAAGAAGCCCCTTTTAACCAACTCACTTATGCCTTCTCAACCGCAGCCATCACCGGTCACTACAGCCTCTCCTAGGCAATTGATCCATTACTTGTCAGAATTTTTAGGTCAGACCTTTCAACGGTCGAAAGGTTCCAGGCATGATTAACCTCTTCAACTGGACCTTTTCTCCCTATTTAGCTCAGCCGACTAGGCGAGAGGCCCTACTTAGCTCAGCGGGGGAACTTCACTTACCCCCCCTATACTTTCGCACTTTTTGCAGACACCCCCCCATTGTTTAAAACCTCTCACTTTGGTGTATCCAACTTTCGTTTCCATTCACTTTGCCCCTTCCGTTAGGATTTTCTGTTAAATCCTAACGGAAAGGGTGGAAAATTACAATCGTGCCCTTATTTTTTATTAAAAAATAATTATTTAAAAAAAAAAATTTAGGGGTAGAAAGGTCAAAAGTTAACAGTAGGGGGGTATTTGAAAGGAAACGAAAGTTTGATGCACCAAAGTGAGAGGTTTTGAACAATAGGGGGGTGTCTGCAAAAATCGCGAAAGTATAGGGGGGGTAAGTGAAGTTTCCCCTAGCTCAGCTGACCAGGCGAGACAGTTTTCTCTCCTCTCAGCCGACGAGGCCAGCTATTTCATTACTAGTATATGGTTTTCAAGTCAAATTACCACCAAGTGAACCAAGCTTCAACTTAAATGCATAGCTCAATTCAGGTAGAATCCACCGATCTCAAGCAACTTTTATGGCGTTACTTCGGCAACTCTTTCAGTACAAGTAGCTTTTTCAGTGAATTCAACTCTTTCTCCCCATTTCTTTTACCCAAACTCAAGCTTATACCTTGAGTTTGTGGGAGGATGTTAAGAATATTATGTGAGGGTTATTTATTTCCTTATGTATTCTAGGTCTACTAGGTTTACCTTTCCTTAGTCTATTAGGTTACTTGCTTATCACTCATAGCCTCTCTATAAATAGAGGTCTCTATAGTCCTTCATATCAATCCATATCATTATAATTTAGTCAATTGTGTGCTTCCGCTCTCCCTATTATTCTTCCGCTATTCTATATCTCTCCATTATTCTAACAATATATATATATATATATATATATATATATATATATATATATACCAAAGAGAAAGAGAGAGACACTTACTTTTAGGATCTTCACTTGGGATATTAGGAGTGGCTCCTTGATGGACTGCATTATCATCAGAAGACGATGTTTTAGGTGTAGAGCTGAGGGACGAACCTACAAGTTAACGATTTAGAGGGAGGGAGAGGAATGATCATTTTGTAATTATTTTACATTTTTCTTGCTCATTTCATGTTTTCTTCCTTCAACATGATTTGCGATCCAATTTTAGCAGGACAATCACTTTGCATTAAGTGATGCCTCACAACAAACTTATAATTGATCCTTTTTTTTTTTTTCTGGTTTTTCATAAACTTTTTTTCTACCAGATTTGCTAAATAGTAAATAAGAACCGAGATTTTCATTTAAGGATTCGAAAGAAGAAAAAAAGGCACGATGTGTACTTAAAAATAGAAACTATATACAGATACAAAGTTAAGAATAACAGAATAATGGTAAGGAAAAAGAGAAAAATGCTAAAGTCATGATGATAACAACAATTATGGTGAAGATTTTCTCCGGAATTTTGGCCTATGATAAATCAGTAGAGGTGCAGATATATGCAGAAGGTGCTTAAGAGAACATTCACAACGCAGTTTTTTGCAAGATATATATATATATAACATGCATGGTATATATAAAAGCATTCGCAAGAGTTTTACCTAAGACAAATCGAAATTAAATTCGGTCACCTGTTATGACCAAAGAGAAAGAGAGACGCTTACTTTGAGGATCTTCATTTGGCCTTGAGGACTGTCCGTTTGATGTCCCAGCTGAATTATTGCTTGCTGGAGTAATCTGTGAATTTGACGTACTTGGGGTATTAGGAGCGGCTCCTTGATGGACTGCATTAGATTCATCAGAAGACGATGTTTTAGGAGGAGGAGTAGAGCTATAGAAACCTGTTGTAGCCTTGTAGGAGATAATATTGGTTGACGGATAACACAACATTCACAATGCATGGTATATATAAAAGCAGACAAATCGAAATTAAACTGGGTCTCCTGTATATCTTCACCAGATAGAATGAGAGAGGCACTTACTCCCATTAGTTGCGTCCGACTTCTCAATACTAATCAAGAGATGACCGGGGGAATCCACTGTTGCAGAAGAGGATATTTGTTGATGGATAGCTTTTCCAGAAGAATTCCTTTCAATTCTCACATTTGCCTGTTGTCCTCCATTCTCAGGCATGGATGTAGCGTCTTCCATTTTTCTTAGCAGGACAATCACATGCATTAAGCGATCCCTCACAACAAACTTATTGATCCTTTTCTTCAATTTTCTTCTAGTTTTCCGTAAACTTTTCTTCTACCAGATTTGCTAAATAGTAAACAAGAATTATCCACCATGACAAAAGTACCCCATTTTGATTTACGGATTCGGAAAGAAGAAAAAAAGCCATGATGCTTAGTTTGTTAAGTGTATAAAAATGAAAGAATATAGAGATACAAAGGTAAGAATAAAAGAATAACAGTAAGGAGAAGAGAAAAATTCTAAACTCATGAGGATAACAACAATATTTATGATGAAGATTTACTACAGGTACGTACTTGACGATATTTCTTACTATTCCAAGTCTTGCCTTTACAGATTGAGCTTCACAGCCTCCAAAGAAACGGGGTGTCTTAAATTTGCACCAGTTTGAAGGCTGCAAATCAGCATCCAGATTAAGATCGAAGGTGAAATACGTACGAGAAATTCGGTGTGAAAGTAGAAAACAGAAAGTGATGTAAGCAGTCTTTTTGAAACGGAGGGCCTCCCCTCTCTATTCGATGGAACAAGCAGCAGACTTTCTTCCAAGCCTCTTTCACCACATTCATTTAATCCTACCTATCCTAGTAGTGTATTAAATGTACTATCATTCAAAATACACTAAATAAGAAAAATAAAAAAAATTTGAAATGAAGAGAATTTTTTTCCGATAACAACGGCCATCCATGTGATATATCCTGCTGAACCTGTGTGTGCATGCGTGGATCGCAATAATAGAAGAAAAGAATGTTGGTACAATGATGCATGCAAACAGTTGAGAAATGCATAATTAAGGGGGTAATCAAACCTGTCAAATACGGGTAAATTGTAAAGAAAATGTTGGGACTTAATTAAGATATTCTGTATTAAATTATCATTTGTTCTAAAAAATTAAAATGATAAAAAAAATAATAATAAAATTATGGTATGTTTAGTACATAGTGAAGAAATTCGAAAAGAAATAAAAGTAAAAGCGGAAATAGAAATAATAAATATAAAGATTTTACGTGGTTCGGTTAACGACGTACGTTCACAAGAGAAAGCCCAAAGGGCTACATTATGCTCTTATTGCTTGATTGATATTACAATACAAATGCTCATATTTATAAGAGAATTGAAATATAAATTTGATTTCTATCCTTACTCTTAAAATTATCCTCTCAAAAGGTCACTCTCGAGTTAAGGTATTCAATTTCTTCTGAAATTATTGAGAATAATTATGAATCCATGATCAAGGTCATGGACTTATGGTTTATAAGAAGTAGAAGGAATTAGGATCATCTTTAGTTCATTTAAACTGGATAATATTCAGTTAGTTATATTGAAAATGTATTTTTGTTGCCTAAAAAAATTAAAAAACAATAATACTCTTCCAATATAACTAACTGGATATTATCCAGTTCAAATCCTATGGAAAGAATCATATTCCAAAAGTGGCGTGTGATCTCATGGGTAGAGAAGAAAAAAAATTAAATTGTAGTCAACATCATTAAATAAACGTGCAAGAATCTTTCTTCCAAGTACATTAGGTAATTAAGAAGTGCCTTCGTGGAAGCTTGACCTCATGTATCAACTATCAAGTCATGCATCTGGAAGGTTGTATGCATGATTGATTCAGAGCCCGCTCCGAGAAATCACTTTCCGATCGAAGACAACAAAGCCAGTTGTCATGAGATACAGAAGCAATCTACGTACATTCAACCATTATCAATGCAAACAAATAACAATCAAGTGATCGGACGATAACAACGGGCCCTCCATGTGATCCTGCTGAACCTGTGTCTGCGTGGATCGCAATAATAGAAGAAAAGAACGTAGGTACTAGGCACTAGGTACAATATGCTGCCAAAAAGTATGAGAATTTGATAGGGACTAGGCAACGGCATGTTAATTTGATAGGGATTGTACCATACTCTAAATAAATTCCTTGATACCCTATTACATGTTAATATGGTACATGATGGAATTACGATCAAATGAGCGTGCATGGACGCATGATTATGAGCTGATCTTTCTAATAAAATAATTATTAGCTACAGTTTGGAACTCAGTATCCTTTCATGGAAGGGGTATGTTTGGTCTACTCACTTGTGGAACAACTTTGGAGTTTTAGAATTTTATAAAGATTAATTAATGGTAGATACCATATTTTTATCTCATAACTATCCTACAATACATACCAACTTCATGTAAAATTTACCCCTAAGTATTTGGTTTAGAGTACTAGCAACAACTTTTCTTAAATTTAAAGAAGCAAGCTACTTTTTACTAAAAGAAATGAGCGAGATATGAGATGCCATTAAGGAGAGAGCTTTGCTCCTCCTCCCCTGTCCCATCTCCCCTCCTCCCCCTCCCTTTCTTGCCAGTTTGGAGTTTCTATCCGCCTCTTTGCTTCATCGGAAGTGTTATCTGCCTCTTTTGAGGCCCTATCAAAGAGATTAAACCCCTACCACAGTCAATTTTTTTTTTGGGGGGAAAAAAATTTTTAAAAAAATTTTTTTTTGGGTGAAAAAAGGGAAAAAAAATTTTTTTTTTTAAAAAAACCCGGGGAAAAAAGGGGGGGAAAAAATTTTTGGGGGCTTTTAAATTTTTAAAAAATTTTTTAAATTGGGGGAAAAAAAAAAAGGGGGGGGAAAAAAAAAAAATTTAAAAAATTTTTTTTTTTTTATTTAAATTTAAAAACCCAAATGGGAAAAATTTTTAAAAAAAAAAAATTTTTTAAAAAATTTTCCAATTTTTTGGGGGTTTTAAAAAAAAAATTAAAAAATTAAATTTTAAAAAATTTTTTTTTTTTTTAAAAAAAAATTTTAAAAAATTTTTAAAATTGGAAATTTTTAAAAAAAAATTAAAAAAATTTTGTTTAATTTTTTTGATAATTAAAAAAAAAAAATTAATTATTAAAAATTTTTTCCAATTTAAATTTTAAAAAATTTTCCAAACTTTTTTTAAATTTTTTGGGAAATGTTACTTTTTAAAAAGCTATTTCAGGCTTTTTTTTATATATAATGGTTTTATTTTCCGGCCAACACATTCCCAAACCTCAGTTTTCCCAATATCTATATAAAACATCATAAGGCAAGATTTTCAAAAGACCTTGAGGGCGCCATTGTTTTTTGTTCTTGAAGATTTTGTTTTGTATCCCTATGCCTTCAATCTTTGATGATGCAGATCGAACATCATTTGAGCTTCTAAAGAAGTTCGAACTAGGTGTACCACCTGTACTGTTAGATAATATTATATTTTACTTTCTTTGGTATTCTAAGGTTACTAGGTTTACCTTTCCTTATTCTACTAGGTCTGTATTATTCGCCTATATATAGGCATCTTCTGTACATTATATTTCGTGATTCAATATACAACCTTATTCTCAACATGGTATCAGAGCACAGGTTCTGAATCACCTCAAAATTTTTTCGCGGCTAAATATTTTTTTTCCTCCGGCGCCACCAGTGTTATCCGGCGAATCCTTCTCTCTGATCCTCACGGTTTTCTATCTTCTCCTCGAGGTTTTCAGCGTATCACTATACCGCTTGAAAGCCCGGAAGACAACCGTCCCAGAGCCGCCGCACACAGCCATATCGGAGTCCACACGCGCCCTCACGCGCCGCCCAAAGGTTCGGCAATTCCGCCACTGCCGTCCAGCCACCGGCCGCCACGGTGGTCCGATTCCTTCTCCCAGGCCACCGATCGATAGATCTGCTTCCCAGGATTACAGAACAGGCCTCAGATCCTCCATAAGACCCTCCACGCGCCCCCACGCGCCGCCAGAAAGTCCGCGCGTCAGATCCACGCGCCAGTACAAGCCTCCTCCGTTAGCGCGTGTACCACACGCGCCATCGCCCCCACGTGACACGTCATTCTTGCCACGTCAGCCCTAATTGCCACGTCAGCCCTGCCACGTCATCAGTGCCACGTCATCAGTGCCACGTCATCAGTGCCACGTCAGCTTGTGTGCCACGTCATCTGTGCCACGTCAGCAGTATCAAGTCAGACCTTGCCACGTCATTGGGTGCCACGTCAGCGTTGACTTTGACCGTTGACCGTTGACTTTTTGTTGACTTTCAGAGTTGACCAGGTGCTTTCTTACCTATTTTTTCGTCCTGATTTCATATTTGTAGTCTGTTTTTGCATTTGAGCCTTCCAGATGGCACAAAACGAGATTTTTCATCATGTTCAGACTGTATTGGATGGAACAAACTATATGTTGTGGTCTCAATCTATGCGCAGCTTTCTTAAAGGCCGCAAGCTTTGGCTTTATGTCACTGGGGAGATCCAAAGCCGCTTAAAAGGATTCTGAGGCAGATGAGGCTTTTACCACTCGTCTTATTGATTGGGATAGCAAACATCATCAGATTCTTACATGGTTCCGTAATACCACTATCCCATCTATTTATGCACTCTTTGGCAGCTTTGATGAAGCAAAGGGTGCTTGGGATATGCTTGCTTCTCGTTATTCTTCTGTAGATGGTGCTCACGAGTATCAGCTTTTGTTTGAACTTTTCCATCTCAGGCAAGAATCTGGTCAGAGTATCAATGATTTTCTTGCCCGCATGCAATTCTTGTGGAACCAAATTGATGTTTCTGATCCTATTTGGAAGGATCCCACTGATGCTCAGATGTATGTTACCCGTAGAGATCAACATCGCCTTCACCAATTTTTGATGGCTTTGCGTGATGATTTTGAGCCTGTTGGTGTGCAACTATTACATCGTTCTCCTCTTCCCACTTTGGACCTTTGCCATCTTGAACTTGTCCGTGCGAGACTAGATCGCGGACTATGCGCTCTTAGCCTAGTCATACAGTGTTGGCTGCACCATCTTCTGGCTCCTCGTCATTCCAACGAGAGTATTATGACAGGTTAGGTACTTCTTGACTCCCTCCTAAGTCTCACGATAATAATTACTGTCGCTATTGTCGACGTCGAGGGCACACTATTGACAAGTGTTGGCGTAAGGAAGATCTAATGCACCCACAGCAGCGATTGCTCATACCGAGAGTGGTTCATCTCCAGTGCTTCATCTCCACCTGCTCCTCTTCGATTGCCCCCTCGGCCACGCATCGAGGATCCAGTGTCACCTTATCTGGTGACTTGAGACAATAGTCAACCAGTGCGTCCTATCTCGTTCGTAATGCATCTTCCTCTGTCCTCTCGGTTTGCAGTACCTCTTCCTCTTGGCTCTTTGACTCGCTTGTTGCAATCACATGACACCTCACCCTACTTCCTCTACCACATCTGCACCTTCCCTCATTCTTCATTCATTCGCACAGTGATGGCTCCATTATGATCATTAAAAATATAGGCACTATCAACACACCTTCCCTTTACATTTCTGAAGTTTTTCATGTGCTGGATTATCCTTCAATCTTCTTCTGTTGGCCAACTGTGAACTTGGATATAGACTTGTTTTTGACTTTTTCGTGTGCATGTACGGGATCCTCGTCGAATCGGACCATTGGGACCGGGCGTAGAATTGGGCGTATGTTTGAACTATCATCCTTACATCTCCCGCCACGGGCATCTCTCGCTGCTGCACCTCTTCATCATCACCATCTCTTGCACTTTGGCATTCGCGTCTTGGTCATGCATCTGCCTCTCGCGTTCAATTTTTAGCTTCCAAGGGTTTGTTAGGTTCAGTTTTCAATAATTCTTTTGATTGTAGTTCATGTCAACTTGGTAAACAACCGGCTTTGCCATTTAATAATAGTGACTCTCATACTCGCTTCCTTTGATTTAATTCATTCTGATGTTTGGGGACCTTCTCCTGTTGCTAGTATGAGTGGCTCACGTTATTTTGTTATTTTTGTTGATGATTTCTCTCGTTACACTTGGGTGTTTTTAATGAAATCTCGTTCTGAATTATTGGATATTTATCGTACTTTTGCCAAAATGGTTGAAACCCAATTTTCAAAACCCATTAAGGCTTTTCGTTCTGATAATGCTTTAGAATATACTCAACATGATTTTCAAGCTATTCTAAAACATTATGGCACTGTTTCTCACTTGTCGTGTCCAGGCACCTCACAACAAAATGGTCGAGCTGAACGTAAACTTAGGCACATTTTAGACACTGTCCGTGCTCTTCTCATTTCCACATCTGTTCCTACCCCGTTTTGGGGTGAAGCCACTCTCACGGCTGTCTACACAATCAATAGGTTGCCTACCCCTATCCTTGATAATTGCACTCCTCATGAGCGGTTCTTTGGCTCTATCCCTTCATATCATCATCTCCGTGTCTTTGGTTCTGCCTGTTTTGTTTTACTCCAGCCTCATGAACGCACCAAACTTGAGCCTCGTTCTCGGTTGTGTTGTTTTCTTGGATATGGAGTGGAACACAAGGGCTACCGGTGTTATGATCCTGTGTCTCGTCGTCTTCGCATCTCCGTCATGTAGTTTTTGGGAGCATCGACTATTCCACGACGTCGGCAAATTCAGCATGCCATCATCCCCTCCCTTTACTACCCTTTTTGAGTTTCCTCTTTCTCTTACTCCCACCACCGATGTCTTGCCTGAGTCTCTCTCGCTAGAACTGCAGTCATCCGATGCCCTCGGCCGCCGCTGTGTCTCCAAGTTCTTTGCCTGCGTCCCCAAGTTCTTCGCCTGCCTCCCCATGTTCTGTTCCATCTGAGGATCCGATCGCACTCCATCACGACATTCGTCGATCCACCCGAGTAAGATCTCTTCCTTCCCATTTACAGATTTTCATTGCTTTCATGCCTTAGCTACCTTGCACGAGCCTCACTCTTTCGTGAGGCCTCCACTAACCCTCTTTGGCAGGCTGCGATGAAAGAGGAACTTGATGCTTTACACAAGAACAATACATGGGATCCGGTTGACTTACCTCTTGGAAAATCTGCGGTCGGGTGTAAGTGGGTTTACAAAATCAAGACTTGTTCGATGGTACTATTGACAGTACAAGGCTCGACTTGTGGCAGAGGTTTTACTCGGGAATATGGTGTGGATTATGAGGAGACTTTTGCTCAGGTTGCTCGCCTTTCTTACGTGCGTGCTCTTTTGGCTATTCTGACCTCTCGGCATTGGTCACTTTGTCAAATGGATGTCAAAATGCCTTCCTTAATGGTGATTTAAGTGAAGAAGTTTATATGCAGCCACCTCCTGGATTATCTCATCCTACAAACAAGGTTTGTCGTCTTCGTCGAGCACTCTATGGGCTTAAGCAAGCACCTCGAGCATGGTTTGCTAAGTTTAGCGCCACTATCTCTCGCCTTGGCTACTCCATCGTTCTTATGATTCGCCTTGTTTATTTGCCGCATGCATCGGGTACCATACTTCTTCTACTATATGTTGATGACATGATTATCACTGGGGATGATATGACTGGTATTCAGGAACTTAAACAGTTTCTTAGTCAACACTTTGAGATGAAAGATCTTGGCCCTCTTAGCTATTTTCTTGGTCTTGAGATCTCATCTTCTTCAGATGGTTGTTACAAGATATGGGTGTCTCTCTTTCTTCTGCTACTCCTGTATACTGTGATAATAAGAGTGCTATTCAGATTGCTCATAATGATGTTTTTCATAAACGGACAAAACATATTGAGATTGATTGTCATTTTGTTCGTCATCATCTTCTTCAGGGCTCACTACAACTTCATTCTGTCACGTCCCGTGATCAGCTCGCAGACATCTTTACAAAGTCACATCCTCCAGGACGTTTTCGTGATCTTGTGTCCAACCTCAAGTTGGTCTCTCGCACTCCACCTTGAGCTTGTGGGGGGCTGTTAGATAATATTATATTTTACTTTCTTTGGTATTCTAAGGTTATTAGGTTTACCTTTCCTTATTCTACTAGGTCTGTATTATTCGCCTATATATAGGCCTCTTCTGTACATTATATTTCGTGATTCAATATACAACCTTATTCTCAACATGTACAAACTGCCTGAAGAAGAGTCGTAGAAGGAGGAGCTAGAAACTGGCATCCCAAGTTCCAATTCAATGATGTAATCATAATTATTTGGTCTTGCAAGAGTCGTGTTAGAGTCTAATAACGAGTAGATCTCCAATACAGAGTTTGATTCTGATTCTGATTCTTCTTACTAGAGTTGGAGTCCTAATTTGGAGTTAATAGTTGCAAGTGTTTAAATTGAAATTGGTTAATTTAGAGTGGAGTTTTATTTTTAGCAATTTGAACTGCGAGACCCCACGGTTTGAACTAGTTGCAACTCTTTTGTTAAACCAACTTAATTTCAATTCCTATTAGGGAGGGCCGGAGGGGTTATACTCCGCGACCAAGTGGACGTGATAATCATGGATCGTGAAAAGAATTGTGAAAGGAATCTTAGATGGAGTGAAAAAATGCTCGATCACGTTAATGGGAAACCTAGAAAAAAGAAAAAGCCAGGTGGCCTATATTTGGTCCATATAACTCATCTTTAGGGCCTTTGTTCACCTAATAATTTAGCTTTTGTCGATCTTGTATGATGATCCACGCACATGTAAAGCCCTATAGCTTTCCCATTTTATGTATTAAGTTTGTCCTCATATTTTGCCTCAATGGTCAGCTGCCTCTATCTTCTTTTTGAGAAAAAAAAAAAAAAAACACAAAAAACACAAAAATATCTCAAACTATGATTCCACCAACTTTTACAAAGAATTTAAGGGGATATTAGATTGTAATTGGTTTCAAGTTTGATTCTAATCTCCTACCTACTAGATAATCAAATTTGATTGTATTTAAATATGATTTGATGATATCTCTATCTACAAGATTTGTGTTATCTTCACCTACCCTAATTCTCTTTTAAATAGGAGCATTTTATTTTAAAAATATAATTAAGAAATAAGAGTAGAATGTAGCGGTTTCTTTGCTAGTGTCTCCATTCTCTATTTGTTCTTCTATTTTATTTACTCCCTATTTATTTATGAATTTCTACATGCTCTTGGCAATTGCTAGGTCCTCCCCTGATTGACACTAAGCCAAATATGTTTTATACCGCCATTATTATATAGTTGTAGACCTGAATTGTGCTCAACTCTTAATATATAAATGTATACAAACAACCAAACTAAAAAGTTGTAGCAAAATGAAGCAATTTGAATTCAATTTCTATCAATTGGACATAACGAATCAAACTCGTACATTTGCACCGGTTTGAAGGCTGCAAATCAGCATCCAGATGAAGATCGAAGGTGAGATACGTACGAGAAATTCGGTGTGAAAATAGAAAACAGAAAGTGATGTAAGCAGGCCCTTTGTGAGACGGAGGGCCTCCTCTCTATTCGATGGAACAAGCAGCAGACTTTCTTCCAAGCCTCTTTCACCACATTCATTTAATCCTACCTATCCTAATCCATACAAAATATAAGATAATGTAAACACTGATCCGATTATCAACCAGAAAGAAAAAGATAAAGAAACGTACAAATTAAATAACTTTATCAATCTGTCAATCACTTCAACGATGCCTTCTTTTATTTTCTTGTCGCGAGATTTTCTTATTAAACATAAGCTAGAGCTAGTTTTCTTATTTCTTCTTTTCTTAGAAATGAAATCAAATATGCATTTAGGCATAGGAATTTCATATTATGTATCATATATGTATATAGGCATAGGATTCTTCATTACAATTTAATTATAAAATTAAAAATATTATAATCGTACTTTTCATAAATATTATGAAATTTACTTTTCATAATTGTAAGATGAAAACTTGAATTTTGTTTAATCAAAATATTAATATAAAATGAGAAAGAATCTCTAATATTGTTGGTGTAATACCTATTAGATTTCAACACAAATAAAACTTATAATTATGAACTTTGAAAAAGTACTTTGGTTATAGAATTGGTTCTTTGTTATAGTTTAATTTCAAAATATAAAAACATGTCTATCGAACTTTCATTATAGTTTTTTTTTTAAAAAAAAAAAAAAAAAAAAAAAACTATCACACCCCTTTAAATAAAAAGACATACTAAAAGTTATACACCAATATATTACTCAATATAATTACACAGAACATTGGATAAATGTATAAGTCGCATAAAATTTTACTATCATAAGGCCTTTAACTTTAATTAGTTTAATCCATAGAAATTAAAACATGTTAAAATCTTTGTTCCCTGTATAGTTTAAAATGAAAAATATAAAGAGAAAAAATAGCGGAAAGAAAACTTGGATTGTGATTATTAAAGCATTAATAGAAAGTTAGTAAGAATCTTTAATATTATTAGTGTTATATCAATTACATTTCATACAAATTATAAAACCCATAAAATTATGAGCCTTAAAAAAAGTACATAGCAAAATAATAAAAAATCTTTCAGTCAACAATGCAATCAAATAATCATCTCACATTTCAAAAAAAAAAAAAAATAATAATCATCTCACATCATATTCAATGCTTAATTATCTTGTAGGTGTTTCGAAGTTACTTTTTTGTATAATAATCAAATAAAATTTTGCATTCTTTTACTTTCAAAAGCATACAAAGTACTTTAAAAAAATATCTAAAAATCCGGGTAAATTATACAAATAAACAAAAAATCTCATAGGCAATTAGGCATCGGGCAAATATCAAATAAGAAGCATGTTATATTAAACAATTAACGATTTTATAAACTAATGGACACTAAGCAAAAATAAGCCGCAAGATGACCATTGTGATTTTATGCTATGAATCAATTATCAATATCCCACTATGAAAAAGATGAATTTCTTGAGGAGTGAATACACTTCTTCTTCTTTTTTTTTTCTTCTTCTGACCAGACAATTTTTGTGTGTTAGAGAATATTAGGGGATTTGATTTCATTGTAATTGATTGTAATCTCCTATAATCAGATTTGATGATACCATAAAGATCATTATAGCACATCAAAAGAACAAAAATTTCTTCCAAATTAGTTTGAATGAAATTTCTCCAACCAACTTCAATAAGTGCCAAGTGTCATCTCTTACATGTTTTTTATTTTTTTATTTTTAATATTCTTAATAGTCATTTATTGATATTTTACTAACCTACAAATACAAACATTAATTTTTAAGAAATTCAAAAATGTTAATTGACATACACTTCTCACATGCATATTCGAGTAGATTGAAGAAAATTTTCTCGGAACCAATTTCAAAGAAATTTGTTTTCCCATCAATATAGACTTTCTCCTCTCTGCTCATATCTCTCTCACCAAGAACGATAAATAAACGTGCACGTATCTTTCTTCCAAGTATATTAAGTGAGAAATGCTTTCGTGGGAGCTTGACGTCACGTATAAAGTCATGCATGATCTGGAAGGGTGTATGCATGATTTTTTTTTTTTTTTTTTGTTTTTTGTAAGAGGTTGTATGCATGATTGATAGCTCCTACTCATAGAATTCACTTTCCGAATACAACAAAGCCAGTTGTATGCATGATTGATACAAAAGCATTATCAATGCAAACAAATTACGTACAATAATGCATGCATGCAAACAGTGATCAGACGATAACAATGGGAAAATGATTCTCTTCTTTCAAATCCTTTTTATTATTTTTTTTATTCAGTATATTTTGAAGGAAAGTATTGTTTAAAAGTTTTAATGGTGATAATGTATTAAGGGCCTGCTTGAGATTGCATTTAAGGGACTTTAAAGTGTTTTTAACACTCAAAAAGCCTGTTTGAAAAAAAAAAAAAGTACCCGTTTGGTAAAAAAATTAAAAGCGCCTTTAAGGGTTTAAAAAGCCTAAAAATGGTCAAAACGCACTTTTGACAAAAGCTTAAAAATGAAACTTTTGCCCAAAAGTCCTTTTTGACATAAAAACATTATTTATCAAACACAATCTCAAACATGCTCTAAATGTATTATCCTTTAAAATGCACTAAATAAAAAAAAAAAAATAGAAAGAATTTGAAATTAAGAAAATCATTTTCCAATAACAACCGCCGTCCATGTGATATATCCTGCTGAACCTGTGTGTGCATCCGTGGATTGCAATAATAGAAGAAAAGAATGTAGGTACAATAATGCATGCAAACAGTTGAGAAATGAATAATTAAGGGGGTAATCAAACCAGTCAAACACGGGTAAATTGTAAAGAAAATGTTGGGACTTAATTATGATAGTCTGTATTAAATTATCATTCGTTTTAAAAATTTAAAATGATAAAAAATAATAATAAAATGATGGTATGTTTAGTACATAGTGAAGAAATTCATAAAGAAATAAAAGTGAAAGCTGAAATAAAAATAATAAATATAAAATAAATACAAAGATTTAACGTGATTCGGTTAACGGCCTACATCTATAAGATAAAGCCCAAAGGGCTACATATGCTCTTATTGCTTGATTGATATTACAATACAAATGTTCATATTTATAAGAGAATTGAAATAAACAAGAGACATTGAAAGAGACATTGTCTTAATTAAAAGTTTGACAGAATATTATCAATAGAATGAGAATTTGAAAGGGCTTTATACACTTTTTCCAAACAAATTCAATGGTTGATTGACACTATCACATGAATAAGGTAGAATAGTAAGGGGATAAAAATTTGATTTCTATCCTTACTCCTAAAATTATCCACACAAAAGGTCACTCACGATTTAAGGTATTTAATTTCTTCTGAAATTATTGAGAATAATTATGAATCTATGATCAACGTCATGGACTCATGGTTTATTAGAAGTACACTACAAGAAACTGACTCATCAGGGGCGACTTTCATAGTTAAGTATTAGCGTCCACATAAAAGTGGATGCTAATAATGAGTTGAAAGGTTGACTATTAGCGTCCACTTTACAGTGGACGCTAATAAGTTGACCCTAATATACACGCAGGAATTACTAAAGGGGCAGGAAAAATTTAAGGAGCGACGCTGATAGTACACCAATAGCGTCCACTCAAGTGGACACTAAAAGCCGAAAAAAAATAAAAAAAGAAAAAAAAAAATCAAATAAAAGATCAATAGGGTCGACTCTCAAAGTCGACCATAATACTTCAGTATAAAAAGTCGACCCTAAAGAGTAGGTAGAAAAATTTTAAAAAAAAAATTTAAAAATTAAAATTGATGACCAATAGCGTCTGGACGCTGAAGACACATTATTCGGGTCGACTTTGAAAGTCGACCCTAATGCTTAAGTATTAGGGTCGACTTTATCGACCCTAAAGAGTAGGTAGAAAAATTAAAAAAATAAATAAAAAATTAAAATTGATGACTAATAGCGTCCACTAAAAGTGGACGCTGAAGACACATTATTAGGGTCGACTTTAAAAGTCGACCCTAATGCTTAAGTATTAGGGTCGACTTTATCGACCCTAAAGAGTAGGTAGAAAAATTAAAAAAAATAATAAAAAATTAAAATTGATGACCAATAGCGTCCACCAAAAGTGGACGCTGAAGACAGATTATTAGGGTCGACTTTCAAATGCTTAAGTATTAGGGTCGACAAAGTCGACGCTAAAGAGTAGATAGAAAATTTAAAAAAAAATTAAAAATTAAAATTGATGACCAATAGCGTCCACTAAAAGTGGACGCTGAAGACACATTATTAGGGTCGACTTTGAAAGTCAACCCTAAAGAGTAGGTAGAAAAATAAAAAAAAAATTAAAATTAAAAAATTAAAATTAATGACCAATAGCGTCCACTTTTAGTGGACGCTGAAGACACATTATTAGGGTCGACTTTGAAAGTCGACCATAATGCTTAAATATTAGGGTTGACTTTATCGATCCTAAAGAGTAGGTAAAAAAATTAAAAAACAACTAAAAAATTAAAATTGATGACCAATAGCGTCCACTAAAAGTGGACGCTGAAGACATATTATTAGGGTTGACTTTGAAAGTCGACCCTAATACTTAAGTTTGTCGACCCTAAAGAGTAGGTAGATAAATTAAAAAAAAAAAAATTAAAAATTTAAATTGATGACCAATAGCTTCCACTAAAAGTGGACGCTGAAGATGCATTATTAGCGTCCACTTTGATAGTGGACGCTAATACCTACTCTTTAGGGCCGACTTTAGTGGACCCTAAAGAGTATGTAGAAAAATAAAAATAAGTGACCTAGGTCACGTGCATGGTGTGCTGTCCGAGTGCGATCGATCGCACACATGGTGCGATCGATCACATTCGGCCAAGGATGTGTGTGGTAATTCTGTTATTGAGATCGAACGCACCCAAGGTGTGATCGATCGTAGTAACAGAATGTTCAAAGCCAATATTCGATTACTGCGATCGATCGTACCCAAGGTGTGATCGATCGTAGTAACAAAATGTTCAAAACCAATATTCGATTACTGCGATCGTTCGTACACAAGGTGCGATCGATCGCAATAACAGAAAGGCTCAAATATATATATATATATATATATATATATATATATATTTTATTGCTGCCCAATAACGTTTACTAAAATTGTGTATATATCACTGCATTATTTAAAATTTTCAAATAAAGTGACACAATATGCACCGTCAATTCCATCCTCCTAAAGAAAGATTTTAATTTGTATATATTTGCCATTTGGTTAGGAGTTACATTTGGACTAATTTGAAGAGTTAATTCCCATTTCATAATTCATATTAAATTTTCAGATCTAATAGTGTATATATATTATACGATGAATATATTGATACCTTATGGAAAGATTTTTGATGTACAAATTTAATTGTACTTGCAAGCGCACGAGTTGTGTGCAATATAGTGTGTGTGCAAGTGCGAGGTCGATCCACAGGGAATTGTGTTTGTGAAATTTAATTTCTATCTAAATCAATTATATCTTAACCTAGTTCCGAATGATTTTGACTTTGAAAATAAACTAACATAAACTAAATAAAATAAAAATAATCAAAAGATAAACGACTAAGGTTTTAGAATTCACCTCACCAAATCAAAGTATACATTCTTATGTCTTCATTCATGCATCCGACAAACAATTAAACCCTATATATATGTTCTATTGTTTTTTTATAAACCAATTGAATCATTCGATGAATCCATCTCTATTACAAATCACAACGAATATCCAATTGAGATCAAATCATCCATTGTATCCGTAAATCACAATGGATATAAGTCTCAATCAAATCATTCGATGTATCCGTCGGATGAAACACAACGAATATCCAACATTTTCACGATTTATAAACAACAATCAATCACAATTTTGTCACACAATTGAACTGAAATGAACATACATTACATTAAACGACAGATTTGTACGAACGAAACATAAAAATATAAAACTAATCAATGGTGAGGCTTCATCTTCAACCTTAGTTGAAGAATTAGCCTCTCATGACAAAAGAAATCATAAAGAAACTAAATTACTTCATTAAAATTAAAAACTTACAAAAGAATTCTAGTTCCAAGCTACAAAAACCCATAAAACACGGAAAGCGACCAAGAACGGCGCCCCTGGCGCGTCTTCGTCTGATGCCCCCTCAATTGTGAGGCTTAGAGGTCTATTTATAGGGCTTAGGAGAGTCCTAGAAGCCCTAGTAATCCTAGAAATTTCGGAGATTTAAGTCCAAGCCCAATTAGGTTAAAGAAAACCTAAGCCCAAATCAGAATAGGATTCGCCCAGAATTGCGGTCCTATCTTGCGGTGTGATTTTAGCCTTGTAGCGCTCCGAATTGGGAAAATATTATTTCACAATGAATTGTATAAGTTTGAGTTATCTTTCCAATGCCGCTTGAATCACCTTAATCGGATATCTGAGCTGAAAGTTATGGCCAAAATACCGAGACGTATTCAGAATCCAATTTTGCATCCAATCCGATTTGACTTCAAATTGAGAAATTCCGAATTAATCTTTTCCTTTATTTGATTAACCTTTAACCATGATTGGTTAAGCTTAACCGTATCTTCTAGATCTTCCCAATTTGCCCTTTAAGTTTGGAATTTTTCCAGAAACGCTTTATTTTCTTCCAAAAGCCTATAAAACAAAGAAAATACAAAAAGGAAGTAAAATGGCCTAATTAACCAAAACTAAAGGATTAAAACATGCAAGTTAAGGGCTGAAAATATGAATATTCTAGCACTTATCAATTTTACACTGTTAAATATAACAAAATAAAATATAAACCGTAAAATAATTCCTCTCAGTTTTAAGTGAAAATATATTGATATCTTGCAATTCAACAACCGGCCATATGCAAATACGGGGTCATTCCCATAAGAAAACACAAAAGCAAGTAAAAGGAAACAAAACTAAAGATAAATAAAAAGATTAACTTAAAACATACTAAACAAAATAAAAAGGGTAAACTATGGGGTGCCTCCCATGAGCGCTAAGTTTAACGTCTTCAGCCAGACGGTAGTCCCTGCTTACTGTTGTCCGGAAGATGATGCTCCTGCAGATGGTGGTGGCAACCGGTTGACAATGGACTGCATCAATTCTTCTGAGGCGCCTAGGCGTTTGTCCATCAATTCGTTATTTTTTCAAGCCTCTTTTCTTTGGCCAGCCAACTCTCTCCGAAGGCCCGCTATTTCTTCACTAAGTGAGCGGTTTCGTGCTTCACAAAAAATTCTCGGGGCCTCCTCCTCAGCTGTCTCTGAATCAACTACAGGTTCATCTTCGGCCATTGGCTCGGTGTCATACTCTTTCGCACCAACTGCTGGTGCTGGAGCTACCTGGGGCATGTGGGAGAGGCTCTTGTTCCATTGGCGAATGCCAAATATGGGAGTAGTAGTGACTGGTTCATCAGCTGCGGTACCCTTGACGCCTTTCTCCCGGAGGATGTAGGAGATTAAGTATGGGAAAGGCAACCCCCATGAATGTGTGGACCCCGCTCTTCCAACGTGCACCCCATTCCAAAATTTGTAAATTTGCTTCCAAATTATGTCGGGAATGGAGTACCAAGCACCTTTATGGAAGGCGTAGAGTGCTTGAAGAAATTGATCCCGCCTCTGACTTTTGTGGCCCATGGGAAAAGCATTACGTTGTAATACGGAGTCCACAAACCAAAGCCGTTGAGGTAGCTTGGATCGATTGCCGGCATTATGGTGGGCATCGGCATATATCCCTTCGCACATGTCCTCAATGATTTCCGCCACGTAGAAGCTGGCCGGTTGGTCAGCAAGTTGTGCGGCTTCTAGAGGTTGCTCATCATTGCATTGAAGGCCAGTAGCAATGTCGGCCCGTGTTACGTCAATAGTTTTGCCTTGCACTTTTGAAGAGAGGGCAGCCAACCTCCTGCAGTCATGAGACAGGTGGGCATAAAACGCGATCACCAATTTTCTGTAAGCAGTGGGGGTGACCGGCTTGAAAAGCTTCTTGAGCCCCTGTCGCTTGAACTCGGCGACCGCCCATTGAGTCCCCTCAAGATTTTCAAAGTCTTCGCGAATGGCGAAAGTGGTCTCAAATAGCAGCTCCCGCTCCTCAAAAGTGGGCGGGGGAGAAATGGCTTGG
Organism: Corylus heterophylla; assembly: GCA_016403345.1. Lineage (NCBI taxonomy): Eukaryota > Viridiplantae > Streptophyta > Magnoliopsida > Fagales > Betulaceae > Corylus > Corylus heterophylla. The sequence goes on from CM028140.1 coordinate 19,331,369, forward strand.
GTATCGGACCCTCGGGAGGACGAAGCTCGAGTTCTTGGCATGATGAGCTTGATTAGGGACTTTTGTCGAACACCTAGTGTGCACTAGAGATAGCCAAAATTGCAAAACAACGCAACTCCGCTCAAAACCCCCTGCAAAAACACCAAAACCCAACCACAACAAAGCAATGTGGGTGGATGAACACCCATAATTGCAGAAATATGAGAAAAAAAAAAGTTGCGAAAGTGATCATGGTTGGGGTGTTGATGGGAATGGGGAATGGGGTGTAAAGTAGAGGTGGTGAAAAGTACCTGGTATGGTTGCCGGAGAAGAGAACCGTGTGGTGGTTGTGTGGTAGAGGTGATTAAAAATGGTGGACAAGTGGTTGTGTGCTCTGGTTGTGCCGGAGCTGCGTGGGTGCTTGGAGAGGTGTACGACGTAGGGGAAGAAAATTTTGTGGGGTGGGGGGGAAAGTGACCTAAAGTAGGTCATGTGGTGTGCTGTCCGAGTGCAATCGATCGCACACATGGTGCGATCGATCGCATTCGGCCAAAGGTGTGCGTGGTGATTCTGTTATTGCGATCGAACGCACCCAAGGTGCGATCGATCGCAATAACAAAATGGCTCAAATATATATATATTTTATGCCTTTTTTTTTAATTTTTATTGCATAATATACAACAACTTCGATCATGATATGATCAAATGATCAATTAAACTTGAAACAATTGAAATTAAATGTTTGATCAGACATCCAATTGGTCCTACCTAGTGCATTCGTTCGATCGATCGTGATAAGATCAAATGATCGAACAAAATTCAAACAAATTAAATGTTCGATCGAACATTGAATTGAACTCTAAGCATTTTATATTATATTAGTGCATTACTTAAATTGATCGGGATACAATCAATAAAACTTGACATGATTGAAGGTTCAATCAAACATCTGATAAAATCAATTCCGATCGATACTATTACATATTAGTTTGATAGATCATAATGGGATCAAATGTTTGATCAAACATCCTATCGATCATAATGAATTAGTTCGATTGATCGTGATATGATTAAATGCTCGATCAAACATCCGATCAATCCTAATGAATTAGTTTGATTGATTGTGATATGATTAAATGATCAATCAAACATCCGATCGATCCTAATGAATTAGTTCGATTGATGGCGATAGGATCAATCGTTCGATCAAACATCCGATCGATCATAATGAATTAGTTTGATTGATCGTGATATGATTAAATGATCTATCAAACATCCGATTGATCCTAATTCATTAGTTCGATTGATCGCGATATGATTAAATGATCGATCAAACATCCGATCTTCCTAATGAATTAGTTCGATTGATCACGATAGGATCAATCGTTCGATCAAACATCCGATCGATCATAATGAATTAGTTCGATTGATCGTGATATGATTAAATGATCGATCAAACATCCGATCGATCCTAATGAATTTGTTCAATTGATCGTGATATGATTAAATGATCGATCAAACATCCGATCGATCCTAATGAATTAGTTCGATTGATTGCGATAGGATCAATCGTTCGATCAAACATCCGATCGATCATAATGAATTAGTTTGATTGATCATGATATGATTAAATGATCGATCAAACATCCGATCGATCCTAATTCATTAGTTCGATTGAACGTGATATGATTAAATGATCGATCAAACATCTGATCGATCCTAATGAATTAGTTCGATTGATCGCGATAGGATCAATCGTTCGATCAAACATCTGATCAATCATAATGAATTAGTTTGATTGATCGTAATAGAATCAAATGTCCGATCGATCCTATTGAATTAGTTCGATTGACTGTGGTATGATCAATTGATAAGTCAAACTGGATACAATTGAAGGTTCAATCGAACATTCAATTGAACTGTTAGCTTTTTATATTATCTTAGTGCCTTAGTTATATTGATCTTATATTACCTTTGGATTTTGTATTATTTTATAATTAATTATAAGATAAATATCAACTTAATGATCTTTATCATAAAAATTTATTAAACGAAAATTTTTAGTTAATATTATAATAATAAAAACATATTAAAAGAGACAAATTTAAAATAAATAAATAAATAAAAATTAAAAAATTGAAAGTATATTTTTTGTTTGGAAAAAATATAAAAAAGCCACCCAAAGTACCAGTCGTTTGAAATATAACCCTCAAATGTTCAAAAGATACTAAAGTAGCCTCCCGAACTACCAAATTGTATAAAAATGCCACTTATTTTTAATATTCCTAGAATACCCCTATTATTTTAACAAATAAATAATAAAATAATTGAAAAAAAAATGAAATAATTTTTTAAAAAATACAAGAAAACCAATGGGTGAATAAAAACAAAAAAAAGAAAATATTTTTTGGAATAAATAATAAATAATTAATCACTGTAGTTTGCCTAAATTACAAATTGCTTCATATCGTATTAAAGTAAAATTAAAGGTACAAAATTTGACTTCAGGGAATAAACTGTTTATTTTTTAAAAATATCTAAAGAACCGTGCATTTGATTTTACTTTGTTAAAAGAATAGGGGTATTATAGAAATATAACAAAATAAGTAGACTTTTTGATACAATTTGGTAGTTTGACAGGCTTTTTGAACATTGAAGGACTATATTACAAACGGCTCGTAGTTTGGAGGGTTTTTATTTATATTTTTCTCTTTTATTTTTTTTGTAAATAAAATACCCCAAATATTTAGCTGCACAAAATAGTTTACTGCCATCTATTAATAGATGGTGGTAAACTGGCGAGGGGTTCTAAAATTTTCGGAACAAATTTTTCACCAAATCCCACACCTCCCGCCAATCGTCTCTCACTCTCACTCTGTCTCTCACTCTCACTCTCTCCCTCCCTCTCTCTTGAGCTCTCTTTCTCTCACTCACTCCACACAAGTTTTTCTCTCTCCGGAAGTTGTTTCCAGCGCACCTCTCTCACTGCCAGCTCTCACTCCAGCGAACTTAACGCTATCTTGTAGCTCTCTCAGGTATGAGTTTCTCCTAAACCCTTGCAAACCTTAAATGCCTCTCAATCACTCAAATAGTATCCATGAATTGTGATTTGAAGAAATTAAGTATTTGGGTACTTCCTCTCTTCTTCTCTTTCTATTTTTTCCCTATAGAACTGATTGGTTTCATTCAAAAACTGCCGTGGACCCCTAAATTCTTCTAAATTTGGCTTTTGTTGGTTGTGGTTTCTCCTTTTGAGACTGGTTTGTAATATCTAGTGGTTGGTTTTGTGTTTCAGCTCGTTTCTGGTTGTTAAGAAAGAAAGTATTCACTTATAAAAACAAAATTTCAAAAAGAATAAAAGTGAAATTATGTCAAGAAGGAAAAAGTATTTACTCAAAAACATAAACTCCATGTTTTTCTTTGTGAATGCCTATTTACTCCATGTATTTACTCGAAAGCATCAATAATGATTAATTGATTATGTTACATCAGCAAAGTAGAGTGTACCTTTTTTTTTTTTTTTATGTTTTTATGAACTCAAATTTTTGAGATAACCGTTAATTTAATATAGTATAATAATAGAATAGAGATTTTAAAGTCCAACTCGACTATGCAGTTACACCCCATTAAGCATTCACTGTGGCGGTACTTATAATGTGTAGTACATGAAGCTAACATGAAATTGTGTGATGCCTCAATTTGATACTCCACTTAGTTGATTTTTCCTTTTTTGGTAAACAATAATTTTGTATTAACTGTAGTCACTTAGCCCTGTGATTTTTTACCAGATTAAGTTGTTGGGATGAATTGTGATTTGACATGGTATTAGAGTATAGGTCATGAATTTGAATTCTGTTTGTCAATTCACTTCCAATTAGAATTAAATATTTCACGTGTTGGGCCTAAATGAGTGATTAGTGGGCAATTTAAGATAGGTAAAAAGGGACTCTTGATAGAGTAGAGGTAGAGCTAATTGCAAGGCAAAATGGATGTCATAGCAAAGAGAAATGATGGGCAAAATAATGACATGGTTGGTGCAGAAAAGTACAAAGCTTCAAATCCAAGCATCAAATCTATAGTGATTGTAGCTAGCTATATATATATGGTTCCTTGATATGATAGAAAGCCTTGTATTTTCCTCATCCCTCATCTTGATAATTTAGCAAAGAAAGAGAAAGAAATAAGCGTTGGCCTTGACTCATCTTGAGCTTTCAAACTTCCAAGTGACGAGAGATTGAAAGCATTGTTAAAAGCTGGAAATCCAGATCATCACAAGCAGGCAGAGAGAGAGAACAATAAATTCAGGTTTCCATGTTCCCAAACTCCCATCACCAATGCATGCATATGACAAAGATAATGACAGTTGCTTCCTACCCTCCTATATTTATGCCCTCCCCCGTTTATGCCTAGGCACATGCTCCCTTTTCAGAACATGTCCTGTTTCAAGTTTACATGAAATACAGGCTACAATGAAGTTGTTCCTTCTATTTTTTATGGCCTTGAACGCCTATCTGTGATCGATCGCATCAGGCTTGCGATCGATCACAGAGTACTCTGATTCTCATTTTGAGCTTTTGATCCTGCGATTGATCCTGCGATCGATCACAAATTAATCTGATTCTCACCTTCAGCTACTGATCCTGCAATCGATCTTGTGATCGATCACAGTTTGCTCTGATTCTCACCTTGAGCTTCTGGTACTGCGATCGATCCTGCGATCGATCGCACGTGACCTGCGCTCGATCCCCTGAGGACATGCTTTAACATATATAAACACATATAATCTTTTGTGGTTCCATTAAACCTTTCTTCTTCTCTTGTGGTTGTATTAAACCTTGCTTCTTCTCTTATTATTACTTTTAGATTAGTATTAAGTCTTATTCTTATATTAGGATTATGTTATTAATTTTCTACTTCACATCTACTTCTGTTATCAAAGTTGGTATGGATTATGATTGTATTGTCTTTTCTATTTAAGTTCAATAAGGAAGCAGCACAGTAAACTTGAAACAAGACAACATTCTATAATAAATATCAAACCTAACAACAATACTAAAAAATGTAAAACTGTCATTGAGTTAAACTAGTAAATAAATTACAAATAGAAATTTGTTTTAAATTAGTAACCAACTTCTAGAATATTTTGTTAGGTAACATCGCATTGAGCTAGCATCGTTTCGTGTATATTTGTTTTAAACTAGTAACCCACTTCTAGAATTCTCTCATTACCCATGCTCCTTTTAAACTTTCCCTCCCTTAATATTTGAGAACAGACCTCCTATTTAATTCTATTAATTCTTAAGAATCTGATCTTCTAATTTCCTTGTGTGCGTACATGTACGTAACGAATAACCTCTAATAGGAACATCAATATGGATAGGAGTTGGATGCGGGAAAGTACTCGATGTTCAGAGCGATTTCAAAAAGGTGTGGAAGAATTCATGGGAATGGCAGTTAAACCAGTTGATTCACGTGATATGACAAAATGTCCACGCCGTGATTGTGCAAATCGATATTATTCTCATATTAGCGAGGTGAAGGGTCACTTGTATATGAATGGATTTACTCCGACATATACGCGATGGATATTTCACGGGGAAGAAGATCATTTTAGGAAAAACACTTCTACAAACATGCACACACATACAAGTGAAATGATGGAGGAGGTTGATGTAGTTGAAGAATTGTTAGACGATGTATGTATGGGGACATTTGTTGATGCTAACATCGGAGAATCCTCTACTTCACAGGGCCCCACAACTGATAATCACGAACAAACAAGCTCCTTCTACCAATTTTGGGAAGATGGTTTACGAGAACTTTATCCAGGCTGCAAGAAATTTACACAAATTGCTTTTGTACTCAAGATGCTTCATATAAAGGCGTTCTGCAACATGAGTAACAAGGTGTTTAATATGATGATTGACTTGATAAAGACGGCCCTCCCAGATGGAGAGACATTGCCACGCTCGTATAGAGAAGCAATATAGTTTAGGTGACACTGGGGATTCGGTTACGATAAGATACACGCATGCAAGAATGGTTGTGTGCTTTTTTGGAAAGAACATGCAGACAAAGTGGTATGCCCAAAGTGCAACAATTCAAGATGGATTGATGACAAAGACAGAAAAAGTAATATTCCTCAAAGGTCTTACGGTATTTCCCAATAAAATCGAGGTTACAACGGTTGTTTATGATAAAAGAAATGGCCAAAGAAATGCGGTGGCACAAAGAAGGTCGAGAAGATGATGGCAATACTCTCAAACACCCCGCCGATTCTATTGTATGGAAAGAGTTTGATAAAAGGCATGAGTGGTTTGCAAGTGATTTCCGCAACGTGCGGCTTGGTTTAGCAAGTGATAGTTTCAACCCATATGGTAATATGAGTACAACATATAGCATATGGGCCGTAATGTTAACGGTGTACAATCTCCCTCCGTGGATGTGTATGAAGAATCCAAATTTGATGTTGTCCCTTATTATCCCAGGACCTTCAGATCCTGGAAAGAATATTGATGTATATTTGCGGCCATTGGTTGATGACTTGAAAAATTTATAGAATGAAGGCATACGTGTGTACGATGCATCAAAGAAAGAGACATTTCAATTGCATGTGACATTACTATGGACTATAAATGATTTTCCCGCATATGAAAAATTATCTGGGTGGTCTACAATTGGAAATCTTGCATGTCCAGTATGTAATAAGGATACATCGTTCAGGTATTTGAAGTATGGGCATGAGGTGTGCTTCATGTGTCATCGTCGGTGGCTTCCTCAAGAGCATCCATGGCGCAAAAGAGGAGATTTGTTTGATGGTGCAGAGGAGCATAGATTGGAACCTAAAGAATTGTCTGCAAGTCAATTGTTGAAACAGTTAAGGGATGCTGAGGGTTTACAATTTGGAAAAACAAGCGGGAGAAAGAGAAAGTACACAGATGTTGTGTTGAATTGGAAGAAGATAAGTATTTTCTTTGAGTTGCCTTACTGGTCAAGCTTGAAACTACTTGATAATTTAGATGTAATGCATATTGAGAAGAACATATGTGAAAGTATCTTAGGTACGTTGATGAATATTGATGGGAAGACCAAGGACACAGTCAAGGTACGAAGAGATTTACAGTTGATGGGTATACGTAAAGAATTGCATGTGCAGCCAAATGGTGAAACTTATAGGATGCCACTTGCAAAGTACACCTTGACAAGAGATGAGAAGAAGAGTTTATGTGAGTGGTTGAAAGGTGTTAAATTTCCTGACGGGTATGCATCTAACATTGGTCGATGTGTGAGCAAGCTTCCTGGTAAAATTTTTGGTATGAAAAGCCACGATTGTCATGTCTTCTTACAGCACTTGCTTCTTGCTGCAATTCAAAATTTCTCTACGTCGGAAATACAAACAACATTGACCGAGTTCAGTACCTTTTTTACGCAGTTATGTGCACTGACGTTGAAAGTTGATATCCTAAAACAAATGAAAGTCGACATTGTAATAGTTTTATGCAAAATGGAAAAAATATTTCTGCCAGCTTTTTTTGATGTTATGATCCATCTAGCACTTTATTTACCTTGGGAGGCCGAGCTTGCCGGTCCCTTACAAAACCGTTGGATGTATTCGTTCGAAAGTGAACTTGAAAGATACAAGAAGTGGACGTGTAACAAAGCACGTCCAGAAGGGTCTATTGTCGAGTGTTACCTAGTTGAGGAGAGCTTGACCTTCTGTTCCAGGTATCTTTGGGGGATTGAGACAAGATGGAACCGTAAACGGAGAAATGTTGACGTTGATGTTGTAGAAATGAGCTAGCGCTTGCATGTGTTTTCCCAACGAGTTCGGCCGTTAGGAGCAGCTAAATTAGTAACACTGGATGCTAATGATTTTGGTAGGGCACGATGGTATGTGCTTACCAATTGTAACGAAACGGCCTCATATTTGGAGTAAGTTTAGTAATGGTCTTTGTGTTTTACCTGTTATGACATGTTATAATTGTAGCGTTGATGATCATTTACCAATACGTTTATTTTTCATGCAGTGAACATTATAATATGATCAAAAGAGAAGGCAGCCATGACATTGATAAAAAGCATGAGGCTAACTTTGAACGTTGGTTTCATAAACGTTTATACAATAGTGGGCGTACTGCAGACAATGGCTCAAAACAACTATATGATCTTGCATACGGGCCAGAACGTCATGTTAGATCGTATAGAGGTTGCATCGTGAACGGGGTTAGGTACCACACGAAAGAATGCGCAGAAACTCGTACTACCCAGAACAGTGGTGTTTCTGTTTCAGGTGAGGACGAAACCTCAATAACAGAGTATTATGGTGAGTTAAAAAATATTCTAGAGTTACGTTACCCTGGCCAAAATCTCATGTACTTGTTTGAGTGCGATTGGTGGGACACTGGGAGTACAACAGGAGTACGAATGGACCAAGGCTTCAGGATTGTGAATACTTCTCGTAAATGGTGTGAATCCGACCCGTTCATCTTAGCATGTCAAGCTTCGCAAGTGTTTTACTTGGATGATCCCAAATTGGGTGGTAATTGGAAAATGGTGCGAAGTGGATCAATAGAGACATCTATGATATTCCAACAAGATACAAAGGGAGATAATCTGAAGATGACCAAAGACTCAGTGATGACGTATACCAGGAAGGTGAATGTGTTGGGGGTAATATGGTCTTTGTTGATGAAGCAAATGTTGAAGCCTCCACTCAATTACGTAGAGATGATGCGACAATAGCAATTGATGAATTATATATTCAACTTGATGCAAGCATGTATGCCAACGATAACTTGCCAGACGAGGACCATGATACAAACTTTGATGAGGAAGAGGAGTTATGTAGCGACAACGATATAGACTCTGAACACGAACAATCATCTTCAAGTAATAGTGATACAGATTCTGAATATGAATCTGATGATGAAATGTGTTGAACATAACCTCACATTTGGTGTAAGTACAAAGTGTATTAGCATATTTAATGAAGTTGATGCTCTCTCTCTCTCTCTCTCTCTCTCTCTCTATATATATATATATATATATATATATATATATTGTGGTTTTTTTTTTTTTTACTAGCATGATTATTGTATGTTTGTCAAAAATATTGAACATGCTATATGGTTATAATTTGACTAATATAATTTTGTGATTTTTGACTTGTTAGCAGATTGATCATAACAATGACAACAACAGGATGCAAACATGTTCTAGCAGCACGAGGCTGAGGCCAAGGTCAAGGTTGGGGCCTTATTGACGAGCATGAGAGTCCGACTCTCAATTCTGGGTTTGGTGATACAGATATGCAAGTGTCGCCCTCGCCCCCCTCCTCCTCGAGTCAGTGGATGGGTATCCTTCACACGAGTCTAATAATCCTATTCACTCGGTGGCAGGATTGGATTCACAGGGAGCCGCCCCTACTGCATCTTGTAAGTTCATGAATTATATGTTTATGAAATGTTATTTTTATATTATTTTGGTTTGTTATAGACATTTGACAATATACTTTTCCAAATATAACTTACTACGTTACCATGTTTTGTATAACAGCTACCACGTCTGTCAGAAGTGTAAGGGGTAAGGCCAAGTGTAAGAAGTTGAGTGACCACGTACTTAAGAATGGTCCCTTAGTGCTAAACATCCCAAATAGACACCGGGCTCCTGTAGGCGAGAATGCAGCATGGTTTGTAAGCAAGATTGGGGAGATTATTCGTAACATGTGCAAACTCCATCATGGTGAATGGAAAAAGGTCCCATCTGAGAAAAAGAGCAAGTTGTTATTTTATGTTTAGGTATGAATATCAATATAATGTTTAATAATATGTTTCGTATGAAAAAATAATGTGACACATTTTTTACCATTGTTTTCTTATCTATTATGTATCAGTCAAACTTCGCACTGAATATGGAACGATACGAGCGCATCAAAGCTGTTGAACATAAATTGGGTCATGCATATGCTAGGCTTCGTTCGAACTTGTATAGGGACCATTATAAGAAATATTTTGACGGCATTGATAAAGACGATGATGAGGGGATTGCCAAGGCTAAGGCTATTGGGAGGGAAAACGTGCCAGCAGGGTATGGTCCTGAACAGTGGAACCTAATATGTGACTAATTTTATGACGGTAAATGGAAGGTAAATATATATTATTATACTGATTAGAAAATTCAGATTGATATAATTTGCATGCACTTGAAGACATTTTATGAATAATTGTGTGTGTTTTTTTTCTCTCCAAATTTCAAAGAAAAAGTCTGAACGAAATATAAAAAACAGAAGTAAATTGGAAACAAAGCACACAGCTGGGACTTGTTCATTTGTCAACGTCATTTACAAAAAGGTAAGTATCTCGTACCATAATTTAATGAAAGTAACATTATTTAGTGTAAACTTTGATTATATGTATTATGTGTAGGAACAAGAAACAAAAGTGAAGCCCAATCCTGTTGAACTATATGAGGCTACCCATACAAGAAAAAAGGATAAACAGTTTGTGAGCGACAAATGCAAAAGTCTATATGTAAGTAACTGTTTACGCTCCGATCATTAAGTTGATTAGTGAAGAACATGAATAGTAAACTTGCATGAAGTATATATTAAACTAAGGCCAACTTTGACTTGTGCAGCTTCAGATGCAAGAATTAACAACCAGTGAGGCCTTAGAGGACGGCAATGTGGGGGGAACAAGTGTGGAGGATCGAATGCAAGAAATAGTCACACAAGTACTAGGGGGCCGACGAGCTGGGCACGTTAGAGGAATGGGATGCGGTCTTATTCCTACCCCTTTAAGTACTTCATCCCAAGCCTTCACCCACTTCGACAACCACGACGAGTGTAGGAAAAGACAAGAAGATACTCAAAGCGAGCTTCAACAGACTAGAATCAAACTTCATCAGTATAGGGAGAATTTGCAAGCCAACATTGAGGAAACGAACAAATTGAAAGCCACTGTTGAGTTCTTAATGTCACGTATTAGAGGGTTAGTGAAACTCTACCTATGCATTAATTTTACAAAAACACACATACTAAGTAATTGTTAAAAAGCTTATTGATCATTATATGAAATTTTATTCTTCTTAGGTCCGGAGGAGCTTGTTTGGAGGTGCATCAAGTGAAGCCAACAATTGAGGAGCTTTGGAATAACCATTTATTTAGGATGTACTTTTTGATAGCATCTATTTGGGATATATTTTTTTGATACTATGTATTTGGATAATTGTTGGTACTTTCTATTTGCTAATGTGTATTTGACTATTTGTTGATCGTGATCTGTTTGGTAATGTATATTTGTTGGTACTTTTTATTTGGTTTATATTATGTTAAGATATTCGCAAAATTTTTGGTTCAATAACTTTTGAATTAGTAAATCTCCATTGACATGGTTATCAAGGTTAAAGAACTTTGAGTAAACAATGCAAGGGAGTAATAATATCTTTCTAAATTTTATTTTTAAGTGTATGCAGGATGACAAGAGTACAAGAAAGTTAAACCACCCAAGCAGGTTCTCGCTTTAATATATTTTATGAAGAAACACATTTTTAGTATCTCTTTCTCTATCATGTTGGGTTTCATTCTCATTGTCTTTGATATATATATATTGGTTCATTGTGGTAGATTACTCAAATTGCTTATGAGGATGAATTGGCAAGGAAGAGGATGCAGATAAGTACTTTATTTTGGGTTCTGGAATTTTGCTGCCCATGGATTGTAAAACATATATTTAATAGTTTTCTCCCTTGGCAGGCTCGGTTAATGGGGCAGTTCTCACATATTTTTTATGATTTTGATGAGGTTAGTCATTTTGAGTTACGTTTCTTGTGGGCATTTATATTAGTTTGATTATTTCATACATTAATTGATTCATCAAACAATGTTGTTGTGTACTTAAACATAAATGCAATGTTTCTTATAGAGGTACTCTACGTGCATTTTACTTGCCCATGCATGGAGTTATGTTTCTCCGGATAAGTTTTCCTGCTGAATTCTTTCAGTGTTGGTTTCTTCATAGTGAACTTTTTTTTTTTTTTTTTGCCTCAATCTTGTTATTAGGCGCACAGTGCTTATCATGGTGTTGGCATTGTGAAATTGATGGGCCGTAGCAGTGGATATATAGCTATGCATGCATTCCTAGCTAGTGGACAAATTGACATATGTTTGATTCCTGAGGTTCTTATTACTAGCAATTAATTGGATAGTTATCTTTGTGAGTATTATTGATTCTCTTGATATGCACATCTAAGGTATCTTTTAATTTGCACAGGCCTCATGGTGTTTTGAGTCATCTGAAATACCTGATTGAGACAAAGGGTTCAGCTGTTATATGTGTCGCAGAGGGAGCAGGGCAGGTGAGTTACGTAAGGAATTCATATTTTCGTTTGTGGGTTGAATATTATTAATTGATCAGGTGATTTAAATTGTGCAGTCCTTTTTTGGCTTCATGAAATACTATGAAAAACTGCCTGTGTTCATTTCGTTGCATTGCATAGATCTTATAACTTCTTCCTTATATTTTTCCCCAAGATGAAGAGTAAAATTCACTATGTCGTTGTTTTCTGATGCAGAATTTTCTTCAGAAAACTAATGCTAAAGATGCGTCTGCGAACATTGTATTTGGAGATTTCGATGTGCACATTCAACAAGAGGTTGGTGGTTGTATTTTGACTAATTTCATGTGGTCTTGATCTCTCCATGACACTTGAGACAAGCTAAGTGGGTTGATAAATAATGAGCTGACTGAAAGTCTAATTTTTAACATCAATTGATATGTGTTGCATGGATAAGAATGGACTTCAGTTTAGCCTTTTAGTTGTCAATTGTCAGAGTTACAAATATGCTTTGTTCTTAAGCCTTAAAGATCTAAGCTCTATTAGTAACTCTTTTGCTAAGACTAGATATGGTCAGTTGACTGCTTTTGATGTTATTTGCAGTGAACAAAACCAAGTGGTTCTTCACTTGAACTGGAAATCATTAGAAAACCTACTGATGCTGCGATCGATCGCACTCCAAGTGGGATCGATCGCCAAATTTCAAAAACCTACTGATGCTGCGATCGATCGCACTTGGAGTGCGATCGATCTCAAAATGTCGAAAACCTACTGATGCTGCGATCGATCGCACTCCAAATGCGATCGCTCGCAAAATTTCCAAAACCAACTGATGCTGGGAGTGCGATCGATCGCACTCCAAATGCGATCGCTCGCAAAATGTCCAAAACCTACTGATGCTGGGATCGATCGCACTCCAAGTGCGATCGATCTCAAAATGTCGAAAACCTACTGATGCTGCGATCGATCGCACTCCAAATGCGATCGCTCGCAAAATGTCCAAAACCTACTGATGCTGCGATCGATCGCACAATCGTGTACGATCGATCGCAGATTTTTTTTTTTTTTTTGATTTTTTAGGACCATTAGGGTCCCCTAATGGTTAACTATCAGCGTCCACTTTGGTTTGGACAGTGATAGTCAATTTTTTTTATTTTTTTTTGGACCAAAGTGAACGCTAATGGTTATCTATCAACGTCCACTTTTAGCGGACGCTAATCGTTGACTATCAGTGTTGACTAATTCTTTCGTTTACATCATCTTTAGGGTCAAAACATTGCGCCTGTTAGGGTCGATAAAGTGGACGCTAAAAGTGATCATTAGGGTCGACTCTAAGTGGACGCTGATAGTTAATTTTTTTTAAAAATTTTTTTAGGACCATTAGGGTCCACTTTGTGGACACTAATGGTTAACTATCATCGTCCACTTTGGTTTGGACGCTGATAGTTATTTTTTCTTTTATTTTTTAAGGACCATTAGGGTCCACTTTGTGGACGCTAATGGTTAACTATCAGTGTCCACTTTTAGTGGACGCTAATGGTTGACTATTAGCGTCGACTATGGCTTTCGTTTACATCATCTTTAGGGTCAAAACATTGCAACTTTTAGGGTCGATAAAGTGGACGCTAAAAGTGATCATTAGGGTCGACTTTAAGTGGACGCTGATAATCGCACATTTGATCATTAGGGTCGGACTATTAGCGTTAACACCTTTAGGGTCGAAAAGTGGACTCTGTTGTCAACAGCGTCCACTTTAGGACTTTTAGGGGCGACTTTGAGTCGCCCCTAAAGACCTAATTTCTTGTAGTGATATTGTTATATTATCTAAGTATGATTAGTGGTGGATATCAAATCCCTGCCTTTACCTTTACTTTATCTTTATATCTTTTTTATTTTTCTTAATATCAAATCTGTGACAATTTGATATTTTAATTAATTCAAAACAAAATCACAATCTCCGTGGGATCGACCTCCTACTTGCTGTGCTAGACTATTGTTTTGATCTTGTGCACTTGCGAGTTAAAATGTACTAAATATTATCTATTAATTTAGGTAGTATTTGGCACAACAAAGGGTCCGGTCAAGGAGAATCACGTTGAAGAAGATTGTGAGCAAGGAGACAAGTTGTAGGCTTGTTGATCTTACAGAGCCAAGGTTTTGCAAAGGGTTGTAAGTGTTCCTAGTGTCTGTAATCTCTAGATAATCTTTTGATAGTAATTTCCTAGGTTTGGTTGCCCCAGAGAGGTTTTACTTTTAGATCGGTTTCTAAAAGGTTTCCTCTTCGTAACCAAAATATCTGTGTCTACCTTTTTTTTGTTTTAAATATTTTGGGTGATTGAATTGTTTATTGCTTCATAGTATTAATTCCACATAAATTGTGATAAACAAGTTTTGGAGTCGGCATAGCGTTTTTCAATTGGTATCAAAGCGGATTCACTTTGTTTGTCTTAAATTCCTGAGTGAGATCCTTGACTCCTTTTTACTATGAATACATCTCAGTCTGAATCTTTTAGTTTTGATGATCTTAACGATGTGTACAAGATTATATCTGATGAGTATAGTCAACTGTCCTACAAATTTTAAAACCGTAGAACAGGAAAAAGAATCCTTGATGATCAAATTGTATGAATCACATGCCTTGATTGATTCTTTAAATTCTGAGATGTGCATGCTTGTTGAAAAGAATATATCACTTGAGAATGATTTGAAAGTTTCTGAAGAACTCTCACAAAAATCTTCTAGTGATAATCAGAAAATATTTTTCTGTGTTGGTAACAAGCATGGTATGATTGTTGATAATGTTAGTAGCTCTACTTCACATGCTTCTAAATCTGAAAGGAAGACCTTGTTTGTTAAGCCTGTGAATGTTAAAGAAGTCAAGGCTAATATAGTCTGTTTGGATAAGGGCAAAACTTCGTGTTTGAATAATTGTGTGAAGCCCAAATCCAAGACTTCTTCTAAGAAACAAACTCTAGTTAAGTTTGTTCCTACATGCCACCATTGTGGGATTATTGGTCACATCAGACCAAACTGTTTTCAGTTTAACTCCCAAAGACTTTAGAAAAACCCGACTGCACCTAAGAAAGAAAAATGTGATATATAGTCGTGTTTACCTAGATCAAAGTCTAAATATATCCTTCCTCCTAAAAGACAACATTCGCAAAGGTTTGTTCCCACCCTGTCATTATTGTGGAAAAGTTGGTCATCTTTGACCAAATTGTTTTAAATTGAGACCCCATGTGTCATAAATATGGTCCTAAGATTGTACAAGAATGGGTTAGGAAGGATGATACCATTCACCCATTGAGGGGGAGTGGTAGTGATCTTACCTTAATTTAGGTGAGTCAATAACATGCCTAGGATTGGTTGTTTTGCTTATTTTTGAAAGTCCTAGAGCATGTTGTTTTTCTTTGCTTTGCATTTTTTTGTTTTTGCTTTCTTGTCTATGCATTGCATTGTTTTTGTTGTTACACTTTTTTGTATGAAGAGTGTATACATGGTAGTTTTGAGATTCTTGTTTTGAGGCATATTCATAAAGGATTTTTCAAAAAATTCATATATCATGATCTTTGAAAGGCTTATAGATGAGATGTTGTGTGCGGACCACCAAGATTTTTGTCTACTTGCTAATCAAATATTCAGGAATGTGTAATGTCTTGTGAAGACCTAGAAGTAGTTATTAAACCAAATCATTATTTTGTAGTGGGACCTATAAGATGTGATGAAAGTTTAATGCTAAAGGAGATTCATGTATTGCCTGTTGTAATCTCAATTCAAGCATGTTTTTTCTTTATGCAATGCATTTTTGTTTGTTTTGCATTTGTTTTCGTTCGTGTGCATTTCTTTTGTGAAAAATTTCAAAAAGACAAAAATATGTTACTTTGATTGTTTTATTTTCTTTCTTTTTTCTTATGCACCTAGATAGTCCATTAATTTTTCATGTTTCTTTCATGGATGTAATTCCTTGTGTCTTGGAATGTTCTTAATATGCATGAGATAAAAATTTGTGTCAATGGACTTGTTTTTGTGGTTACCTAAAGCCTGAGCTTATGTGATACATGTTGCCTATGCTTTATATCTTGTGCACATTTAAGCTTAAATTGAGGTTTTGTTTCACTTTATTTGTGAGGTTTGTTAGGTAACCATATGAGGTTTTTGACTAGTCATATTTTTCAAATTGACCATATGCTAGTTGAACCTAGGGCTTAAAAATTCCTGCTTTCTCTTTTGTGATAAGCACCAAAAGTTTAAGGACACTTTCTCAAAGAGAAAAATAAACAAAATAGTGAAACAAATAAAATCAAAATGTCATATTCCAAAAGGATTTTATTTTACTGTGTCAAACTTGTGCAAAATGTTTTACAAAGAGAAATGTATAGGATGAGAGTGGCTAGGCCCTAGTATGATAAGGTTTGACTTTTGATTTGATATATTTGTCAAAACCTCATAGAGGTGAAACTGTCTCTTCATTTTGTAAGTTGAAAATTTTTCTCTTTGAATGGCTTACACACACACCACACAAGCATGGGTTGAATGGAACATTTTTCTTTGCTTGGGTTAAGCTATATAAGCTTCTTGCCATTTCTAGTCTCATGTATATTTTGCATATTTGGAGCATGTTTGGGATATTCATTGTGCAATACATGAGTCATTGATGTGTATATCATGTGTGTTCATTTGACTTTTAAGTGGGAGAAACATGTTTTACATTTCCAGTTTATTGTTGTTAATTGAGTCATACATTAAGAGGGAGTTTCGCTGATGTTTCTTTATGATTATGCATTCTACGTCATTTTTTTTTATCATGAGTTTTATTTATGTCGTCTTATTCCACATATGCCTTAATGTATTTTGTGAAGTGTTTCAGGAAACATGAAGACTTTTTGTCATTCTGTGACAAAAAGGGGGAGTAAATATGGGGAGATGATGGGAATGGCTCGGCATTTTGGCTTTGTCACTGAATTGCCAAAGGGGGAGTTTGTTAGTTCTTGTGTTGGCTTAATTTAGTTCCAAAATGTAAATGCTACTGTTTACAGACTCAAACACTGATGTAGGATGCTCAAAATCCAATCTCCACCGTTCATAATGTAGATTCATATGTTATGAACGTCCCTGTAAAATTTCAGCTCAATTGGACCACAAACACCCATCGATCACAGCAGTTGATCAAGATTGGACAACATTTCTAGAATGCTGTTTTTCCCACTGCAGGCCATGTCTGGACACAGTGCTAGGCTGTCCCGACAGGCTTTCCAGAAACTCTATTTTTGCTCCGCAAGGCCCTGTCCGGATAGCCTATTAACCTTTCCGGACACCCCGTACCTATTATGCCCAAAAACGTGTTTTTAGTGGGCCTAAGTCTAGGGTTTGATATACTGATATATATACATCATTATAAAAGAGAGAGGCACGAATTTTCGCTCCCCGAGAGTTCGTCGGAGGCTGTGCTAAGAGAGATCATATGTGGTGTGCGTTAAATTGAATCTCTTAGAGTTTTAGTTATTCCTTTGATAAATCTATAGTTGAGAAGTCTATCGGAATGGTCCGGTAAAGGAGAATCATGTTGAAGAAGATTGTGAGCAAAGAGACGAGTTGTAGGCTTGTCGATCTTATAGGGCCAAAGTCTTGCAAAGGGTTGTAAGTGTTCATAGTGTCTGTAATCTCTAGATAATCTTTTGATAGTGATTTCCTAGGTTTAGCTGCCCCGGAGAGGTTTTACTTTTAGATCGGTTTCTCAAAAGTTTCATCTTCGTAACCAAAATATTTGTGTTTGCCTCTTAATTGTTTTATATGTTTTGGGTGATTGAATTGTTTATTACTTCATAGTATTAATTCCACATAAATTGTAATAAACAAGTTTTGGAGTCAGCATAGCGTTTTTCACAAATCAAGCATCTATTACACACAATCAGCCATGATATTATGGGATTGTGTGTTTACATAATTTTCAACAAATCTTTCCTTGTGAGTATGTCTGTCAGCAAAGGGAGATGATCTTCTTTCCTTTGCTGCATCATTGACTAATGATTTTGCTGGATGTACTGAATCACGTGGATCCTTGGCTGCTCCATGATTCTTGCCTTTGTGGTACTCTGCAGTGCAGGCTGGTGAAGGTGAGGTGTATGCATGCTTAGTAAGGCTGAATGGTCGATTTGGAAGCTTAGGTGGCTGGAGTGAGTCATGTAGTCTAAACGTCTTTGTGTTTCTTAAGAAAAGCTTTAGTAGCCTGCCAATCACTTTTCATGTCAGCTTGAAGGAGGGGAGCATACAGGGCACGGTTTTCATCTAATCTTCCTTCTGCTTGTGGTGATACATCATGCCACTTGGATGCTAAGATGTTGGAAGAGTGGAACGGATAGCATGGAACAAACGCAATAACACTTTTTTTTATAATATAATTCGAAATTAAACTTGTTCAGATGTCTAGCTATTTGACTGCATATGGAGAGAGAGAGAGAGAGATAGTTACCCCAAATTCCATTCCTTCCTCTAAATCTAGCACGACATCTCCTTGTGATGTGCCGGCATCTTTTCGGTTCGTGGTCTTTTAAAAGCACCTTTTTCCATTTTTTTCTTGTTTCCTCTGAAATAAAATGAGATGGCTAGAAAACGAAAGGCAAGTATGTCTATGTTAATATCAACAAATTGTCTATTGTGGACTAATTTGAGTTTATGGATAATTATGATGATTACAACAAAGATTGCATATGCAGAAGATTTATTAGAGATGATTGAAACACTTACTATCAAAGCCAGTTGAGAACTCAGTTGTACTTGCTTAGCATGTGATATATTGAGCATGATTATTAGCCAAAATTAGCAGGACAATCGCCACTAACTCATTGCTCAAAACGATTATCAATTTTTTTTGTTTCATTAACTTTTCTTCTACCAAATTTGTGTGTAAATTAGTATATATGAACCACGATGACAGAAAATATGCAAAAAGAAAATGGGCATATATGATACTTACTCGTAAGTGTTAATTTAATGGTAGAAACTACTTTTTTATTTTATAATGTTAATGTGGTAATTTCAATAGTTATTAATAAAAAAAAAAAAATTAAAGAACAATTAAAACTGACACATCAACATTACAGAACAAAAATACATTTGCTAACAAGATTCATATATCAAAATTCAAGCTAGAATAGGGAAGTTTGGGGAAAAAAAAATCCAAATTAAATTTTAAATTTTTTTTTTTTGGGAAAAAAAATTTTTTAATTTTTTCCCCCCCTTTTTTTTAAAAAAAAAATTAATTTTTTTTTTTTTTTGGGGGGAAAAAAGGTTTTAAAAAATTTTTTTTTAAAAAAGAAAAAAAATTTAAAAAATTTTTTTAAAAAAAAAAAATTTTTAAAAATTTTTTGGGGGGGGGGGTTTTTTTTTTTTAAAAAAAAAAATTTAATGGTTGGGGAAAAATTTTTTTTAAATTTAAACCCAAATCTTTTTCCATTTTTTTTTGGGGGCCCCTTTTGGTTTTTCCTTTAATTTGGGATAAAAACCCCAAAAAAAAAACCGGGTTTGGTTATTTGATTTTCAAATTTCCCTTGAAAAAAAAACCCCAAACCCCCCCCAAAAAAAAAAAATTTTTCCCCAAAAAAATTAAAATTTTTTTAAAAAATTTTTCCCTTTTTTTTTTTTCCCTTTTTTCCTTTTTTTTTTTTTTTAAAATTAAATTTAATTAAATTTTTTTTTTTATTTTTTGGGAAGGTTAAATTTTTTTTTTTAAAAAAAAAAAAATTTTTTTAAAAAACTTTTAAAAAAAAAAATCAAAAAAAATTTTTAAACCAAAAATTTCAAAAAATTTTTTTAAAAACCCTTTTTTTTTTTAAAAAATTTTGGGTTTTTTAAAAAATTTTTGGCCCCCCCCCCCCCCCAAAAAAAAATTTTTTTAAAAAATTTTAAAATTTTTTTTTTTTTTTTTTTTTTTTTTTTTTCCTTTTTTTTTTTTTGGGAATTTTTTTGGGGGTTGACCGATTAATGGTTAGGAAGCCACAAATATTCTATTTGATTTAGATTTCTTATATATTTTGATTTATGTTTACATATTATATATTATATAAGGATTCTAACGATATATTAATGGGTTACTTGTCAGTATTTTAACTGCAATTTGTCGCAATTATAGCAAACTTTCTTCTATATATATATATATATAGAATTAGAAGAATTTTCTCTGGATAATATGCAAGCAATGCTTTGGTGGGTGGTTGACGTCACTTATGAATTATGATCAAGTTCAAGCACGTTATATATATATATTGACATTTTTGTTTTCCAAAATTTTGTAATGTATGAATGCAAGTGATGCAATCATATCTTAAGACTAGTTTGAGTATGCAAGCTTTCGTATCGTTCTAAAAAAAAAAAAAAAAAAAAAATTGTCGCCATTTATATAAATTATGATCATGCAAATCAATGCATGTGACGCACTAATAATGTCTTCCAAGCCCGTTGTAAGCATATCAAGTTTCTGCTAGAATCCATATAAATTCACAACAAAGTCAGTAAATTCACAATATATATATAAGGTCAAAGCGTCATATGGACGGCTAGTAGCTCTGAATTTACCGACTTTGTTGACCTTGTCTGTAAATCACCGAAATAATTAAGTCCAGATCACTAAATTACTAAATAAATTGTCTGTAGTTTTTTTTTTTTAGGTGAATGGTCTATGGTTTCAGTAGAGAGGGAGATAAATAAAATATAACCACTAGCCATGAGCCATATATCATTTTGACCTTTTGACATTTTGTAGTGTGGTCAGAAAGAATAAAATCCAAAAACAGAGAGTAGTTGCCAACTCATTTATAATTCTGTCATCATCACCACTCTTTTAACCTTTACAACGCTATTAAAATTAATTTAATAATACCTGAAGGAGAAACACACTAGTCTTTCTGATTGAGATTCTTTTCAATTACTCAAAATTGGAGACTCTCATATTACTAAATCGTGGCCCTTCATTTTAAATATAATGGTCTATAAAATCATTTAAACTTCTGTAAAACAAAAATCAACTTAAAATCAAAATTTCATACATCGGTTATATAAAAGCATCTGATATTTTGTAGACCAAAATTGAATTTCAAATGAAGGGCTACGATTTCGTAACATGAAAATCTTCAATTTTGAGTAATTGGAGGGGTTCTCAATCCGTTTTAACCCCCGTACTTAGAAAGATGGAGAATCCATGGAAGAGTTTTTATTTTATTTTTTTAATTACCATTGAAGAGTTCAAAAATGCCAAAGATAGGATGCAAGATACAAACGAGGGTGGTACTATTTCCAATCTAAAGTGGTCAACATCTGCAGCAGGTCACATGAACATTAATTTGGATGCAGCAATGAATAAAATGAGTATCAGCGTAATTGTGAAAAACCATGAAGGAGAGATAATAGCGACATTGTTAGCTCTTAGGCTACACATCAAGCAGAAGCTATGACCGCTTTAATGGGTGCAATTTTTGTGAGAGAATTGGAACATCAAAAGGTGGAACTAGAAGGTGACAACAACTAGATTGTGTAAGAACTGAATAGGGGCGAAATGAGGCCTAGGGTTTATCCTAAGTCATTCCCCAATAGGCATCTTCCGCTAGAAAAGTCTACGTATGTATAGCGGAGAACAAACTATGTACTCGTATAATTCGAGGAATGCATCCTGTTAGTTTAAGAAGTGTTAAATTGGCTGGATTCGTGTAAACAAAATAATTGTCTTTAATTAGCTTGTTGCATTGTGCAGTGTGAAAGATAGCAAAATAAGCAAAATATGTGAATCACACAGGGTCTCGTCTGGAGGCTCGTCTGCACTACGTCCGGACGAGAAGAAGAAATTTTTTCCAGAAAGCTTCGTCTGAAGGCTCGTCTGCACCTTCGTCCGGACGAGATTGATATGCAAGAAAACCCGAGAGGTTCGTCTGAAGTCTCGTCTGCACCTTCGTCCGAACGAGAATGATATGCCAAAAACCGAGCCGTCGTCAAGTCTCAAATCGCACCTTCACCGACGCGCCGCTACAGAGAACTAGTGTTAGCGATTTTTTAACCTAGATTCGTCCGAACGAACATTCATGTCATTCGGACGCCTAGTGCATTGAATGAAATATTTACTTAGAAAAATAGTTCTCGTTCGGACGAGCTTACTAACTGTCCGGACGCGTAGTGGCAGATAAGGTTGTTAGTATTTGAATTTGTACTTTGAACTGGACTAGGAGTCCATGGTCTATATAATTGGAACTATGCATAGACGTAAGGGTATGATTTCTAATTAGGTTTTAAGAGATCTTGGGCTTATCAAGGAGTTGAAGAAATCGAAGTCAACCGGAGTTCCGGTGAAGGGAGATCACGTAGAAGGAACAATCCAGATGTTCTGGAAGAACTATGCTGATAGCGAATAAGTGGGTCGCTTGTGCCGTATACTTAAATGTCAAAGTGCATAGGTTATGTAAGTCTTCGACATTAAGATATTTCTTGTATTCTACTTGATTTAGTTGATTTCACAGGTTTGGCTGCCCTCGAGAGGTTTTACATTTAGAGAGTTCTCTAAATGGTTTCCTCTTAAATAAACAAATCTTTATGTTTCTTGATGATTGATTTATTTCCGCACATGATTGTTTAATTTGGGAGTCGATTAGTTTTTCAATTGGTATCAGAGCGGGTTCACTTGTTTGGATTTATTTCCTAAGTGTGATCCTAGACTCTCATAAAATGACTCATCTTGTTGCACCAAATTCTCTTCCCGCTTTTGGATCGATCAAATTATTCTTTTGGAAAATTCGTGATGAGAGCATATCTCAAATCCGTAGATGTTTGGCACATTGTTGAAACGGATGGACTCCTCCATTAAAGCAATTGCTGAATGGACTACGAATGAAAAGAGTGACTCTTACGCAAATGACAAAGCTTTAAATTCCATATTCACATCTATCTCCATCGAAGAATTCTCAAGAATTTCTATGTGTGATAGCGAAAGATATGGGAAACATTGGAAATTACTCATGAAGGAACCCAAGTTGTTAAAGCTTCAAAACTTCAAATGTTGGTTTCAAAATTTGAAGAGATTAAGATGCAAGAGGATGAGACATTTGATGAATTTTATTCTAAGCTTAGCATCATTAGAAACAATACTATAAATTTAGGGAAGAAAATGTCTGATGCTAAAATAATCAAGAAAATTTTGAGATCTCTACAGTAAATTTATTCTGCATTGTCTTTTATATAACGAGTAAAGATCTAGAAAAAATGAGAGTAGAGGAACTTGTAGGTTCACTGCAAACCTTTGAGCTTTTGTTACCCTAGTCAAAAACTTCAAAAAATGTTGCTCTCAAGATCAAAACTCCTAAAGAAAAATCTAGGGATTTATCTAGTGAGGATTCAGGAGATGATGAAAAAATTGCATTGATTGTTAGGAAGTTTCAAAAAATTTTCAAACCTAAATCTGAGAACTTTAAGGGTAGGGATCTTAAAAAGTCTGGGAATGATAAACATGAAGGTAGAGAAAACTCCCAAGACAGAAATGTCTTGGATCAGAAAAACAAATTTCCTCGTGGTCGTAAGTGTCATAATGTGGAGGTATTGGTCATATCCGTGCTGATTGTGGAAATTTGAAAAAATTAAAAGGTAAGGCTTTTAATGTGACTCAAAGTGATGAGTCAGATAATGATGACTCTGAAGAAGATTAAGAAGAAAATGTTAACTACTTAGCCTTTACTGCTTCATATGATAATCAGTCATATACCTCAGGTGTGCAAGATGTTTCTGAATATGAGTCTGATAATGAGTATGATCTTCAAACTGCTTATAATCAAATGTTTCAGGAGTTTAATAATCTGAGTCAGCTGAATTAAAAGAATGTGAAGAGACTGAAAGAAGTAGAGACAGAGAATGAAAACTTAATTGAAAAAATTAGGTTCCTAGAAAAAGAGTTGGATGAGTCAAAAAGTCATCTTAACAAATTTTCAAGTGTTAAACTTGATAAGATGTTACAAGATCAAAAGTCATCAAATGATAGGTCTGGATTAGGTTTTGAGAAGTTTGTACCTTCAAAATCAAATGCTGCTTCTACTTCAAAAATTATGTTTGTTAAACCCAAGATGAAAGAAGTAGATACTGAGTCTGATTGTCTACCTAAAGATGTGTCTCTGGATAGGAAGAGAAAAGTTCAGTTCAAAATCCCTCAAAAGAAAGAGTCTAAATCTAAGTTCATTCCCACCTGTCATTACTGTGGAATCATTGGACATACTCGTCCAAACTGTTTTCAGCTTAGAGCAAGACAACCATGGTCCACACAAAATGTTTCCAGGAAAGATGAACCTGGAATTGGCAAACAATTGCTGGAGTTAACTGCTCAAGTAAAACTTATCAGTGAAAAGTTAGCTACTTTTTCAAATTGTTCTGATTTGGAAAAATTTTCTCTCAAAACTGATAAAGTTAAGAAAAATCAAGTTTGGGTTAAAAAGAAAGATAATCTATGTCTGGTTGTTCATACTGCTTTAAGTGTGCTTAATTCATGTTTGTGGTATTTGGATAGTGCATGTTCTAGACATATGACAGGTGACAAGACATTGTTCAAGGAGCTCAAAGAAGGCAGAAGTGGAAACATTACCTATGGGGATGGTAGTAAGTCTAAGGTAATAGGTCAAGGGATTGTGGACATTCCTGGTGTACCTTCTCCTCAAGATGTGTTGTATGTAGAAGGGCTCAAAGCAAATCTTCTGAGTATCAGTCAATTCTGCGACAATGGTCTTGTAGTTCAATTCTCAAAGAAAGACTGCAGCATATTCGATGCTCAAGGAAAATGGTTAATGGGAGGAGATCGGACATCTGATAATTGCTATGGTATCTCTCCAATCATGCAGCCTAAATGTCACAAAGTTTCTCTAGACATTGGAGAATTGTGGCATCAGCGGTTGGGACATTTGAATTATCATGATCTAGTGAAGATAGCTAAGAAAGAAGCTATAAATGATTTACCCAAAATCAACTATCTGGAGAAAGGAAAATGTGGTCCATGTCAGCTTGGAAAGCAAACAAGAAATCCACATAAGAAAACCTCGGGTATTTGTACATCCAGAAACTTAGAGCTTCTTCACATGGATCTTATGGGTCCGACACGGACAGCTAGCATGGGAGGAAATAGATACATTCTAGTAATTGTGGATGATTACTCACGGTACACCTGGATCAGTTTACTTAAAGAGAAATCTGAAGCATTTGATCAAGCCACTGTGTTGTTTAAAAGGATCCAAGTTGAACAAGATTGCTCTATACAGAGAATTAGAAGTGATCATGAGCAGAGTTTGAAAAAAAATTCCGTTTTGAAGAATTCTGCAAAACTTCGGAATTAAACAGGAGTTTTCTTCTCTATTACTCACATAATGTAATGGGGTCGTTGAGCGAAAAAATAGAGTGATTCAAGAAATGGCTCGGGTAATGATCCACTCTAAAAAATTGGCTCAACATTTCTGGGGCGAAGCAGTAAACACAACATGCCATATCATAAATCGTGTGTTTCTCCGCCCCACAACTGACAAAACTCCATATGAACTTTGAAGAGGGAAGAAGCCAACAGTAAAGTACTTCCGAGTGTTTGGAAGCAAGTGCTATATTCTCCGTGATAGAGAAAGCCTGGGAAATTTTGAAGCCAAGAGTGATGTAGGGATTTTTCTTGGATACTCCACCACTAGTCGAGCTAGTCGAGTATACAATACCAGGACAAAAGTGGTTATGGAATCAATTAATGTTGTAATTGATGATGAATCGATCACTGATCAAACTGAGGGGGAGCAAACTGAAGTTAATAATCAAGGACATGACATATCTGAAAACATTCCTGCTATTAACAATACCACTGGACCATATACCTCTGCAGATATTGGGCACTCCCCTCAAGTTGAAGAAATCAGAGAAACATCTCAAGCTGAAGAAGTTAGTGAAACACCTCAGTCCCCACATCCGGAGATCATAACCAAAGAACCTTCTTCTCGGGTTAAGCTCAATCATCCTCCAGAAAATTTATTGGGTACTGTCAATGAAGGTAGACGACTGAGAAATCGGGTAGTTAATCAAATGTCATATTCCTGTTATTTATCTCAACTTGAACCCAAGAAAGTTACTGAAGCACTTGAAGATGAAAGTTGGGTTATTGCTATGCATGATGAGCTGAACCAATTCACCTGAAATGATGTCTGGAATCTGGCACCAAGGCCAACAGATCACAATGTCATTGGCACAAAATGGATTTTCAAGAACAAATCTGATGAGCATGGTACTGTGGTGCGCAATAAGGCTCGACTAGTAGCTCAGGGATATACTCAAGTTGAAGGAGTTGATTTTGATGAAACCTTTGCTCCTGTTGCAAGGTTGGAATCCATTCGAATTCTGCTGAGTATTTCCTATCATCTCAAGATTAAATTGTATCAGATGGACGTCAAAAGTGCATTTTTGAACGGAATTCTACAGGAAGAAGTATATGTAGAACAACCTAAAGGCTTTCAAGATCATCAATTTCCTCATCATGTCTATAAACTCAAGAAAGCTCTTTATGGACTCAAGCAAGCTCCGCGAGCTTGGTATGAACGGCTCACTACATATCTTCTCAATCAAGGCTTCATCCGAGGACAGGCTGATCGGACTTTATTCATACGAAGAAAAGGTCAACACAAGCTAATTGCGCAGATCTATGTTGACGACATCATTTTCGGTGCCACGATTGACTCTCAGGCACACATTTTCTCTGAGGAAATGAAGACAGAATTTGAAATGAGTTTGATTGGGGAGTTGACTTATTTTTTGGGTTTCCAGATTAAGCAATCCAGCAATGGTATTTATGTCTCAGAAACTAAATATGCTAAAGATCTGGTCAAAAGATTTGGCATGGACGGCAAAAGTCATGCTCGCACTCCTATGAGTACAAGTGTCAAACTCAATACTGATTTGTCTGGAAAACCAGTTGATCAAACAATGTATCGAAGCATGATTGGGAGCCTACTCTATCTCACCGCCAGTGACCTGGATCTATCATTCGATGTAGGGGTATGTGCAAGATTTCAAGCCAACCCAAAGGAATCTCACATGACAGCAGTCAAACGTATTCTCCGATATGTAAATGCAACTGCTAACTTTGGTGTTTGTTTTTCTAGAGATACAAATCTAGAACTTGCGAGTTACTCCGACGCTTGGTGAGCTGGAAATGCGGATGATCAAAAAGCACCTACTGGAGGATGTTTTTATGTCGGTACAAATATGGTGGCATGGATGAGCAAGAAACAAAATTCAATCGCTTTATCCTTTGCCGAGGCGTAATACATAGCTGCAGGAGTCGCACTGCTGATTGATCTGGATGAAACAACTCTTAGCTGATTATGGATTTACTCAAGCAATGATGAGTATCTACTGTGATAATACAAGCGCCATCAACATATCGAAGAATCCAGTTCAACACTCTCGGACCAAGCACATAGACATTCGTCATCATTTTATCCGTGACTTGGTAGAAAATTAGGTGGTATCTCTTTCTTATGTGTCAACTGAAAACCAATTGGCTGATCTATTTACCAAACCATTAAATGCATCTAGGTTTGAGTATCTCAGGAATGCAATTGGTATATGTAGTATGACCTAAGTCTAAAACTTTGCATCTCTAGGATAGTTTCTATAAAAAAAAAAAAAAAAAAAAAAAAAGAAAGCTTTCCTAGTGCATTTTTTTCTTTCCTTGTTTTGTTGTTTTCCTTGTTTTGTTGTGCTGCTTTAATTTTTGTTTTTTTTGTTTTGTTTTGCTGCTTTATTAAAAAAAAAAAAAAAAAAAAGAAAAAGAAAAAGAGTCCATTTTTCTCATTTTTTTTCTCTTGAATGCTTTGTGCTGGTTCTATGTGCTTATGACCATAACATTTCAAAATATCATGTGAAGTCATGACCAGTAATTTATAAATGGGTCTATTTAGCATAAGGCATTCTTTGAGCTTTTATTTATTGCATGAACTTGATGAATGATTATGTAGCTTCTCATGTGGGATTTGTTTTATGCTGATCATGCACAGTTTAGAGTCGGTCTATCTTTGAAAGATTGTGAAAAAGGGTTAAAAGTCACATTGTAGGTAATGTATGGTTCAAATACTCGGTTAAAATTGACCAATTCACTAGTTGAACCTACATCCTAAAAACTCCTCCATTGTTGTGCACAAAACTATATGGCATTACTGTAAAAGAGCAATTTTGAACTTCAAAGTTCTATGTCATTTCTGTTGAACAAATCCCTATAGAAAAAGTTAGTGACCAAATCATTACGGAAAAATACGGTTGCTAAAGGATTTGAAATAACCTAATGCGTGCTCTATAAAATGATGTATTGGATGAGGGATTCTAGGCCCTAGCATTATAAGGTTTGCCCTTAACCGAGTTTCTGTTTCCATCATTACATGCAAAGTTTTGTTTAAGTTTTTTTCAATCTTAAAAGTTGACTGGACTCTCACACACTTCACGTCTCAGCATGATTATATGTGCCCCATTGGCTAGCTAATTTTCATAAACTCTTGAATCGTGTATGTGTCTGCTCAAATGATATCTCAATGCACAAGTGATTCCATTTTTTAAATGAAGTCCTGTACATTACATGCTATTTTGTCACAAATGCTCTGTGCACTATGTCCGAGGTTTGGCATTCAGGGGGAGAAAGAGTGAAATTTGGTCAGTATTGAAACTGAAAATTTCACAAGCTTCGTCCGGACGCTAAATGAGCTCGTCCGGACGGGATCGTGACAGACAATTTTTTTAAAACACCCCGCGCACCAGCTGGTCTGTCTCACTTTGAATAGTTTTTGTTTTCCCTATTTTCTCTCTTCTCTACAATTCTCTATTGTATTTGTGTGGATCTCTCTCCACTCCAATACCCCGAATAGTGTTTGATCTGCTCCTGTTTGCATTTCTCAACACAGGTAATTTCGGTACTTTGTTTTTTTTTCTTTCATCAAACCTCCGAAATTAGGATTTGCATTGTGTGCTTGTGTTGATTATTTATGTGTTTTGATTGGGTTGGTTGTTTTTGGTTGTTTTTGGTTGTGTTGGGAGAACTGGAACTTGGATTCCAGTCAAATGTATTTAGGATGGGTATTCACTTGAACACCACATTGGACCATAAAAATTTTTTCATGCCCACCAAGTGTTTGACAAATTGTCTGAATGACATTCTGTTTTGGTTCATCACATATATTGCTTATTATTTTCTCAGCATTTGATATGTTGAACATTCATGTACTCCATTTTCAGTCATTTTGTATTGGTATTATACAATATGGATTCATGTGTGTAGGCTATGGCGAGTGGATCTCCTTCTTCAAATAAACTACCCATCCATACAAAGACCAAAGCTCAAAAGAGAAAGCAAATGGAGGCTGCTTCTCCAGTTCCTCATTCAAGAACTGATATAGGTTTTCGATTTCGGAACAAGTCAGCCAAGACAGTGTTTCAGGATCGATTTCATGATCGCACTATCATTTCAGAAAGACCAGTCAATCTATCTGATCTTCAGGAGGAGCCATTCACTCTTATTTCTCAGATTTTCACTCAGCGACACTGGACTTATTTCATCTCAAACCCGGTTCGTCCATTTATAAATCTGGTTCGGGAATTTTATGCCAACATGGATATACAACCAGACACCGAAGAATCTCTCCAGATTGTTACATGTATTCTGGGTGTACACATTGTCGTCACCCGTGAAGTGATAGCAGAAGTCACAGGCGTTCCACTAATTGAAGATTCTGGGTTTCCGTTTTCTGAAGATGATTTTCCTTCCAAATCTGCCATGTCCAAACTGTTTATTCCACCAGACTCATACAATTTTTGGCGCGACAACATGAATGTGATTCCCCTTGGACATCTCTCTCATCACATGAAATTATTGGCTCGAATTGTCATGAACAACGTGTTTCCAATCGATCATCATTCAGATCTTGGTGTGGCACGAGGGAGTTTCCTCTATGCGCTTCTCACGGATGTCAAGATTGATTTCGCATCCCATGCTATTCGACTCATGAAGGCTATGTTCATTGAGAGTTCAGTCTCACTGCCGTTTGGAAGTCTGATATCGCGCATTATTGCTAAATTCATTCAAATCCCTAACTCTGAACCAACCATCAAGCACCTTGGTCCCTTTTGCAAAGCCACTGTGAGTCGATCCAAAGGTCAAATGCGATTGCAAGGTACTGTGGATTTTGATGACGACACTGATGTTCCTGCACACTTCTTTGGACCATCACCGGCTTGCTACTCCATCCTGCTCCCTCTGTCTCGATGATGTTATGACAAAGTGAATGCAATGACATCTCAAATAATGAAGATTTTCTTCCATCCTCTCTCAATTGCAGACTGATGTTCATGAGTTGAAGAACAAATTCATGGGAGCTGCCAGCACAGTTGCAGCCGATTTTGCTGACGAGCACGTTTCAAGTGATCCACTTGCTCAAGAATAGTCCCTTTGTTTTTCGTGACAAAAAGGGGGAGTGAAGTTATTTTTTTTGTTTGTGGTTATTTTGTTTAACTTCAACTTAGTTTACAGCTCTTATGGTTTCAATTTTCACAAACATGATAAACTATGTTAAAACTCTCATTTCAAGCTTGTCTAGCAAATTGTCTTAATATTTTGTCAACGAATAGCCAAAGGGGGAGTTTGTTAGTTTAAGAAGTGTTAAATTGGCTGGATTCGTGTAAACAAAATAATTGTCTTTAATTATCTTGTTACATTGTGCAGTGTGAAAGATAGCAAAATAAGCAAAATATGTGAATCACACAGGGTCTCGTCTGGAGGCTCGTCTGCACTACGTCCGGACGAGAAGAAGAAATTTTTTCCAGAAAGCTTCGTCTGAAGGCTCGTCTGCACCTTCGTCCGGACGAGATTGATATGCAAGAAAACCCGAGAGGTTCGTCTGAAGTCTCGTCTGCACCTTCGTCCGAACGAGAATGATATGCCAAAAACCCGAGAGCTTCATCTGAAGTCTCAAGCTCGCACTGCCAAATGGACGCTACGCTGAGAGAACTAGTGTTAGCGATTTTTTAACCTAGATTCGTCCGAACGAACATTCATGTCGTTCGGACACCTAGTGCATTGAATGAAATATTTACTTAGAAAAATAGTTCTCGTCCGGACGAGCTTACTAACCGTCCGGACGCGTAGTGGCAGATAAGGTTGTTAGTATTTGAATTTGTACTTTGAACTGGACTAGGAGTCCATGGTCTATATAATTGGAACTATGCATAGACGTAAGGGTATGATTTCTAATTAGGTTTTAAGAGATCTTGGGCTTATCAAGGAGTTGAAGAAATCGAAGTCAACCGGAGTTCCGGTGAAGGGAGATCACGTAGAAGGAACAATCCAGATGTTCTGGAAGAACTACTGCGATAGCAGATAAGTGGGTCGCTTGTCTGGTATACTTAAATGTCAAAGTGCATAGGTTATGTAAGTCTTCGACATTAAGATATTTCTTGTTATTCTACTGATTTAGTTGATTTCCTGGGTTTGGCTGCCCCGGAGAGATTTTACATTTAGAGAGTTCTCTAAATGGTTTCCTCTTCGTAAACAAATCTTTGTGTTTCTTGATGATTGATTTATTTCCGCACATGATTGTTTAATTTGGGAGTCGATTAGTTTTTCACATCCATCCACAGATCATAATTTAGCAGAGAGACAAAACCAACGGAGGAAAGAGCCGAAAGGAATACAACAAACGGAGCCCATGTCCTTACACAATCATAAATCACAAAACAAGCTGCACAAAAGGTTACCACCATACTCACAATGGAAATAAGGAGTGCGGCAAGTCCACTTACAAACGTTGAAGGTATTGACTCGTAGAAATTCTCTCATGTGTAACGTGACATGAGCATTGACAAGAAAACTAGTATGGAAATCGAACAGCCAAGCTTTGCCATTGCATCTGAGATATGATGAAGAAAATTAGAAACCTATTACTTCTCAAAAGTATAGGAGTGCCCATTTCTTGATTGTTGCCATATGGTATAGTGAAGGCTGCAGAAAAGCTATAGCAGCAATTAATGTTGCCAAAACCATGGAATTTTATATTGTCTCCTTAATCCACTTATCACTGTCTTTCTTTAAATTTCTGTGTCAAACTCCATAACTGCTTTATCTCCAAACAAATGATATCAAAGCTATGGTTACTTTCCTAGGATGGGTGTTTGGATGCGTCGGCTTTAGAGTTGTGTCTCCATCCGCAACTCTTGATGTGAGCCACTCTTGAAAATATAAAAAGACTCACAAGCGAGGGGGAGTTGGGTCAATGTGAAGAGACTCACATGTGAGGGTGAGTGCACTTGTAAGTGTTGTGTCCCACATTGAGAAAATATAAAAGAAAAGAGTGCTTAATATACCTAAATGGACCTTAGCCCATGAGCTTAGGCTTTATTTAGGCTTTTGGGCTAGAGTTGTATTTAACTATGTATATTAATGTACTCTTGGTAATTAGTTGATATGGAGGAGCCAATCTTGCATCTAAGTGCAACATATTCTCCTTGTTTTTTAAAGTAATCAAAGATGCAAGGCGATACTTGTTAGTACCTATCTTATATATTAGACTGAACACACTTTCTTGCCGATATAAAATAGCAATGTGAAATAAACTCATGTTATCTCCGTCTAATTGCCATATAAGATCAGGATAAGAGCGTATCAGAATAATTGTAAACTAAACATTTCTAATTTTTGCAGCCTGAAAAATTAAAGTCTCCTAATATTGAACCAAGTTTGATGAGAACTGTCTATCTTGAGTTCGAACCATTTTCCAAAGCTCTTTAACTAATTGATGGACTAATGTCTTCATCAATTCTATGTTACAGATCCCTTTGAACCCTATGGTTGAGAAAAGAATATATTCAAAATGCAGAGATGGCTTGGTAATAAAGAAATATTAAATTTGTATAATTATTAATAAGAAATTATATTTCTAAGTTTTATAAAATAAAAAATGCAAA